>CM024764.1:39528305-39866288 GCA_014218235.1 Colocasia esculenta
TTCTTTAGACCTCGTAACGATTTCTTTAGAACTCGCAACGACTCTCTGTCGTAACGATTTCTTTAGACCTCGTAACGATTCTTTAGAACTCGCAACGACTCTCTAGCCGTAACGATTTCTTTAGACCTCGTAACGATTTCTTTAGAACTCGCAACGACTCTCTAGCGTAACGATTTCTTTAGACCTCGTAACGATTTCTTTAGAACTCGCAACGACTCTCTAGTCGTAACGATTTCTTTAGACCTTCTTGTAACGATTCTTTAGAACTCGCAACGCTCTCTAGTCGTAACGATTTCTTTAGAACTCGCAACGACTCTATAGTCATAACGATTTCTTTAGAGTTCATAACGATTTCTTGATAGTTCATAACGCCTTGCTTTGTGTAACGTTTCGTGTAACGATTTCCTTGTAACTCGTAACAACTTGATAGTCATAACGATTTCGTTTAACGATTTCCTTACAACTTGATAGTCATAACGATTTTCTTAGAACTCGAAACGACTTGCTGTTGTAACGACTTCATAAGTTATCACAACGATTTCCTTACAGTTCATAACGACTTGCTATAATTCATAACGATTTCATAAGTTATGAAGTCAGCAAGATTCTTTTATCGAATTTCTTGATGCATCAGTATAATGCCTTTAATAGCGTTGAAAAGTCAAAGTCATATCTTGTCCGTTGACTGCTATGCATTAAATGCTCTCTGATCGTATCTCCCATGCATGCAGACAATATCTTCCATTTCTATGCTACTCTGTCTACGTACTTTTTTAGACAGAAAGGAGCTTTGCTATATACTGCAATATCTGTTCCATCTCAACTAACAATAGACAGCAGTCTTAGCTGTCCTCTATTTATTGATGATATGCTTACAGATATCTGACAAGACTCATCTGGACAACGTTGGACACAAGATACAAAGTTCTATGACATCTCTTTGGCGTGTACACAAGGATAAAAGACTGACGATCAGAAGCTTCCTTTGTGACCAGTCTAACGTACACAAGGATAAGAGACAACGGACACTTCAACGTTCGAATTTGAATCAGCAGTTTAAATAGAAGACTCAAGACGGAAAAGAATATGAGGAAGTGAGCAACAACGCTTGATTTAGAAGAAGAAAGAAATCCATCTCTTCGAGTCTTTAGAACATTGAAGAAGAGCGAAGCTACCACTCCAACCTTGTTCTAAGCTCTTAGCTCTCTGTGCTCAAAAGAATTTTTCATTTGTGAGAGCTTGTGTAGTCCTTGGAGAGAAAAACCTTGTTAAATCTCTTTCTCTCTCGGGGCTTAGGAGCTTCAGTGTGTAGCTGGTCAAGCTAGAGTCTGAAGCCTGTTTCCACACCCTTTTCTTATTAGGTTGTGTTCCCTTCTGGACGAAGGAAGACCTGGTGGTATCCAGGGTGGTTGTTGTTCCCTTCAGGCTGAAGGAAGACCAGTTGAGGCTGGGTGTAAGGATCCTTAAGGGGGATTGTACCCTTGGTAGTGAAATCCTGAGATATTGCTCAGGGACTGGACGTAGGTCTCCTGTGGAGAGGAGTTCCGAACCAGGATAAAAATCCTTGTGTCTTGTGGGTGTGTTTTTGTGTGATTGTTGTTATTTGCTCTAACTCTAACCTTGTTATTAAGTTGTGCAATCCTTTCAGTGAACAGATTTTAATTAGAGATCGAAGTTTTTATTAACCCATTCACCCCCCTCTGGGCTAGTTAGCTGGGCAACAAGTGGTATCAGAGCCCGTCTCTTCGACAAAGAAGAAGATCCAACGATCTGAAGAGCAAAGATCAATGGCAGCCCAAAGCAACTTCGAAGGTCAGTCAGTCAACAGGCCTCCTTGTTCGATGGAGAAGATTACACATACTGGAAGACTAGAATGGAATATTTTCTACAAGGTCATGATTACACAATCTGGTCCATTGTAGAAGAAGGTGATCTTTTGGTCACAAACGCTAAGGCTCAGTGGACAGATGATGATAGGAAAAGAATATCCTTAAACTGCAAAGCCAAGAGCATATTATGCTGTGCCCTAAGCAAGAAAGAGTTCAATAGAGTCTCAGCCTGCAAATCCGCAATGGAGATGTGGGAAAAGCTCAGAATTACCTATGAAGGGACAGACAAGGTAAAGGAGACAAGAATAGATATTCTAGTAGCTCAATATGAAAGATTTCAGATGCAGACAGGTGAATCAATAACTCAGATGTTCAGCAGATTCACTGACATCACAAATGGATTAGCTGGTTTGGGAAAGGTTATGATGTACCAGATATGGTTAGAAAAGTCCTCAGATCTTTACCATCTTCATGGACTCCGAAGGTAACAGCCATTGAAGAAGCCAATGATTTAAAATTAATGTCATTGGAAAAGCTAATAGGATCTCTCATGGCTCACGAGATAAACATGGAGAGATTAGGAGAATCCTCCAGCAGAAGGAAACAATCAAATGCTCTCAAAGCAAGTGAAGATAATTCAGAAGAATCTTTGGATAATAGTGAGAGTAGTAAAGACAGTGATGATGAAGAAGCCATGCTGTCTCGAAGACTTCAAAGGATTCTAGCAAAGAAAAAGAAATATCAGTCCGGAGGAAATTTTTTAAGAAAAACAAAGACTTTAGAAAACCAGAAGTAAAGGATCAAAAGAAAGGAGAAGTGATCTGTTATGAATGCAAGAAGCCTGGACACATCAAGGCAGATTGTCCCATGATCAAAAAGAGTGATCACAAGAAGAAGGACAACTTCAGAAGATTTAAGAAGTACAAAAAGAAAGCAATGGCAGCTGCTTGGGAGAACAGCAGTGACTCAGACAGTGAGTCAAGCTCGAGCAGTGAAGGTGAAGAAGCCAACTTGGCTCTCATGGCCAACACCGAAGACAAGGTAACTTCTGACTCTTCTTTTGATTCATGCAATGATTCAGATTCTGATAATTTGGAAAATGCTTTTAATGAACTTTATGAAAAATACAAAGAAGTATGCAAATTACTTAAAACTAGTAAGAAAAATATAATCTGTTTAGAAATACAAACTCAGACCTAAGAACAGAAAATGAAGAACTTGAAAAACAAATTACTGAACATAAAAGAAGAAATGAATTATTATGTGAAGATTTAAAAGAGAAAATAAGAAAATAAATCATCTAGAAAAACAAGAAGACTTAGGTGAACTTAAAATAGAAATAGAAAGACTAAATAAAGAAAATGATAATCTATCAAGTACACTAGAAAAATTTACCAATGGTAAAAACTCTTTAATATTAAAAGGTGCTAGGAGATCGGGTAAAAAGAAAAATGGATTAGGATATACACCCCCAGACAATGAAGAAACCATAATATACCCTAAAACATATCCAACACCAAAATTTGTACCCGAACAAGATATAGCATACAAAGCTGATTTCAAATATATAGAAAAAGTGACTAAGTTATCCTGCTGCAGTCACTGCAACAAGTTAGGACATATTAAAATACATGCCCAACAAGACATAAAAAATGGATATTAAAAGGTAAGTTGATGATACTAACCAATCAGGACCCAAAAGAATTTGGGTACCTAAAGCTTGATGTTCTCATTTCAGGTTAACCCTCGAGCATCCAAATGGTATTTGGATAGTGGGTGCTCAAGGCATATGTCAGGCAACAAGAAGATATTTATCGATCTCCAAGCTGAAGAAGGTACAGTCACATATGGAGACAATGGAAAAGGAGTTGTAATAGGAAGTGGATCCGTGAACATCAAAGGAAAATCAGTAATTGAAGATGTTATGCTGGTCAAAGGGTTAAAGCACAATCTCATCAGCATCAGCCAGTTGTGTGACAAAGGCCATCAAATTCAGTTTCAAGAATCAAAATGCAGTATCTTAAAGGATGGTGCAGTCATATTTGAAGCCTACAGAGAAAGAAATTTGTATGTTCTATATCTCGAGGAACTCAAGGATCAAGATGTGTGTTTGGCAGCTAGTAAAGATCAATCAACTGAGTTGTGGCACAGAAGATTGGGCCACTGCAGCTTGGATGGGTTGAACAAGCTCAGAAAGAGAAAACTAGTTGAAGGACTGCCAAAGGTAAATTTCAGATTGGATAGCATTTGCAGACCTTGTGCAAGAGGAAAGCACACCAAGAGCTCCTTCAAATCAAAGACTGTAGTAACCACCTCAAAGCCCTTAGAACTACTTCACATGGATTTATTTGGGCCAATGAGGACTACCAGTTTGGGAGGAAAGAATTTTGGATTTGTAATAGTTGATGATTATTCAAGATTCACTTGGGTATCCTTTTTAGAGCACAAAGATGACACATTTGAAAATTTTGTCAGCTTCAGTAAGAAAGTTCAGAAAGATCAGAAATTCTCAATTGTCTCTATTCGATCAGATCATGGTGGTGAGTTTCAGAATGAAAAGTTTACGAAGTTCTGTGATGATCAAGGAATTGAGCACAACTTCTCAGCTCCAAGGACACCTCAACAGAATGGAATTGCTGAGAGGAAAAACAGAACTCTTTTGGATATGGCAAGAACCATGTTGTCAGAATATGATCTGCCAAGATATTTCTGGGCCGAAGCTATCAACACTGCATGTTATATCATAAATAGAGTGATGATCAGGCCAATTCTGAAGAAGACTGCTTATGAACTCTACAAAGAAAAGAAGCCAAAGATTAGCCATTTCAGAATATTTGGATGTCCTTGCTTCATCCATAACAATGGAAAAAGGGACATTGGTAAGTTGGATGCCAAATCAGATGAAGGCATCTTCATGGGGTACTCTTCTAAACCCAAAGGTTATAGAGTTTTCAATAAACGTTCCTTATTGATTGAACAATCAGTACATGTTATTTTTGATGAATCTAACCCTTCCTTGAAAAAGGAAGAAATTAGTGACATTGATGATGCAGATGACTTGTCCGAAAAATTAAAGAATACTTCAATTAAGGACAAAGAGGATCCAACTCTGGAAGAACTGCAGCAAACAGAAATCCAACATGAAGATCTTCCAAAGGAATGGAGACATCAGAAAGATCACCCTCCTGAAAACATCATTGGTGATCCATCTGTAGGGGTAAGAACTAGAGGTAATGTAATTCCATGCGATTATTTAGCATTTGTTTCTCAAATAGAGCCTAAGACAGTCAATGAAGCTTTATCTGATGAATCTTGGATATTAGCCATGCAAGATGAACTAAATCAGTTCAAGAGAAACCAAGTATGGTCACTTGTTCCTAGACCATCCAATCATTCAGTTATTGGCACCAAGTGGGTGTTCAGAAATAAACTGGATGAGTCTGGAATAATCTTAAGGAACAAAGCCAGATTGGTGGCTCAAGGCTACTCCCAAGAGGAAGGCATAGATTTCGATGAAACTTATGCACCTGTAGCTAGACTTGAGGCCATTAGGATTTTACTTGCTTATGCATCTGCATTTGGTTTAAAACTTTTTCAAATGGATGTCAAATCAGCCTTTTTAAATGGTTTCATCAAGGAGGAAGTTTATGTTGAACAACCTCCAGGTTTTGATGACACTGAATTTCCAAATCATGTATTTAAACTACATAAGGCTTTATATGGTTTAAAGCAAGCTCCTAGAGCCTGGTATGAAAGGCTCAGTACTTTCTTATTAAATCATGGTTTCACTAGAGGTAAAGTAGATAGTACATTATTTATAAAATCTAAGGTTAAACATATACTTCTTGTACAAATCTATGTAGATGATATTATTTTTGGATCTACTGATGAATCTCTTTGCAAGTACTTTGAAAAGCTTATGCAGGGAGAATTCGAAATGAGCTTGATGGGGGAGCTAAGCTACTTCCTTGGATTGCAAATCAAGCAAGGGAAGGATGGCACTCATATCTGTCAAGCAAAGTACACCAAAGAGCTGTTAAAGAAATTTGGATTTGAAGATGCAAAGCCATTATCAACTCCAATGAGCACATCAACCAGAATGGACAGTGATCAAAAGGAGCTTAATATCATGGACATCCAAGAAACAAAATTCAGTAGCTCTATCAACAGCTGAGGCAGAATACGTTGCTGCTGGAAGTTGCTGTACACAACTTCTTTGGATAAAGCAACAACTTGAAGATTTTGGCATTCACATCAAATCAATTCCTCTATTGTGTGATAATACAAGTGCCATCAACCTCACCAAAAATCCAGTTCAACACTCAAGGACGAAGCACATTGAGGTAAGATACCATTTTATTCGAGACCATGTAGCTAGTGGTAATTTAGAAATTTCGTTTATAGATACAAATGGTCAATTGGCAGATATCTTCACAAAAGCCCTACCTGAAGAGAGATTTACATCTCTTAGAAGGGAACTAGGGATGTGCAATTTGTGAAAGAATTTCTGTGATTTTATTGACATATAAATTTTTCAGATTAAATGAAAGTTCTCTCTCCGTTAAAGTTAAGCAAAACTCAGTTATCTATATGCTTTGACCGCTTCTGTGTAGAAAGTTGTTTGACTTGTCAAACCTTTTTGTCGCTTTCTATCTTTACCGCCTTTGGCGCTCCTCCTTTCAATAAAGTAATATTATTTTATCCAAATCGCTCTGGGATCGACTCGTCTTCTACCTTTACCCTTTTTATCCTCTATCTGTTCACCCAAAGCCGATGCCCTAACGATTTTGGGATCGACTCTCTGCAACTTTCGAAGCCTTCTTCTCTTCCCGCGAAGAATTCCTTCGAGAACTTCCGTCCCTTCCATCATCCTCCCTTCCAGAATCTTTTCTTCTCTGCACCCATGGCCGCTCCGTTGATCTCCGGAAGTGTTGGGGGCTACAGTGCTGAGTATTTATCCCCAAAGGAGCAAGAAAGATTTACGTTTGTGAAGACGAAGATTTGCGGAAATAAGGCAGTAGATGTTCAGAATCTTGAGAAGAGTGGCATGGCCAGGCTAGTTGATACTCTAAGAAGATTGCAGTGGATGGATGTGGTCACCTTCAGTGAGGTAAGCTACCCGGACTTGGTGAAAGCCTTCTACATTTGTCTGAAGTCAGAAGCAGATGGGTCCCTTGTTTCCTCTGTCAAGGGCATCCAAATCAGAATAACCCATGAGCTTTTGCGTGATCTGTTTGGAGTGAAGACCTCTGGATTTAGTGGCATTCACTCTGTGAATGATGAAGTCAAAGGTCTCGGGATTATCGGTCCAGGATTTAAGTTGAAGGATGGGAAGCTTGATATTAATAGATGTCCGCATTCAATAGATTGCTTCACTTTATAGTCTGCCAAATCTTAGTACCTCGTAGTGCTACCTTTTCCTCATGCACTAGGGCAGATTCGGACATAATGTTCTGGGCAATCCAGAACAAAGAGATAAACCTGGCCGCAGTGATGATTGAGCGAATGATGTTTGCACATGCTCAGTTATGGGAAACAAAGAGCAAGTTGAATGTTTCCCTTCCGTATGCTCATCTACTGACCAAGGTTTTCAAGCACTTTGGAGTAGATTTGTCAGGAGCAGTAGCTGAAAAGATGGGCCAGTCAATAAGGTCCAGAAATCTAAAGAAAAGCGGTTTTTCAGTGCAAGAAGGAGTTTGGTCAAAGTCCTCTGTGGCTGAAGGAGAAGCAGTTATTGAAGATATTCCAGAAGCAGCAGCAGAGCAAGCAGCAGCAGCAGAAGAAGAAGTAGTAGCAGCAGAGCAAGCAGCAGCAGAACAAGAACCAGTAAAATCAGCTGCAGTAGAAGTACCAGTTGTGGAATGCCAATCCGAAGCTCAAGTGGAAGTAGGTGCAGCTGGTGTGGCAGACTCCTTGCCCACCACCTTAGTTGCCTCTATCTTAAAAGAGGTATTGGACTCCATTCCCTCCACCTTAGCCACTTCTAAAGAAGGTGGATGTGTTGAAGAAGAAGCTGTGGCACCTAGTCATTCGACAGTTCAGTCTGAACAAGTTGCTGATGTTGAGATACAAGCAGGTACTCAACAAGATGTAGTCATGGAAGAAGCTCCTAGCCAAGGGGAGCAAAGTAGAGTAGAACCTGAAGTGTCTGAATCCGTGGCAGAAGGCCACTTGGAAAAAGCTATTTTGGAAGAAGCTCCTGCTCAGGGGGAGCATTTAAGTATTGAAGTCCCTGCTCCCATTCAGGGGGAGCAAGCTGAGATTGAGAAGCCAGTGAATGAAGATATTCTTGAGAATGTTACACCTACTCAGGAAATCCCAGCTCCAGCCAAGGTTGATGTTAGTGAAGGCCCAAGTGCAAGCAATATAAATCTAGAGGAGCCCGTCTCTCAACAAGGTAAGCAGAAAAGAGTTGTTCACAGGAGGTCAAGGAAGAGCCATAGAAAAGTGAAGTTGAAGCATGTTATGGCCTTGTTAAAAGCCCAAGGAGAGATCTTGGCATCTGTTCAGTCTAGCATTCAAGGCATTGTTACTAATCAAGCCTCAACTTCCTCAGACGTATCTTCAATAAGAAATGCAATGAGGTACTTCAATAAAGAATTGTCTGACATGAAGTCTATGCTGGGTGTTTTGTCTAAGTCCAGTGGGATGTCTCCGGGCAGACCAGCTGCTCCTCGGCCACCAGGGCCAGCAGGGCCATCTGCTCAAGGGTCAGGGCCATCAGGGCCATCTGTAGTGAGGTCACCAGGACCAGTGGCAGCCTCAGGGTCTTCAGGACCCTCTTCAGCAGTCAGAGAGAGTCAGGCCAAAGGGAAAGAGCCAGTGTCAGTCTCCAAGGCCCCTGATACTTCATCTCTTGCCACTCCAACCCTCTCCACACCTTCATCTCCTTCTACTGCACCTCCTGCTCCACCAACCATAAAACATCCCATGCCTCGCACCCAACCTTCCTCATCCTCTACTTCATCTCAACCCTCCTTCTCTCCTACTCCAGCTCACATCTCAGCTCCATCCTCATTAACTCCCAAACCTTCACCTATTAAAATTCAAACACCTCCTCTTCAACCAACCTCTTCCTTTAATCCTAAACATCTTTTCTATCCTCCTACTCCCCTAATTCTGTTATCTTTCCTCCAGATAAACCTCTGCCTCTTGGTGTCTTTGACACCAATGTTCCAGACAATTTTGAAAGGAACACCCTCCTCACCATTCTTTCCACAGCCTCTCACATTCACAGGACTGACCCTCCCAGTCCTGCCAAGAAAAAGAGAAAAACCTCCTCATCTCTAAGCACTCCTTCTGTTCCTCTATACCCTCCTTTATGGTACTCTCTTACCCTTGATCCTAAGAGAAGACCTATCTACAAAGAATACCTCCAAAAATGCATTCTTTCTACCATTTATGGTATTCCTTTTCTCAACCTATCCGAACACCTGGACATTGTTCTTCCTTTTACTCAGATATCCCAAGCTTTCAAATCCAAAATCTTTGAGGGCACTGAGTTCAAGACTGAAGATCAGTGGGCAGCTATCAAAGGAAATAAGGCTCAGTATGAAAAATACCTGACTGCAAGGGCCGAATCCCTCACTCACAGAGCTCACCCACTCACCTTCTCTGAGTGGTTTATCATCCAGCACAAGAACTCTTGGGGATCCTTCATTTTGAAGGAAATTCGCATTGCCAGAGCTTTTCAGCTGTACAGTGACTTCTGTTACTTGAACAAAATTCCAGAAGTTCAGTTTTGCCAGTTCCATTCGCAGATTACTGTGCTGAAATCAGAAATCCCTCTCAACCTTCCTCTTAAGGTAGACTTTGTCTCTTTCAAGGTTGATTTTCCAGTTCTTCTGCCGAAGCTGCACTCTTTAGTATTTGATTCCGATGCTGGGTCACATGCTCTAGATATGTTTGCAAGACAGATGGGCAGGATGTCAGCCAAGCAGGGCAGATCTCCTTCCTTTTTGCGGTTCATCTTCAGAGAATACCACTCTGGCCGCATGTCTTCTCAGATCTTAGCTCCACTCATTTCTGAGTGTGAAAGACTCACCTCATCAGAATGGGAGCTTCTCTATCAGGCCTCTTATCAGCAATTGGAAGCTATCAATCAAGATCTAGTTAGTCAGAGGAAGCCTGCTCTTTCTGCAGAAGCTTTTATGGATCTAAATTCCATCGCACCCATACCAGAGATCTATGTTGTATGGGCATCTAGATATTCTGCTTTCTATGCCTTAAAGCAGGATCTGTTAAATCAAAAGATTCACTATCCCATTTCCTTAGACAGATTTCTCCATAGGGCCAGTTTTGGTAAGAGTACTTACTACAGATTCATTTTGGACAAAACTCAGTATGGAGAATTCTTAGAGCAGCAAAGGCAACTCTACATTCAGAGGAACATCCCTTCCATGGGACCCTCCTTCTCAGTTGCCTCTGGCGTTTTTCTGCAAATTTTTGAGGATCTTGAGATCAAGGCATGGGCTGTTGTCTCACAGCATGCCTCCTTGTTATCTCCTCTGTATTATCTTTCTCCATCCTAATATAAATCTTTCTCTCTTCTTTGTCTCACAGCTTATCTTTTTGCTTAATGACAAAATGGGGGAGACAACTAAAGTAAATCTGAAAAACATATTTCATTTTTTGTATGATGTTTAGTATATTTTGTCATCATCAAAAAGGGGGAGATTGATGACCAAACTGTCCCCATAATAAATATTTTCATTTATTTATATATTAATTTTGATGATTAACAAAATAACACTAATGGATTACTTGAGCCTTGAGAACAGGAAATAAAAGAAAAATGAAAGTTCAAGACAACTGGTAAGTCTCATCACACTTCTATCCAAGTCTTTGTATCGACTTCCTTGATAAGCAGAACGATTTCCTCTTTGACCGGAAAACTCAAAACAAATCGATATCGCATCGACTTCTTTGATAAGCAGAACGATTTCCTCTTTGACCGGAAACTCAAAACAAATCGATATCGCAACGACTCTTAAGACCTCGTAACGATTTCTTTAGAACTCGCAACGACTCTCTGTCGTAACGATTTCTTTAGACCTCGTAACGATTTCTTTAGAACTCGCAACGACTCTCTGTCGTAACGATTTCTTTAGACCTCGTAACGATTTCTTTAGAACTCGCAACGACTCTCTAGCCGTAACGATTTCTTTAGACCTCGTAACGATTTCTTTAGAACTCGCAACGACTCTATAGTCATAACGATTTCTTTAGACCTCGTAACGATTTCTTTAGAACTCGCAACGACTCTCTGTCGTAACGATTTCTTTAGACCTCGTAACGATTTCTTTAGAACTCGCAACGACTCTCTAGCCGTAACGATTTCTTTAGATCTCGTAACGATTTCTTTAGAACTCGCAACGACTCTATAGTCATAACGATTTCTTTAGAGTTCATAACGATTTCTTTACAGTTCATAACGCCTTGCTTTGTGTAACGATTTCGTGTAACGATTTCCTTGTAACTCGTAACAACTTGATAGTCATAACGATTTCGTGTAACGATTTCCTTACAACTTGATAGTCATAACGATTTCTTGTAACGATTTCTTTAGAACTCGCAACGACTTGCTTGTTGTAACGACTTCATAAGTTATCACAACGATTTCCTTACAGTTCATAACGACTTGCTATAATTCATAACGATTTCATAAGTTATGAAGTCAGCAAGATTCTTTTTATCGAATTTCTTGATGTATCAGTATAATGCCTTTTAATAGCGTTGAAAAGTCAAAGTCATATCTTGTCCGTTGACTGCTATGCATTAAATGCTCTCTGATCGTATCTCCCATGCATGCAGACAATATCTTCCATTTCTATGCTACTCTGTCTACGTACTTTTTTAGACAGAAAGGAGCTTTGCTATATACTGCAATATGTTCCATCTCAACTAACAATAGACAGCAGTCTTAGCTGTCCTCTATTTATTGATGATATGCTTACAGATATCTGACAAGACTCATCTGGACAACGTTGGACACAAGATACAAAGTTCTATGACATCTCTTTGGCGTGTACACAAGGATAAAAGACTGACGATCAGAAGCTTCCTTAGGGACCAGTCTAACGTACACAAGGATAAGAGACAACAGACACTTCAACGTTCGAATTTGAATCAGCAGTTTAAATAGAAGACTCAAGACGGAAAAGATATATGAGGGAAGTGAGCAACAACGCTTGATTTTAGAAGAAGAAAGAAATCCATCTCTTCGAGTCTTTAGAACATTGAAGAAGAGCGAAGCTACCACTCCAACCTTGTTCTAAGCTCTTAGCTCTCTGTGCTCAAAAGAATTTTCTCATTTGTGAGAGCTTGTGTAGTCCTTGGAGAGAAAAACCTTGTTAAATCTCTTTCTCTCTCGGGGCTTAGTAGCTTCAGTGTGTAGCTGGTCAAGCTAGAGTCTGAAGCCTGTTTCCACACCCTTTTCTTATTTGGTTGTGTTCTCTTCTGGACGAAGGAAGACCTGGTGGTATCCAGGGTGGTTGTTGTTCCCTTCAGGCTGAAGGAAGACCAGTTGAGGCTGGGTGTAAGGATCCTTAAGGGGGATTGTACCCTTGGTAGTGAAATCCTGAGATATTGCTTAGGGACTGGACGTAGGTCTCCTGTGGAGAGGAGTTCCGAACCAGGATAAAAATCCTTGTGTCTTGTGGGTGTGTTTTTTGTGTGATTGTTGTCTTATTTGCTCTAACTCTAACCTTGTTATTAAGTTGTACAATCCTTTCAGTGAACAGATTTTAATTAGAGATCGAAGTTTTTATTAACCCATTCACCCCCCCTCTGGGCTAGTTAGCTGGGCAACATATATATGTGTGGATTAAGCTTGGTTCTGCATGATTTTAAGTTCTGGCAGAAGGATGTCTTGGCGTCAACATGGATGGACGCCCATAATATGTCAGCGTCCATATCGACTGACGCCAACCCTAATGTAGCCGTCCATGGATGTGGATGCCAATATCCCTAATTTTTTGTGCGCAACAGAGCGCAGAGAACAACCATTGGGCCAGGCTTCTGATTGGGGAGATGTCTTCCCACTGGCCCTTTCATGTCCCTTCAGCCCTGCACGAGCCCCTCTTGTTCCCTAGTTTATGAAACACACCCCTTTGGCAACCTAGAGAGCTCTCTTGGCTCTTTACTAGAAAGGAAACCCTAACAGAGAAAGAGAGGAAGGACTAACCTTGGAGGGCTTGGATCCGGCGACTGGAGGCGTTTCCTGGTGGTCTTCTACGACAAGGAGAAAGACCATACGTAGGAGAAGGCTTCCCCGGCGCTGGACTGCGGCCTACAACCCCCTAGAACCCGGAGCCAAGGAGTTTTGGAGGCTTCTTGGCACTGCCCAAGGAGAGCTTCTCCAGCCATTAGATCCGTTTGGAGATTTATTCAGAGGCAAGTAACCCATAGATCTCAATCCCATACATGTTTCCTAGGTCCCAGTAATTTTTATGGATTTTAAATCGTGTCCTGGACCCTCCTTTTCACTGAGTATTTGGGGTTCGGTCTGTGCTGTTGCACAGACAGGAACTTGGCGTCAATGCCATTGACGCCAAGGTCTCCCATAGGCGTCCAGCGATCGTGCCGTCAAAACTCTTGAACGGCCAGAGGTTGCCACCAAGTTCTTCAGGATAGAACAGTGAGCTGTTCTTCCTGATAGATGATTATTTTCGATATGTTTTCACCATGAGGGTAGTGTAAATCCTATATGCTATGTAAAATGGATAATGTGGTGTGTGTGTGTGGAAATTTCTGCATTTTTCTGTGGATGGAATGAATTCTTTTGATTATTGAAATACATGTTGGAAAAAGGATGGATTATGCATGTTCATCTACTGTCTACCTAATTCCTGAGAATTAAATGCCCTAGATTTTTCTATACCATGTGTATATGTATCAGTCCATGCCCTGAGAATTTGAGTATTTTTCCATGACTGTGGAATTTACTGAAAATTCTGTTTTGGAAATAGGAGACATGCATAGGAATTGTAAATCTACAGTAAATTGTGTATTGTGCAATAAATCCGAGGAAAATTTCTGTGTTGACAAATATGTTAGGTTCAGGACTGTGAACTGTTAAACCCGATGTTCATGTTATGTCCATGTTAAATCAAATTATGAACGGCATGAGATTTCATGTTTTAATTTCTGTAAATGTAATATGGTTCAGAAAAATATGAAAATTTGCGTGTGTGATTATAAACCTGAAATGTGTCTGTGGTTAAAATCTCAGGTTGTTTTGATAACAGTAAGTATCGTTATGGATTTTAATGAGAGAAACGACTATGTGAGCATGTTAATTGTGATTTGATGTGATTCAGTAGATTTCGGTATAGTTAGATCTGTATTATGATTATTTGGTAGTTGCAACAGTGAAGTTAAAATCAGTGAATGAGGGCTTATGTGTGTGTGAATTTTTGCATGAGTGTGTGTGCATGAGACATGGGGAAACAAGTGGTATAAGTGTGTAAAACGGTTAATGTGATAAAGGTGACCAAATATGCCCATAAGACACTGCCACCTTAGATGCTTGGAGCTGTACTGTAGTGGTGCCCCTACGGGAAAGCTCAAAGTGTTACACCCTAGGAAAGGGTCTTGATAAAGTGTACACCCTGGCAAAGGGTCTTGTAAAATCCTGGAGGTGGACAAGTTCCACTGGTAATGGTGGGAAGGGCTTTCCCCGGTTTCTGCAGAGACTAAGACTTATCACTGTGCCGGTGATTAAGTAAGCGAATGTGACCAAGTGTGTGTTATGTGACATCTAATGGTGGTTTGGGCTGTGTCTTGGCATTTAAGTGAAAATAACCATAAGTGTGATGTGAAAAGTGACATGTGTTCAATAGCACAAGGTATGTGCGAGATATGTGTAATGCTACAATTGGAAATTTGGATTTTGTTCAAATGTACTTGGAGTCGGCCATGTAATTGGAACATTTTGTACTTATGTTATCTCTTGTTGAACTATACAGACTGTGGTATGTGGATTTAAAAGTTGATGGAATGAGATTCATTTAAATTCCGTTGCATTTATTTAAATACTATTTGTGTATATCTCAGCTCATTTGTTACTTGTTGGGGTATTCTCCCCTGTAGCGGCTTGCTCTCATTCGACGTGGGTTGGTATAACCATACCGGGTGGAAGTGGGTCGTTGCATTGGGTCCGTTCGTGGGAGACGGATCTGGATATGGACCCTTATTGGGTATAAATATCCAGGGGCGTTACATGATATTTTGGTTTTCTTCAAGGAATTAACAGTTGAGAATATAAATAAAGGCCATGCATAATAACAGTTGGTAGTAATATGTCGATAAAGAAATAGCACCAAGAAATCAGTAATTTGAAGACAATTTAATATGGTAGAGCAGTTAAGAGTGGCAGTGTATGGTAAAGAGTTTTAAGTAAGTGAAGCGGCACAGAAAGGAATGTTGCAAACACAGCCAAGGAAATGTGGAAATAGGTTGAGACTAAGGAGATAAATCGCTAACAACAAGGTAGAATTGCCTATAGTTGAAAGATAAAGAAAGGCAGATTGAGTTAATAGAGCAGAGCAGTTATGAAAAGAATTAAAGAGAAAAGAGAAAGCAGAACTGGCATGGAAACGAACAAACTGAGTTAGTCAGCGCAGAATGGTTTGAAAGACAAATGCAGAGGAAATGTATCCTACTTGTTCTGTATATGGTTTATTCTTTTTTAGGTGATAGTCTGGCATACTGTGGTTCGTTTTGAATGTCGAGGACGACATTCCTTTTTAGGTGATAGTAATGTAACGTTGTGGCCGTTGGATTGGTTCTATGGTGCTCTGACCAATGTGGGGTCGTTGAGTGTGTTGTGTGGGTTGTTGTGGCCAGAGGTTTTAGCCCAAACAGTCCACAGGTTCACTGGTTGTGAACGCAACAGGGTGGGGCGTCGCGTTTGAATGTGACGGTCACATGCATTGTGTTCACTGCACCGCCTTTGCAACGCGTGGCATGGAGAGTTTTCAGAAGGCGACGGTTAGGTGCGTCGCATTTTGAAGGCGACAGAATGCTACGTCGCGTTCTTGTTTCCAATTTGAGATAAGTTTGGCCCTCCAGCCAAATAAAGCAGGAAGCTATGTTCGACTGGGGAGAGGGTTGCTACAGCGATTTCCGACGACGTAGGCTTTAGAGCTTGTGTTTCGACGTGGTTTTGGCGTGTAGAAGCTGCTCGGAGCGTGGAGAGCACCGATTGAGCCTCGTTCTGCGAGTTCTTCTTATCGGTAGGGACTTTCCTTGTTTTATTGCATTATTGATTGATTTAAAGCATATTTAATGTGTATACATTTGTAGTTGTGTTTTTTGTATAGTGTAATTGATTTGTAGAAGTTTGGTATGCATGGAAATAAGGTTTTGAGCTGATTTCTGTGTGAAAGCTGGAGTGCAGGGTTTATGTTTGAGAAGGCGACGAATCAGGCTGTCGCGTTCAGGTCGTGACCCTTGGCCCTGTCGCGTTCTGGTTTGTGAACGTGGTCTATCAAGCCATCGCATTCTTAACACGACGGTAGACGCTGTCGCGTTCTGGTGTGCGATTGCGGTTTGTCGAGCTGTCGCGTTCTTATCGCGACAGTGGCCCCCTGTCGCATTCTTCTGTCTGAAATAAGTGGTTGAGCCTTGGGCAATGAGGGTCCTGTGTGGACCTAGCTCAGGTCACTTAGGGTATTTTAAGTTGTTCTGAGTCGATTAATGATTAGCAAAGCATGTTTGAGTTAATGTTATGTGAATCATGTTAAGCATGTTTTAAGAAATATATGTGTGGTTTATGTGCATAGTGGTGTGCTGCTATGGAGGTCATGAAATGACCAATGACAGGCAAGATTGTAATGTAGTTTATGTCTTTAGCAGTGTGTAGTTGCTTGGAGGTCACGTGGTCACCAGTGACGAGCTAATTATGGTTTGTGTATCGTGGTATAAGTTTTACGGTTGTGTTGAGTGATCGGCGTGGTTTGTGTGCTTGCCGAGTTTGGTGGTCCAGTGCCTATTCCGGAATGTCTCTCTAGTCGTGTAGCAACTTGGATTTTTCCAAAAAATAAAAATCTAAAATAAGATTAAAATTGGGAAAAATCAAATAACAAGAAACTAATTAAAACAATCAGAAAATCAAAGAAAGGAGAATTAAATAAAACCCATTAAAAGAAAAGAATTAATGGGCTTTATTAAATGGACCCATTAAACATTAGTGGGATAAAATAGAGATTTTAAAAAGGGGAATAATAGAAAAATATTCAAAATTCGTAACTAAAATATTACTTAAATGAAAAGTGGGTATTTAATGCATTAAAATAAGTGATTTGAGTTGGATTTGGAATCCTAAACATACCCCAATTGCTTGGTCACGAAATCCCCTCTCTCTCAACCCAATTAGGAGATCTCTTGCTTAAAAAGGGGAAAGGAGAATAAGAAACTCGGAATTAAAGGGAATTAGAGTTCAAGTAGGAAATAGAAAGAGGAGAAGCTTAAATACTCTCCTAAAAACCTCATGGCCGGCTCTAGCTCATGCCAAGGGGTTGCTGGACCAGGAAGAGAGGCCAAGAGGAGGAGAATTAGTGGAGAAGAGGGATCTCCCAAGTTCCTCCCCGAGTTCTTCAAGTTCTTGCCCTGGAGAAGAGAAACGACCAAAGGTAGGCATTCTCACGAGCATAAACCATGAAAATTTTTCTGTAGGATGTCTCGTCCATTAGGAACAAAAGCCCTTTGATTTCATATTTTTCCATCGAGCAAATCTTTAGTTCTTAATTTTCAAAGTTCTATGAACTTCATGACCCCGAACCCTCTTCTTAAATTCATACCTTCATGTATACTCGTCCTCATGCCATGAGATTTTTACTGTAAGGACTAACGGGTGTTAGGCTTCTTTAGCCTCTGAAAGCCCTAAATTCCATCCACCATGTCTTGCGAATTAAATCTTGCATCCCAACTGTTTCTAGTATTCTATCCTCCATGTTTGATCTGATTAAACCATGTCGAAACCATGATTGTTCACCAATTCTTATTTACTGGGAGTACTCTTGCATGTCTAGAGTACTTTAAAATTGATTCCATGATTTTTCATTGATTGTACTTTTTGTTCTAGATTTTTGAATCACCCTATGTCGAAGAAAGGCAAGTCTGGACCGCAATCCAAGACATGTCTGATTCCTGTCGGACTCTGGCACAGACCACAAGAACACGATGGCCCGATAGGCCGCGTTCTGTGGTCTAGTTGCGTCAGTCTGTCAGTCACGTTCTGAACGTGATAGGCATCGTCGTCGCGATCGCTGTGTCTGGTCTGACCGACTTGTCGCGACACATACATGCCCCTGCGCGTTCTGACTACCTGTCATGACCGACCCGTCGCGATCCATCTAAACACCTGTCACGATCTACCCTGTACCCATCGCGACCCTTACTGGGGTGCGTCGCGAACACAGGATTTTACAGAAAAACCCCTAAATTACAATGCTTTAATTGTCTATTGTGCTTATACCCTTTAATCCCAGTTATACCCGCAGTAATTTCCCTTAATATAAATTGAACATTTATGTGTGATTTAAAATCCATACACATGACTAATTTCCATGTATGATTTCATGACACATGCACACACTTTGAACCTTCCAAATATGGCTTAATTGGCAATAACTTGTTACTAAATATCTCTGGTAAATTATGGAATTAAATTGCTTTATTTTACGATTCGTGCGATGTTTTGGAACACCGATCCCGACGCTCCACTGTTCTAGAACTCCTCTAGAACGTCGAGCACTTGTTTTCTCTACACACTTGTCTCTTGACTTGGACGAACTCTCCGTTAGATACTCCTTCTGCCGGACTAGTGAGTCTCTGTTCAAGGCCTTCGTAAGTGTCCTCTGTCCATGGATTCCACATGGTCGATGAGCCGGTTGTACCCTAACACCTATTACACCTTTTAGGGATCAATACGATCCAAACGGCTATTAGAAGTTCGCTCTTATCTTGAATCACGCCGGACCTCTGGACCTGTGCTTAACTTGGTCAGTGGTAGAGTCGTGAATTTCACCTGACTGCCAACACCAAGTGCGTGTGTTGTGCAACTGTTACTATCGCCGGTTTACTCGACGTGTCACGTGCAATGTCCACTAGCTCTCGTCTATACTCTACTCGCTCATCTATTCACATTCACTTTGCTATCTCATCTATTCATCTAGTGCTCTCATCTATTTCTTGGTACTCTATATTGGCCATTGAGTGATTGTCTAAAGATAAACAATATAACCAATGCCAGCACAATGGGGCCCGATCTGATCCTGGGGAGAGCGCCCGAAAGTGCCATTTAGCCATGGGAGTTAAATGATCAGGATGTCGACATTACATCCAAGTGCCATACTATCTAGATTAATCTAATGACAATCAAAAGTGCTATATTCTCTCGTTGTCTGTTGACAACAAAGTGCTATGCTATACTCGTTGTGCTATTGCTATATTTTGTGCTATTTGTGCTATGGCCATCTTGCTATTTTGTGCTATACTCGACTCTCGTGCTATATTTGGAAACCTGTGTTACTTCGTTCACATGCTATCCTGCTATCTTTTACATGACTCTCTTGCTCTATCATTAGTTACTCTGCCTTTAATTCATTAATCATTTAAAGCCTGCTTGACTATTGAGATTTAAGTCCTACTGGGCGTTATCGCTCACCCTGCGTTATTTGTCGTTGTGTTCTCAGGTGAGACCGAGGATGAACTATACACTCAAGAGGACGGGAACGACCAGGAGTGATGTCATGAGTACCCTAGCATCCTATTACTATGTTTAGCGTTGTAGTAGTTAGGTTGGAAGTTTAGTCTTTTGTTTTATTTCAGTGAAATGGGCCCTATAGATTGGATCTGATGTTAGTGGTTGTAACTAGACGTTTGAAAGATATTAATTTGAAGAATTATCTTTAGTATTATTCATTGTGCAATGGTTTGATGTCTAGTACTTGCTCTATACCTGTTTACTTACAACTGTCTCGCGTTCTGATATCTCGTAACGGGGCCTGACAAGTCAGGTACCCCAGGTTTTGTGTGAGCCAGACATGTTAGTGCTCGGGGTTTGTCCCGGTATTGTGTGTACCGTCGAGGTCTGTGTCGTCTTCCTGCACAGCCTCACTCCTGTGTTTGAGTTGTATGTCCGGCTGAGGGAAAGACGACAGAGGGCAACGACTTGTTTTGTGGGTCTGCGGTCGCTTGTAGCACGCTCGTCGTTGGGGGTACGGACATCAGTAAATGTACTGGGCCCCAGCTAGTCCAGTTTTCCAGTACCTCACTTTAAAGAGTTCAGTCCAGAGTCTCTAAAGGTGCTAGGCATGAACCTACAGCTGTGTGGTATGCAAGTGTGGTGTTGGTTGTGATAGATGTGCGGAATTATCCAATATGGTAATCTAGAAGGGGGGGTTGAATAGATTACAACAAACTCTAACCACAGTTGCCTTCTTTTGATGAAAACACAAACTTATCGAAATCTTAACCAGATTCAGGATTAGTTTGACTTACAATTAGTGTGCTTGTTGTGAGCAGAACATGAGCATTCTATCTAACGTGTGTAGAATTAGCGTGCCTACCAACCATCTATCGTGAAAACGTACAAACCACAGGACACGAAGATTTAAGGTGGTTCGGAGTACACAACTTGTGTATCCTACGTCCACCGTCCACACACACACGCAGAAGGACTGCTTATCAGCGAGTTCAAACCACTACAACACACACACTCACGTTGTCTGATGCAAACACGCAATCAGAACAACATGACACACGTAGATCAAGCACAAGAGATGCTTGACCCACAATCACACACACAAAGTATGAAGAAAGTAGAAACAGAGAAGAGTTCAGAGTTGTGGAAACAAATCCTGAGATGAAACTCTTCAAGATGGTCGTCCAGATGAACTTCAAACTTCGTCTTGACAGGTATCAGTTGATGGAGAAGCTTGAATCACATACGAACCGGCTTCAACTTCGTTCAGAAGATTGTTCTTCATTGTTCTGGACGGAGAGCTGAAGCAGAGCAACAGAGAGAGACTTTTCTCTTGAGATTTTTTGCTAGGATTTGGTGTGGTGGCTGCTTCTGTATAAAAAACTCTTCAAAACATTCCTTATATGTGGGTATTTAAGTATGGAGAGTCATGGTAGAAGGAAACACCCATATAGGAAACATATGCAAATCGCGGAACTGAGATCTTCTTTTCGTCTGTCGACAGCAAACTATGCATCTGTCGACTGGTGCTGACAGGTATGTAAAATCCATAAGACTGGCCTTGCGGGAAACAATTTCTTGTGTGTATCTATCGACAGACGATTTGGATCTGTCGACAGGTACACTTGTCCTGAAACCTGTCTGATCTCCCTATATGCAGCTGTCGACAGGGACTTGTGGGTCTGTCGACAGGCACTTGTTGAATGTGACTTTCTTGAGTTTTTACTCTGATTTGGTACATTGTCTTGCCTACACTCACACCTACATTTAAGAGCATTGTTAGTGAGATATAGAGAACATTTAAACAATCACTTGAGATGTTCTTTCTTGATTATCATTTGCTTGATCATGTTTCAAATATGCTCATAACATTAATTTGGATTGTTCATCATCAAAAACAAACATAACACATGTAAACCCAACATTCTCCCCTTTTTTGATGATGACAAAATTTTCAAGTTATGCATAATTGATGTTTCTCCCCCTTTTGGCAACATCCAAAAAGACAATTCATGTACACATGAGCAAAACATAAACAAATAATTGTGAATTCTATTGATTGAACATTCATTACACACAGTTACAAAAGTGACTCAGGACATGACAAACGAAGTGCAAGGGAAGGATATACATGATTGTGAGAGCAAACGAAGATAACAGTGACAAGACCCTGACTAAAGCAAAGTAAAGACCAAATAACTGACGCCTAGACTCTCTAGACATCGTGATTCCTAGGTGGTGCAGAGGCCTGACGGAGACCATGAAGCTCTGTGGAGAGCCTGGTAAGCCTTATCTGAAGCTGGACTTGGGTGTCAGCCAGTGCATCCAAGCTGGTATCAACATTATCCAATCGAGCATTTAGTTGTGTGAAACTAGTGGTCATTTGGAGTTGCATTTGTGCCATTTGAGTAGAGATGAAATCTCGAAGAGAGGGCTCATCAGGCGCTTGTTCATCAGCAGCAACATCAGCTTCACCTCCCTGAGCATCGATTGACTCGGACTGGGATTCTTCATCAGCATCATCTTCATCAGATTCATCTTCATCATCTGCCTGTGCCTTACCCTTGAGGTCTGTTGTGACAACCCCGTCAATCAGCTTATTGCCCATTCGATGAGCAGCAGTGAGATCAAAGGCACTGCAAGATTTGAGGGCGACAAGCTCACTATCAGAAATATGTATACCAATAAAGAGGAGAAGGGAAGTGATCGGGCAGGCATAGGGCATTGATCTTCTGGGATTGTAGAAGCATTGGCAGATCAGGTGAAGCATGAGTTCTGGCAAGTTGATTTGTTCGCACTTGAGGAAGAAGAAAAAGAGAGATTTATGAACTTCAGTGACGAGTTCCCGACTGCCATGCTTTGGAGCAATGAGGGTTATGAAGATGTGATGGATCATCCTATTCAGTGGGGGAAAGGAGTTGGCATTCAGCTTGGCAATCTTCTGAGTTGCATCATAAGGTTGAAGGGTGATGAGATGATAATATTCAGATGCAGAAGGGTGACTGAGAACCACATCAGCCCCAGAGTTAGGAATTTGAAGTGCAGTGTTGATGAGGTTGGTGGTAAGCTTGAAGGGAGTACCTTTGACAGAGGTGTAGAGATCCCCTTCCCCAGACAGACCAAGATTATTAAAAACTCTGTATGGCAGTAGGAGAGTAGTTCAGTGAGAATAAAGAAACACCGTCCAACCTGGGTGTCGAAGAGGGGTAGAAGATTGGGGAACATGTCTCCCAAAGAAGGAAAATCACATAGTGGGGCTGAATGAATTTCTGAAGGTTCCTAGAACCATGGTAAGTTGCAAACCTCGGGGAATGATAAGCTCGGGCAGTCGATCATCACGATGCTTGGTTCGGCGCTCGGCAGGATCCCCGGAACCCTCACCGGCTTGGGGAGATAGGGGACGGCAACGGGAAGCAAGTTTCTTGCCCTTGGGAGCCATGAGGAGGAGATGAGTTTGGAGTGGAGAAGAACTCGGAAAGAAGAAGAAAAAGCACGAGGAGGAAGAAAAAACCAGGAGAGGCAGAATCTAGGTCTAGCGCCCTGTAGAAGAAAGGGTTTGGTGGAGAAGGAAGGAGGAGGGAGTTTTGGAAGTGGAAAAGAGAGGAAAGGGTCGTGGGTTCCCTTTTAAAGAGAGGGAAAGAAGTTCAAAGGATAGGGACCCACAAAATCCAACCCTAAAGAGATGCCCGTTGGGCTTCCAAAATAGGGCCTGCCGCCGGCTGTCGACAGATGCAGAGGTATCTGTTGACAGGCGCACACAGAAACTGTGCTAGATGGGAATCTTGACAGAAATTTTTATGGCAATGAGCATCCAAGATGTAGATGACGTGTAAAGGAGGTATGTACACATTTTAAACTATCATTCCCACTAATATGAAGACAAGTCAAAATCATCAATGGTTTAAAAATAATACTCTAGGAGTCTCAAGTTGGAACATTAAGAGGACATCGTACCAAAACTTATGAAAATAAGATAACCCCTTTGAATAAAAACTATTGTAGAAAACATAATTCCAAGTGGGTGATGGTCAAATGGTTTATGAAAAAATGTCTTCATGAGTAGATAACCACAAACATCAAGGAACCCGGGATTAATCAAACATTGGAGGCTTCACACTATTTCAATTTGATTTATTTAGAGGAAAAAGCAATGGGAAAAGTGGTAAGTAGGATCACTAACACTTTTTGACGTGAGGATAGACATGTGAAGTGCCCGTACCCCCAGTTACTCAGCGGGAGTGACCATCATACCATTCTACAGAGATAATGAGTAAGCTTTTTGACGTGAGGGCAGACATTTGTGATGCCCATGTCCCCGGTTACTCACAATACACATCATCACTCTATCTTTATCCCATTATTGACGTTTGATTGTAAGAAATAGGTAGCTTTTCTCCCTTTTTTTGTTTTTTTTTTATGTTTGAAAATCGAGGTCAAAGAATGTGTATGGTAGCAATCAACGCAAGACATAAAGTTCAATGACCATAGGACTTATCACATCTACTGAGAAAACGATTAGCCACAAGGGTGTTATTCAAGTGAGTTAGGTTATACCCATTAGATTTGCCCAATGTACTCCGAATGATACAACCTAGACTCATACAAGAATAGTATGTCAAAATCATTGGGATTGAGACAATATCTTTAATATAATGTGGACATGAGAGATTAAAAGCATACATAAATACCCAAGTTGCACCGTACATCAAAGGTATGGACCTACTCATAAAGAATGTTGAGAAAGAATAGGGAATTGCTTGTGAAATATGTATCTGTCGACAGTTGATGTGAACCTGTCGACAGATATACACAGTTGAAGACTTCTGGGTTCAGACAGATCATGGCTGTCGACAGATGGATTTCAACTATCGACAGATGCACACAGACAGAAGATATTGAGTTCAAGGAGAGTTGAAACTGTGCCTGGCTGTCGACATATGGATTTGAGTCTGTCGACAGAGGCACACAGGGTTCAAGATCTGGGTTCTGTGGAGGCATGGCTGTCGACAGATGGAATTGGGGCTGTCGATAGGAACTTCTACAAATCAAATTGAAGGCTAGGATGAGTAGAAAAATAGGTTTCCCTCAAGAATTCATTCATCTAACCTGAACTTGCTCCCCCATAGTGTGTGCATGTGTAGACTTAACAAGCAATTCAAGACAGACTTTCATATGTTTAACAAGCAATTGCACACAAGTTCAGGAATGAAACATTTCAACACAGACATCCATTTGTTTGCTAAAAATGAGTGGGCAAAGTGAAAAGAAACCATATACCTTATTTGAATGGAATGACTTTTATGTGCAACTTGACTATGGATATAGGGCGGAGAATGTTTTCTCACGCATAATAATAGTTTCCAAACAAGCATAACTTGTTCTTCCACAGTTTACCATTTGATATACCTCATAGTCAGTGCACACAAAGAACATATACGTCAAAGTTTGGTATGGGCTTCATTGCATTTTGCACAACCCCAATTCTCTTCTCAAAGTTGTGAATCTATCCTCAACCAATGGTTTTGTGAAAATGTCAGTCAATTGCTTATCAGTGGGTATGAAGCTAAGCTCCAAGGATTTGTTGGCTACTTCATCTCTCAAGAAGTGATGAGGAATCTCAATGTGTTTTGTCCTAGAGTGTTGGACTGGGTTCTTTGAGAGATTGATGGCACTAGTGTTGTCACATAGGATAGGTGTGCATCCAATGTCAATGTTGTAATCACACAGTTGACTTTTGATCCACAACACTTGAGCAGCACAGCTCCCTGCAGCAACATATTCTCTCTGCAGTGGAGAGTGCACCGAGTGTTGCTTCTTGGATGCCCACGAAACCATGCAACCACCAAGAAATTGGCAGTATCCACTAGTGCTCTTTCTGTCAATTTTACATCCAACATAGTCAGCATCATAATAGGATATCAAATCAAAGCTACTTCCTGCTGGATACCAAAGACCCAAATTATATGTACCTGAGAGATATCTGAATATTCTCTTAACTGCAACCAAATGACTTTCCTTTGGACTAGATTGATATCTAGCACAAAGGCAAACACTGAACTGTATATCCGGTCTACTTGCAGTAAGATAAAGGAGTGAGCCAATCATACCTCGGAATTGCTTTGCATCTACTGGTTTACCTTTCTCATCATTTTCAAGTTTAATGCTTGTGCTCATTGGGGTTGAGGCAGGTTTGGCTTGTTCAAATTGAAATCTTTTAAGAAGCTCCTTAACATATTTTTCTTGATTAATGAAGAAGCCGTCTTCATGTTGCTTTACCTGCAAACCAAGAAAGAATTGAAGCTCCCCCATTAGACTCATCTCAAATTCACTGTGCATATGTTTGGAAAACTCCTCACACAGTGATGGGTTAGTGGAACCAAATATAATGTTATCCACATAAACTTGAACAACAATTATATGATTGCGAACTTTCTTAGTAAAGAGTGTTTGGTCCACCTTACCTCTTGAGTAGTTTTTACTCACCAAGAAGTTGCTTAACCTGTCATACCAAGCTCGAGGTGCCTGCTTCAAACCGTAAAGAGCTTTGTGCAACTTGTAAACATGGTTAGGTATTTCAGAATTTTCAAAACCAGGTGGTTGAGAAACATAGACTTCCTCTTTAATGTAGCCATTCAGGAAAGCAGTTTTAACATCCATTTGAAAAAGTTTGAACTTATTTGAGCATGCATATGCCAACAAAATTCTAACTGCTTCAAGTCTAGCTACAGGAGCAAAGGATTCTTCAAAGTCTATACCAAATTCTTGACTGTATCCTTTTGCTACCAGTCTAGCCTTATTTCTCACCACTTTACCCTCTTCATTTAGTTTATTCCTAAACACCCATCTAGTGCCTATGACAGAAATCTCAGGGGTTCTAGGAACTAAACTGTAGACATTATTTCTTTGAAACTAACCAAGTTCCTCATGCATAGCATCAATCCATGAATTTTCTTTTAAAGCTTCTTCAACATTTTTAGGTTCCACTTGAGATACAAAAGCTAAATGATCTTGTTCAACTAATTGTCTAACCTTAGACCTAGTTTGAACTGAATCATTTACTTCTCCTATCACATTATCAAGTGGGTGATCTTTGGTGTACCTCACATTTGTGATTGTTGATGGGCCGGGTTGATCTTGGACTTGAGGAAGGTGATCTTGTAGAGGGTTTATTTGAGGAGTTTCACCTTGAGGCTCTTCCTCTTGTGGATCTTCTTCAGATTCATCATCTCATTTGTTGAACAGTATTTCATCATCTTCATCATTGTCCCTGCGAAGATATCCACTGTTAGTCTTGAAAACTACTTTAGAATTTCCTTTTGCTTTTATTTGTAGTTCCCCAAGAGTTGTTCCTTCATTTCCATCATCATTCTTGTGTAAATTAGAAATGTCAGTCTTTGTATGATACTCATCAAAAACAACATGTGGAGTTTCTTCCACGGTTTTATTCTTATTGTTAAACACCCTATATGCTCTAGAGTGTTCTGAGTATCCCAGAAATATACCTTGATCACTTTTGGCTTCAAACTTGTCTAAATCAACTTTATCATTGTTATGTATAAACACTTTTGAGCCAAAGACCCTGAAACACCCAATACTGTTTCTTACCTTTTAACAGTTCATAGGGGGTTTTCTTCATTATAGGTCTTACCATAGCTCTGTTGAGAATATAGCATGAAGTATTCACAGCTTCTGCCCAAAAACTCCTTGAGAGTTGGCTTTCAACTAGAAGAGTGCGAGCCATTTCTACCAATGTTATGTTCTTTCTTTCAACTACTCCATTCTGTTCCGGAGTCCTTGGAGACGAGAACATGTGGTCTATCCCTTGGTGCCTACAGAAATCAGAAAAAGAGTTATTATCAAACTCTCCCCCGTGATCAGTGTGGATTGAGCATATCTTATGAACATTTCCATGCTCAATCTTATTAAAGAAATCTTTAAAGACTGTAAGTGCTTCATTTTTGTGTGCCAAGAATTTCACCCAAGTGAACCTAGAAAAGTCATCCACAATGACAAAACCAAACCGTTTGCCATTGATACTTAGAGTTCTAGTAGGTCCAAAAAGGTCCATATGCAACAGTTCATAAGGTTTAGAGGTGTTTACCGGTGCTTTTGATTTGAAGGATTTCCGGGTTTGTTTTCCCTGTGCACATGCATCACAAAAACTTTCATTGTTGTTGAAAGAAATTTCAGGAAGTCCACTTACCAATTTTCGCCTCATGATCTTGTGCAAGACATTGTAGCTTGCATGGCCAAGCCTACGATGCCACAAAGTAAGCTCATCCTGTTTATTGGCAACAAGACACAAATTTTCGTTTTCTAGATCATCCAAATCAACTAGATAAATGTTGTTCACTCTTTTTTCAGAAAACTTAAGACTTTCTGTTTCCTTATCAACAATTTGACATGAATTTGATTCAAAAACAACTTTATGACCTTTACCACACAGTTGGCTTATGCTAAGCAAATTGTGATTAAGACCATCAACTAGCAATACACTGTCTATTGAGTTAGAGGCATACTTACCAACCTTACCTGTGCCAATGATCTAACCTTTATTGTTTCCTCCAAAGACAACTTGACCTCCGTCTTTTTCCACCAGCAAACAAAATTTGTCTTTGTCGCCCGTCATGTGCCTCGAGCAGCCACTATCCAAGTACCATTTGTTTTGATTTTGAGTTGCTAGGCATTCCTGTATAGATGGATCAGACAAGAGGTTTTGTTACCCAAATTACTTTGGGTCCCAGTGTATCATTCATGCCAAATAGTAAATGCTTTGGAATCTAGATTTGTTTGCATTTCTGTTTATTCCAGCATTGATTTTGTTTATGACCAAACTTCTTACATACATTACAAGATGGAGTATTTTTCAGAGCAATTGGTCTGTTATTTTGTTGACCATTCACTTGAATTTTCCTTTTTGATTGCCTGGTTGACTGACCCTTGGCAATCTTCTTCCAGACCTGTCGACAGCTTCCTTTGAGCCTGTCGACATACTGCTCTTTCTTTTGAACACCTGAATGATTTTGTTTGGGTTGCTGTTGCTTACCCTTGGCTTGATTTTTCTTGTTCTTGGAAGGGACTTGTTTGCTTGTGCTTGGACTGGGATCAACAAAGGAAGTTATCAATGTTTGTCCTATTTTCTTTTATTTTACAGGTTGATACCCAATTCCATGCTTTGGAACAAAAGTATTTGATCCCAAAATTGCATCAAGATTTTGCTTTCTCTTAACAAATCTTGTAAGATCTTTAGATTTTTCTTTTAGATCTTTTTCAGCTTGTTCCAACTTTTTCTTAGTTTCTTGATGTTCATTTTGAAGACATCCAAGAGAGTTGATTGGCTTTCCTTTTCCTTTTGAATTTCTTGCAATTTTGTTTTCAGACAGTCCATTTCCTTACTGTGAGCTTCTTCATCAATTTTCATCATTTCAATCTCTTTATTTAAGGCTGCAATTTGTTCATTATTGTTTGTGCTATGAACAAAAGAGTTGATTTTCTTTTTCAGTGCTTTGTTTTCAGACTTGAATTCATAAAAATTTTCAAATAAGACACTATATGCTTCTTCCCATTCATCAACAGTATAACTTTCAAAGGAAGAATTTACCTCATTGGAGTCGTCACTTCTTGCCATTAAGCATTGAATCTCTTCATCTCCAGAGGCTTCTCTTTCTTGAAGGTGAACCTTTCCTTCTTGAGTTTTTTCTTGAGCTCCGGGCATTCTCCTCTCATATGCCCTTGTTTCTTGCACTCATAGCATACAATGTCAGATTTTTTGTTAGACTCAAATTTAATTGAAAAGCCTTTCTTCTGAACGGATTTGGAGTTACCTGAGCCTTTCCTTTTGAACTTAAGGAATTTTTTGAACTGTCTAGTAAGCATTGCCATTTCATCGTTCTCACTCTCACTAGACATTCCATCTTCATCACTTTCCTGTTGAACATCCTTTTTGGAACTTGAAGAATTTTTATTGGATGCTTGTAAAGCAATTGACTTTCTTGGATTTTCTTCAGTTTCTTTTCTTTTCACATTTATTTCATATGTCATCAGGGAACCAATTAATTCATCCAACTTCATCTTTGAAAGATCTTTTGAATCCTCAATGACAGTGGCCTTAGTATTCCATGAGGATGGAAGAGACCGAATTATCTTCCTAACTAAGTCACTCTCTGAGTATTCTTTCTTAAGACCTTTCAACCCGTTGATTATTAACATGAATCTAGCAAACATATCTCATATGGTTTCATCATTTTTCATTTTAAACATTTCATATTCAGATATTAACATGCTTGCTTTGGTTTCCCTTACCTCCGACATACTTTCATAGATAAGTTCAAGCTTGTCCCACATCTCTTTTGCTGAAGTGCATGTGGAGACTCTTGAATACTCCTTGGGGTGCACAGCACACTGCATCATGTTCATTGCGCTCCAGTTGAGAGTTCCCTTAGCAATTTGGTCCTTTGTCCACGTATCTTCATCCTCGGGCAGCACATACACTCCTTTGTGGACGATTTCTAAAGCTCATAATTTTGAGCTCTCAGAAACGCCTGCATACGATTTTTCCAATAAGGATAATCAGTGCCATCAAAGAAGGGTGGCCTAGTCACTGAATGTTCCTCGGCCATATACCCCTTGTTAGATTCCATGAGGTCGAGAATCTCCTGATCGTAAGATCAAACAATTAACACAGTAAATTGGAGAAACCTCGCTCGATACCAATTGAAAGATATGCGGAATTATCCAATATGGTAATCTAGAAGGGGGGGTTGAATAGATTACAACAAACTCTAACCACAGTTGCCTTCTTCTGATGAAAACACAAACTTATCGAAATCTTAACCAGATTCAGGATTAGTTTGACTTACAATTAGTGTGCTTGTTGTGAGCAGAACATGAACAGTCTATCTAACGTGTGTAGAATCAGCGTGCCTACCAACCATCTATCGTGAAAATGTGCAAACCACAGGACACGAAGATTTAAGGTGGTTCAGGAGTACACAACTTGTGTATCCTACAACCACCGTCCACACACACACGCAGAAGGACTGCTTATCAGCGAGTTCAAACCACTACAACACACATACTCACGTTGTCTGATGCAAACACGCAATCAGAACAACATGACACACGTAGATCAAGCACAAGAGATGCTTGACCCACAATCACACACAAGGTATGAAGAAAGTAGAAACAGAGAAGAGTTCAGAGTTGTGGAAACAAATCTTGAGATGGAACTCTTCAAGATGGTCATCCAGATAGTTCAAACTTCGTCTTGACAGGTATCAGTTGATGGAGAAGCTTGAATCACAGACGAACCGGCTTCAACTTCGTTCAGAAGATTGTTCTTCGTTGTTCTGAACGGAGAGCTGAAGCAGAGCAGTAGAGAGAGACTTTTCTCTTGAGATTTTTTGCTAGGGTTTTGTGTGGTGGCTGCTTCTATACGAAAATCTCTTCAAAACATTCCTTATATATGGGTATTTAAGTATGGAGAGTCGTGGTAGAAGGAAACACCCATATAGGAAACATATGCAAATCGCGGAACTGAGATCTTTTCTTCGTCTGTCGACAGCAAACTATGCATCTGTGGACAGGTGCTGACGGGTATGCAAAATCTAGAAGACTGGCCTTACGGGGAACGATTTCCTGTGTGTATCTACTGACAGATGATTTGGATCTGTCGACAGGTACACTTGTCCTGAAACCTGTCTGATCTCCCTGTGTGCAGCTGTCGACAGGGACTTGTGGGTCTGTCGACAGGCACTTGTTGAATGTGACTTTCTTGAGTTTTTGCTCTGGAATTTGGTACATTGTCTTGCCTACACTCACACCTACATTTAAGAGCATTTTTAGTGAGATATAGAGAACATTTAAACAATCACTTGAGATGTTCTTTCTTGATTATCATTTGCTTGATCATGTTTCAAATATGCTCATAACATTAATTTGGATTGTTCATCATCAAAAACAAACATAACACATGTAAACCCAATAGGTTGGTCTCCACTGTTCTTTGTCTTTACTGTGTGGTTGTGGAGCGGCAGTTGGACCTTTCGTCCGTGACTGTGAGACTGAGAGGTAGTTCTTGTGTTGTGTTGTGTTGTTCGGGTTGGATATTGGCGTCATGAACCAGTAGTCCGTTCCCGTGTGGTGGCGTCGTTCTCTTCGACTCGTGCTTTTCCAGCGGTTGTGGCTTGTGAGTGGTGACTCACCGGTTGTGGTTTGACTCGCTGTGGTGTGCCTTATAGGAGGCACAGTTGTGTTGCAGTTTTGTGTGTGGTGGTGGTTTGTCATGGTACCTCGTGGCTTTAGGTACATGTACCCTGTGTGGGTTGTTGGCTGTTGTGGCACGCAGTGTGCTAGCCTTTTCAAGTGTTGAGGTGGTTCGGTTTATGTGGAAGTCGTATTGTGTGACCTTCCATTTGTGGTGTTGTACCCCTGTGTGGGTAGTCCTCCGATGTGTTTGCTATTGTGGGTATTGTGGTGGACTAACCTTTGTGGTTAGACCCGTTACCTTTCAATGGTTGTTGGCCTGTATGGCCTTGCTTCACTCGTTCATTTTTTGGGGGACTGACTCTTTGTTGTTAGTCTCGTTACCGTCGGTTAGTGGTTGGTCTATATGGTTTGTGTCGTGGCTCTTTCAGCTGTCGTGGTGGACTGGTGTGTCTACACTAGTCCTATTGCTTCTTTTATTTCCTGTAAACCGTGACAACTTGTGTGTTCTTATTTAATGCAATTATGTTATATTTATTGATGGTACGTTTTACTTCTATAGTGCTTCAGTTAGCATTGCCAGTGAGACCGTTAGGGGTTGAGGACTTGGTTCCTTCCTTCAATTGTTGGTTGTGGTTGTTTTTGGGAGGTTCCTGCTGAGCCTGTGACTTGTTTAGGCTCACTCCCCTATAGTTCTTTTCAGGGCTTGCCGTGTGTTTGGCTTGCAGCGGCGTTGTGCCAGACTTGTACCACCAGCAGATGAGTTGTAGTCATGGTCAGTGTGAGCTTTGCTCTCTCGGGGTATGCCCCAGGTAGTTGTACTTTTCTCTTGAACATGTAATAATATATTGGGACAATGTAATTTGTGGAAATGAGTATAATTACTTGTACTTTCTTGTATATTATACTCTCGTGGTTGTCTTTTATATTCTTACTGGACACTTGTGTGAGATATCCCTTGCGAGACTTCGGTCCGATCGCGGGAGGCGGACTTGGATATGGAGCCTTATTGGGTATAAATATCCAGGGTCGCTACACACACACTCTCTCAAATATAAAAAGACACATAAAGAGGGAATGAGGAAGAAGGAAGATGGCTTGAATGCTTCAGCTTGAATGTGCTCGAGCTCTTTTCCTTTCTTGCTTGAGTGTGTATGGAGTTGGATGCTTACTGGATGTACACTCCTTGACTGATCTTCAGGTTCGCACTATATTTTTCCTTCAGTCATTGCTTCATATTTATATAGAGCAAATGTAAAGGATCTGTTGAAGAATAGCCGTTGGAGCTTTTTGGATTCGTTGAGTTTCTTGGCTCTTTTCTTCTTCTGCTCTCCTTCTGTTGAGTCTAACAGATGTCTTTCTTATGCCTACTGGCTGTTTGGAATGGAGAAAAATGTTTTAGCTGGTGCGCAATTCCAAGGATGCCAGCAGTAGGTCCAAGATGTTTACTGTGTATAGAGGTGGACCTGCAGACATTAAATGTAAGGCAAATGATCAAACTTGTGAAGTTTTTTGTCAAATGGCTCATACCACTTTTTGCCTTCTGTCTGTATTTCCTACAGATAGCTAGAAATAGAAGGTTAGAAGCTTTTCTTTTGTTGTAGGAAGGAGGAATTCACTTTTTATCTTCTGTCCATGTTTTCCTGCTGACAGCCTGCTGTAAGAACTTTTTATCCGTCATAGAAATGACAGGATAAAAGTTAGAAAGCCATTTGAGTTATCATTGGGCACCAAATACATGATGATCAGTTCATCCCCATGTAATTAAATAAATTACATATCTATTTTGGTGATTAAAAAAACTCAAATAAAGTATGATCTAACAAGTTTTTATGAAGCTTAAGCACAGGAAACAAATCAGGTGGGAATCAGCAAATAAGTAAGTATTTCTTAGCATTTGAAAGTACAAAGCATGTAATTTTTCTAAGTACACATCGATTCGCTAAGTGGTCAAAAAGATTTCGATCTCACAACGATTCGCTAAGTGCTCATAACAATTTCAATCTCACAACGATTCGCTGAGTGTTCATAACGATTTCAATCTCACAATGATTCTCTAAGCGTTCATAACGATTTCGATCTCACAACGATTCCCTAAGTGTTCATAATGATTTCGATCTCACAACCATTCGCTAAGTGTTCATAACGATTTCAATCTCACAACGATTCGCTAAGTGTTCATAACGACTTCGATCTCACAACGATTCGTGAGCATAACGATTTGCTCTCACAACGATTCGCCAAGTGAGCATAACGATTTCGATCTCACAACGATTCGCCAAGTGAGCACAACGATTTTCTCTCACAACGATTTGGTTCTTGTAACAATTTGAGAACAACGACTTGGTCAGTATAACGACTCGATAAGTTACACAACGATTTGCTTGCTGTAACGATTCGATAAGTCACAACAATGACTTGGTCTGTGTAACGATTCGATAAAGCAAAATAACGATTTGATCACTACATCGACTCGATAAGTGAAACAACGATTTGGTTATGATTGTATAACGATTTCTGTTCACATCAATTTGTTTATACATGTGCAACGATTTACATAAACATCGACTCATTCACATAACGATTTCATAAGTCATACTCACAATGATTTCATGAGTTATAACGACTTGATATTTAAACATATTTCAAATATTTTGAAAGTCAAAAGTCTTCCTGTGAAGTTCCTCTTCTGGGGTGAAGAGAGTGATGACCAAACTCTCTCCATATAAATTAATTCACTTATTTATATATTAATTTTGATGATTAACAAAACATTACTAATAAATTACTTGAGCCTTGAGGACAGAAAATAAAAGTAAAAGAAAGTTCAAGACAATCAAGTAAGACTCTCACTTCACAATCTTTCCAAGTCATTACATCGACTTCTTCATACTTCATACTTCATAACGACTTCTATTGATAATCAGAATGATTCCTTTATAAGTTCATATCGATTTCAATAGTCATCATAACAATTTCACAAGTATTATGATCGATTTCCTTTCTGACCGAAAAGTCATGATGTTTCAAAACAAATCGATACTGTAACGATTTGTTAAAGATCTCATAACGATTTTATAAGACATCGCAACGATTTCTTTGGAAAGCGCAACGACTTGACCGTCGCAACGATTCTATAAGACATCGCAACGATTTCTTTTGAAAGCGTAATGACTTGTCTGTTGTAACGATTTCTTTAGCTCTCGTAACGATTTCTTTAGAAGTCGCAACGACTTTCTAGCCGTAACGATTTCTTAAGTTCTCGTAACGATTTCTTTAGAACTCACAACGACTTTCTAGCCGTAACGATTTCTTAAGTTCTCGTAACGATTTCTTTAGAAGTCACAACGACTTTCTAGCCGTAACGATTTCTTTAGTTCTCGTAACGATTTCTTTGGAATTCACAACGACTCTCTAGCCGTAACGACTTCTTCAGTTCTCGTAACGATTTCTTTAGACCTCGTAACAATTTGCTTGTCGAAACGATTTTTTTAGAACTCAGAACGATTTGCTTGGTACAACGATTTGTTAAGAGTCTCATATCAATTTCTTTGATGATCATAACGACTTGCTTATCAGTAACGATTTGATAAGTAATCACATCAATGTTTGTAACACTCATAACGACTTCTGTATTACTCACAACGATTTCTGTATTGTCATAACAACCTGCTTACCAGTAACGATTTCATAAGTCATAAAGGCATCGGGCTTGTTCATATCGATTTCATTTGATATATCAGTATAATACTCCTTAATATACGTTGAATAGTCAAATTCGTATCTCGTCTGTTTGACTGCTACACATTCAATGCTCTCTGAACGTATCTCCCATGCATGCAGACAATATCTTCTACTTTTATACTACTCTGTCTACGTCCTTTCTAGACAGAAAGGAGCTTTGCTATATATTGCAATATCTGTTCCAACTGCAACTAACAATCGACGACAGTCCTAGCTGTCCTCTATTTATTGTTGATATGCTCGCAGATATCTGACAAGACTTATTGTACAATGTTGGACACAAGATACAAGATATTAAAATGTTTCTCTGGCGTGTACTAAAGGATAAAGGACTGAAGATCAGAAGCTTCCTTGCAGACCTGTCTAACGTTCACTAGGATGAGAGACAACGGATCTTTAACGTTCAAATTTCAAGCAGAAGCTTAAATACAAGACTCAAGACTGAGAAGGATAATACTTTTGAAGAAATATTATTCTGAAAGAAAGCATCGCCAATCCTTCAAGTCTTCTGTGATTCAAACAAGAGCGAAGCACTCCATTCCAATCTATCTTAGCTCTTTAGCTCTCGGTGTTCTCGAAGAAATTCCTGTGAGAGCCAGTGTAGTCTTTGGAGAGAAACCAGTGTTAAAATTCCTTCTCTCTCGAGGCTTGTTTGCTTCAGATTGTAGCTGTTTGAGCTAGTTCCTGAAGCTTGTTCTTATACTTCTTTTTATTGGTTGTTTTCTCTTCTGGGTGAAGGAAGACCTGGTGGTTTCCAGGGTGGTTGTTTTCCCTTCTGAGTGAAGGAAGACCTGGTGGTTTCCAGGGTGGTTGTTTTCCCTTCAGGTTGAAGGAAGACCAGTTGAGGCTGGGTGTAAGGATCCGTGAGGGGGATAGTACCCTTGTTAGTGAAATCCTGAGGTATCGCTCAGGGACTGGACGTAGGTCTCATGTGGAGAGGAGTTCCGAACCAGGATAAAAATCCTTGTGTCTTGTGGTTGTGCTCTGTGTGTTTGCTGTCTCATTTCCTCTAACTCTAATCTTCGTTTAAGTTGTTGTATAATCTTTTTAGTGAACAGGTATTAATCAAAGATCAATTTTTAACAACCCATTCACCCCCCCCCCCTCTGGGCTAGCTAGCTGGGCAACAAGTGGTATCAGAGCGAGTCTCTTCGATAAAGAAGAAGATCCAATGATCTGAAGAGCAATGATCAATGGCAGCCCAAGGCAACTTCGAAGGTCAGTCAGTCAACAGACCTCCTTTGTTCGATGGTGAAGATTATCTGTATTGGAAGACCAGGATGGAATACTTTCTACAAGGTCACAACTATCAAATCTGGTCAATAGTAGAAGAAGGTGACCTGGTCGTCACAAATGAGAAAGCACAATGGACAGACGAAGACAGAAAGAAAATCTCCTTGAACTGTAAAGCCAAGAGCATTCTATGTTGTGCTCTAAGCAAGAAAGAGTTCAACAGAGTCTCAGCCTGCAAATCCTCCATGGAAATGTGGGAAAAGCTAAGGATTACATATGAAGGTACAAACAAAGTAAAGGAGACAAGAATCGACATTCTTGTCACTCAGTATGAGAGATTTCAGATGCAGTCAGGTGAGTCAATCACCCAGATGTTCAGTCGATTCACTGACATCGCCAATGGTTTAGCTAGTCTAGGAAAGTCCTATGAGATTGCAGATATCGTAAGGAAGATTCTCAGATCCTTGCCATCTTCATGGACACCAAAGGTCACAGCTATCGAAGAAGCAAATGACCTTAAAAGAATGTCAGTAGAAAAGCTCATCGGGTCCCTCATGGCCCATGAGATCAACATGGAAAGGCTAGGAGAATCATCTAGCAGAAAGAAGCACTCCAATGCCTTGAAAGCAGAAGAAAAATCATCAGAGGCAAGTTCTAGTGGGAGTGATGTAGACAGCGAAAATGAAGAAGTAATGCTCTCTAAGAGATTGCAGCGCATCCTTGCCAAGAAGAAAAAGTTTCAATCCACAGAAGGTACTTTAAGAACAATAAGGATTCCAAAAGATCAGATGGCAAAGAAATGAAGAAAGGAGAGACCATCTGTTATGAATGCAAGAAGCCTGGACATATCAAGGCAGATTGTCCAATGCTAAAGAAGAATGATCACAAGAAGAAGGACAGCTCCAAGTGAAGGATCGATATTAATGAATGGAAAAGATCTAGAAGGGGGGGATGAATAGATCTTTACCACTTTTTATGGAAGCTTAATTAATTTGAAAATTATCTAGAGTCAGAGGTAATATAATCAGTGAAAGAACTACATATCTGATTAGAATTGAGTGAGTTGAAAAACTTAGATGAATAACAAGTTGATTAAGTGAATTAAAACGAATCCTATGCAAACATCTATCGGATGAATCAATCAAAACACAGAAGACAAGTGCACAAGGATTTTTTAGGTGGTTCGGAAATCACCCATGTGATTCCTACATCCACCCCTCACAACCTGTGAGGCTTCACTAACACAACTGGGTTACACACCCAAGGGAGCCTGACAACTCCAACACTGGAGAGCTTACAACTCACACCACTTCTAGAGCAAGACTACTCTAGAAATACACTGAGCAAGACTACTCAAACTAACCTTGAGTTTGACAACTCAAACTGAGCTCGACGGCTCACAACAACCTGAGCACAATGCTCACACTTAAACTTGCTAGACACCAACTTAAGACATAGATCCTCTAGCAACAGATCTAGTCGAAGTTTGAGAACTCTAAAGAGAATTATGCAGAAGTACTTGCATAATCTCAAGAGATATCTCAGAAGAACAGAAGAAATGTAAAATTGAACTGAAAGTCTTCGTTCTTCAGTGTACTCCCTTGTAGAGACTTGAATTGGGAAGAAGAATGTGAAGCTTGAAGTCCAAGTCGATGCTCTGCAATCTGAGAAGTTGGATCTTCCTCGAGTTCTTCACCAAAGGAGTCTTCTACAGGATCTGCTTCCTTGGAATGCTTCGAAGGAATCTACAGGAATCAAATTCCAATTCCCACACCTTGAATGGGTGGGAATTAGTCTTCTGGAAGCAATTGGAGAGCAGAGGAGGAGACACGAGCTCTTCTGGCCGCCAAGAGCTTCTTGGAGGCTCTGAGAGAGTTGGTTTCTTCTCACACTTGAAAACAGGCCGAAAAGAACCTTTTATACCCTTAGAATTCCAAAGATACCCTTTTGGGGTACAAGGGCACGCTTTCCTAGGAAGATTCTGATCGCTCTAGAAGGACACGTGGCAGCCATCAACTTTTAAGATGAAAGGTTTCCGTAGTGTGTCGACCTGCCCTGGTGGTTGTGTCGACACACTGTCCCAAAGATGGAAAAACCTGTTCTGGGAGGAAGGTCCCGTGTCGACCTGCTCTTGAGTGTGTCGACCTGCTGTCCCAATTCCTCAAACTGGCTGTTCTGGGAACTGGGTCTAGTGTCGACCTGCTCTGGGAGTGTGTCGACCTGCTGTCCCAATTCCTCAAACTGGCTGTTCTGGGAACTGGGTCTAGTGTCGACCTGCTCTGGGAGTGTGTCGACCTGGGTACCCTTGATCTCTGGAAAACTGCCACTCGTGTCGACACACTCTTGACATGTGTCGACACACTCTTGACATTTTTGCACAATTTCTCTTTGAGTCTGTGTTGATGTGTCGACACCATTGATGGGTGTGTCGACACATCTTTTGCATAAAAAGTTTGTACCTGAAAAATAAACACATATATCATTAGTTAAATGATTTATCATTACCATAAATGATAAATGTGGTTTGAAAAATTCTTTTTGAGCATGACTTTCAGGTATGATGCTTTTGACATGTTCCAATTAAATTGCTTTAAGAACACTTCTTGTCATCATCAAAATAGGAGGGAAATGATATGAATTAGGCATTCAACCCAACAATCTCCCCCTTTTTGATGATGGCAACATTAAATCCATATTTGAATGTGGTTTTGATGAAGTGTGATTTTTTAAGCAATTTTAATTGTTTGAGTTTTTGTTTTCCTTTTTGTTCATACTTGTCAATGTCCTTTTGATATTGTTCAGTAACAATTGATGATATTTTTGTGAGATACAATGTTACTTGAAATTAGAAGTTTTGTGCACACAAGTCAACAACTGAGCAAGTATTCACACACAAAGACAAAAATTTGTATTGAAGCCAAACAACCATTTCATTTCATTCATTTCATTCAAAAGATCATTACATTTCATTCATTCTTCTCCCCCTTTGACATTATCAAAAAAAAATGTACATTAGGTAGAAGATGGAGGAGGAGGAGGAATTGGAGCTAGAAGCATCTCAATATCTGACAATCTTTTATCCATTGACTTCATGCTTGACTTTATCTGTTCATGGATAGTTGTCAGCCGAGTGTGAAGATAATGCTCCATTCTATCAGAATGTTCTATCAAGGTGCTCTGAGTTCTTTTCAATTCATCTGAAGCAAGTTGAGAACTTGATGAGCCAGCTGACCAACCAGGTCTTTGCATGATTTTGAACTCCTTGGTCAAGTCTGTGAGCTGTTTGTCTATGTGCTCATTGAAATTCCTCATACTTTCCAAATCATCCACAAAATGAGCAAATGACAATCTGGTGCTGGAAATCTCATGCAATGTTTGGTTGGTGTTGAAGACATCTGCTTGGGAATTTGCCAATATTCCCTTCATAACTATCTCCAACTTGTCTTGATGCTCTTTTAGCTGTAGAGAGGCATCTGCCAATGTGCCAATCAACCTATTGAACCTTTGAGCTGCATAATCTGAAGCTGCCTTCTGTTCAATAAATTTGGCAGAAACTGTGTTTTCCAGTCTTTGAATCCGTAGCTCAAAAGATGTGGACATGGATTGAAGTGAGGAGTTGAAGGATTCAAATTTGTCATTGAGGAAAGATATCAATTCTGGTGGAACAGGAGGCCCACCAGAAGATGTGGATGGTTGGAATGAGGGTTGTGGAGAAAAATGAGGAAGCTGAGGTGACAGAGGATCATGAAAAGGACTGACATTTTCATTAGGAGCATGATCCTGATGCATAGGAGGCTGATCCTCATGCATAGGAGGCTGATCCTCTTGACTTAGGGGCTGGTCCCCTTCAGCTGGAGGCTGTTCCTCTTGTGCTTGGGGCTGATCCCCTTGAGCCTGAGGCTGGTCCTCCTGAGGTTGGGGCTGTTCCCCTTGGTCTTGAGGCTGTTCCTCTTGAACTGGAGGAGCCTCAACCACAGCTGGTCCTCTTCTAATTTGATTTCCCTCCAATCTAAATCCCATAAACTTCTGGATATTCTTGAAAGTGTAGATGTTTGACTTGGGAATGGATTGGGATTTTTCATTTTCCAATGGCACACCAAAGTGCTTGAACACTGAGGTCAGATGTGCTCCATAAGGTAGAGATCTCTTGAGGTCTGCTCTTGTAGTTTCAGAAATGATTTGATAAAGAATCACATGAAGGTTGACCTTGATATCTTTGACCATGCAATAGAGTATGAATCTCTGGATATCTGTCAATCTATCCCTCCCACCACCTTGAGGGGTAACTATGGTTGTCAAGATGTGGTGAATTACCCTTAATACAGGTGGAAATGAGTTGGCATTAAACCTTGTCACATAGGTTTGTTTGGGATCTGATGGATCTGCAGGATGGCCTGTCAAGATTGAGTAGGCTTCATGTAAGTCAAATTCAAATTCATGGTAGTCAGCCCCTTCATCTGGTACTTTGAAAATAGAGGCAGCTACTGCAGTTGGCATGTCTATATCTATCCCCTTGACTTTGGATTCAAAACCTTCTTCTGTGCAGGTGAGGTTCTTGTAGAACTCTCTAACTAACCTTGGATAGCAGACTTGAAATTCAGATATAAAGGGTATCCAAGATTGGAAGGAAAAGTAGGTTTGAATTTCGGGGAGAGAGTCTGCTAATTGGGTGTCTGTAAGGTCTAGAATTCTTGGCTTCAAAATCAGTTTGGCAGCACTCACGGATTCTGAGGGAATGTCCTCTTGAGAGTCAGAAGAGGAGGAGGTAGATGATTCCTCAGGATGGTCAGAGGAATCCCCGAAATCTCTGGTCTAGGGTTTGAAACTTGTCTACCTCTGCCAGTAGTGGAGGTCCTACCTCTCTTTGAAGCTCTGAGAGGTGCAGAAGAGGATCCTGGAAGCTCTGCAGGATCATTTCTCCGCTTGGTCCTTCTTTCCATCTGTTCAACTGGAACCTGTGCCGGAACCGGCCTTGAAGAGGCCTGAGACCTTGCGCCACGGCGGGGACCAAGCTTGCGGACCATGGTGCAGGAGGAGTGGAATTTCAGAGAGGAGATGGAAGATTGGAGAGGTGATTGAAGATTAGAGAGAGATGGTGAAAATTTCTTGCCGGAATGGTGAGAGTTTGGCCGTCGGGTCGACCTGATGCCCAAAAAGGGATGCAGTGGTACACTGCCCCGCAGGAACAACAAGGGTTTAAGGTGAACCCGAAAGATTTGAAAAGGTTCTGGCAAGAAGGCAGTGTCGACACATGAGGAAGGGTGTGTCGACCTGACTGGGATTGTGTGTCGACACGAGAGAGAATTGTGTCGACACAGCCTTTGAGAGAAATGTGAATTTTTGAGAGGAAATTTTTGAGATATTTGGGGACATCTTTATAATGATAAATAATGAGAGGAATTATCATTTCAAGGATTTTTAAGAGGCCTAAAAATTCATTTTTGTATTTTGCAAAAATTCATTACAGTTCAAGTATTTCACACAATTTCCAACAGGATATTAGCATTCCAAGACTTGAATCAACAAAATGATAAATTGAGGGATATAATGTATCTAACAATCAACCAAAATCTACCATGGTTCTCAATTTTCAAGAATTAAAGATATCATCTAGACTAAATACAATTGTGTTGAAAGTAAAACATAAACTTTAAGAACAACTTGATGAAGGAGGAAGATGATTCTTTCTAAACAAATCTCCAATAATTTTCATATTTTTATTCTTTTAACAAACTATCAAATGATATAAATCTCTTTCACTCAAGTGCTAGTGCTTTTTACACACCATAGTCCCTGGATACTTAAGATTTAGTCATTGTCAAGTCTCAAAGGGGGGTAAATGATGACCTTTTGACATGAAAATATACGTTTTGTAGACGCCAATATTTCCAGTTACTCAGTCATCATCAAAAAGCATAGCACATAATTGCTTAAATTTTGAGGTTATTTTCAATTTGGATCCCCTTTGAACAGAGTTAACAATAATGCCTCATGACATGCATAGCACTTCATTCATTGTGAAGGTGTGCAGTTTCTCAGCACAGATGTCATTGCTCTGTTGGATTTTACAAGATTTTGGAGAGTTTGTGAGATAGAATTCAAATACATCCAGTCATCAGTTGCAAACAAGGAAATGTTTTAAGTTCAAGACACAAATTGTAATTTAGTTTAGGAAGAGATCTGAATTTCTGTGGATTGAGAGACATAGTGGAAAGTTGATTAGTAAAAAATATAATGTATCACTCAAGGTTCATTTTGAGACTCTAGACTTTAGAATGAGGACATCATGCAAGGAATTGATGAAATGCAAGAAGGGTTTTGAAATTTGCAAAAAGATGACTTGTGAATTTTCTAGCTCCCCCTGAGATGATGATTTCAACCATTTTCATCAAAATAAAGATATGCATTTTTGAAATCAGAAAGAAGGTTTCTTCTTGGATAACAAAGATTTCTTCTCAACAATTGTATATTCATTTCTTGGTACTTGGCGGAGACACATACTCTCGCATAGTGAAAGTGTCCAGACAAGCATAACCTGTCCTTCTCCAAGTCACCATTTGATATACCAAGAGATTTCAATACAATAAGAGTTGAAGAATTTATTATCAAAAAGAAATGAAGGTTAAAACTGTGCAAGTTGTGAAATCAGAAAAGAAATTCTCTTTGAACAATAAAAGCTCCCCCTCAACTATTGCATATTGACTTCTTAGTACTTGGCGGAGATATGTTCTCACGCATAGTGAAAGTGTCCAGACAAGCATAACCTGTCCTTCTCCAAATCACTATTTGATATACCAAGAAGTTTCAACACAATCAGAAGTGAAGAATTTATTGTAAAAAAGGGAAATGGAATTGAAAAAGAGAGAGATGAGCAATGTAGCTTGAGGAAGCAAGGAGTTATGAAATACAAAGAACTCCCCCTTAGACAATGCATAGCACTCAACCCAAACCTTAAGAGAGATCAGAAGGATGGACATTTACAAAGACCAAGTTCTCTCCTTAAAGATGAGAATCTATTTTCAGGAAGGGGTTTTGTGAATATGTCTGCAATTTGTTTTTCAGTTTCAATAAAATGGAGTTCAAAAGATTTCTTTGCAACCTCATCTCTCAAGAAATGATGCCTGATTTCAATGTGTTTTGTTCTAGAATGCTGAATGGGGTTTTTAGAAAGATTGATTGCACTTGTATTATCACATAGGATGGGTACACACCCTAAATCTTGGTTATAATCAAGAAGTTGATGTTTCACCCAGAGAATCTGAGTTCCACATCTACCTGCTGCAACATATTCAGCTTCTGCTGTTGACAGAGCCACTGAATGTTGCTTCTTAGAAGCCCAAGAGATAAGGCACCCACCTAGAAATAGACACAAGCCACTTGTACTTTTTCTATCTAACTTACACCCAGCATAATCAGCATCACAGTAGGCAAACAATTCTAACTTGCAACCAGCAGGATACCAAATTCCTAAGTCACATGTTCCAACAAGATATTTAAAAATTCTTTTCACAGCAAGCATATGACTTTCTTTAGGATTAGATTGGAATCTAGCACATAAGCACACACAAAACTGAATGTCAGGTCTAGAAGTAGTAAGGTAGAGCAGAGAGCCAATCATACCTCTGTAGGTCTTTGGATCTACTGACTTACCAGATGGGTCTTCTTCTAGCTTAGCATTTATTGCAATGGGTGTACTTGAATGTTTAAGGTTCTGATAGTCAAACCTTTTCAGTAGCTCCTTGACATATTTGGTTTGACTGATGAAGATTCCTTCATTTGTTTGGTTAACCTGCAATCCCAAAAAGAATGTTAAATCTCCCATTAAGCTCATCTCAAATTCATTCTTCATTTGATTTGAAAATTCAGTGCAAAGGCCTTTATTGGTGGAGCCAAAAATTATGTCATCAACATAAATTTGGACTACAATTATTTGATTTTTTACTGTTTTTGTGAACAAAGTTTGATCAACATTACCTCTAGAATATCCTTTCTCAAGTAAAAAGGAACTCAACCGATCATACCAAGCTCTTGGAGCTTGTTTTAGACCATAGAGTGCCTTATTAAGCTTGAAAACATGGTTAGGATATTTTTCATTTTCATATCCAGGAGGTTGTTCAACAAAAACGTTTTCCTTTATATATCCATTTAGAAAAGCACTTTTGACATCCATTTGATAGACCTTAAATTTCATGGAGGATGCAAAAGCAAGGAAAATTCTCACAGCTTCTAGTCTAGCTACAGGGGCATAAGATTCTTCAAAGTCAATTCCAAATTCTTGGTTATACCCCTTTGCAACTAGCCTAGCTTTGTTTCTAATTACCTGACCAGATTCATTCAATTTATTTCTGAAAACCCATCTAGTACCAATCACTGCTTGGTTACTAGGTCTAGGTACTAATTCCCATACTTGATTTCTTTCGAATTGATGAAGCTCATCATGCATAGCATCAATCCAATCAGAACTGGATAAGGCTTCATCAATTGACTTGGGTTCAATTTGGGAAATTAGAGCTAGTGAGTCTTCTTCAAAGTTTTGCAAAAAGGATGATCTGGTCCTAACTCTATCATTTAGGTTGCCAACTACACTGTCTAATGGGTGGTCTCTTAGAAAACGAGGTTCAGAAATTACCTGTTGAGAAGTGCCCACTTCTGGAGCAATATTACCTGAACCACTAGAAGATGGTGAGTTGTTGTTCAGGTTCTCTTCAATGTTATTAATCTCCTCAACGGTTGGTGAAGAATCCACAATGAGGTCATCCTCTTCACTGTCTTGTTTTTCCCTGCAAGATTTAGAATCATTAGTGGAAAAGGAATTTTCATCAAAAATAACATGTGGTGATTCTTCAACAGTTTTGGTTTTCAATATGTACACTTTGAAAGCCCTTGACACTTCTGAATAGCCAAGGAAGATAGCTTCCTGACTCTTAGCATCAAACTTGTCAAGGTTTTCTTTGTTGTTATTGTGTACAAAACACTTGCACCCAAAAGTTTTGAAGTAAGCAACAGTTGGCTTTTTATTTTTCAACAATTCATAGGGGGTTTTTCTGATCTTTGGTCTGACCAAAGCTCTGTTTAGGATGTGATTGGCTGTGTTAACAGCTTCAGCCCAGAAGGATTTGGGCAGATTACTTCCTAAGAGCATGGATCTAGCCATTTCCACAAGAGTTCTATTCTTTCTTTCCACAACTCCATTTTGTTCTGGAGTTCTGGGTGAAGAAAACTTGTGAAAGATTTGAAATTCAGCACATAGATCAGAGAAAGATGTGTTATCAAATTCACCCCCATGATCAGTTAAAATGTTTTTGATTTTATATGGATAAGTTGTTAAGATAGTGGTACAGAAATTCCTGAATTCAAGGCAAGAATCACTTTTGTGGGACAGAAAAATAACCCAAGTAAATCTGGTAAAATCATCAATGATTACAAATCCATATCTCTTGCCACTTAAGCTTAGAACTCTTGTTGGCCCAAAGAGGTCCATGTGAAGAAGTTCTAGTGGCCTGGAAGTAAGTACCTCATTGAAGGTTTTAAAAGATTTTCTTGTTTGTTTTCCTTTAGCACAGATCCCACAAAGTTGATTTTCAACTTTAGAGAATGATTCAGGAAGACCTTTAACCAGATTCAGTCTTAATAACTTATCCATTGTTCTGAAACTTGCATGGCCAAGTCTTTTATGCCAAGTCCATGCAATTTCATCTTTGTTTGCAACAAAGCAAAGATTTTCAGAAAAGTTTTTATTAAGGTTGATCATGTAGACATTGTTTTCTCTTTTTCCACAGAATTTGATTTTGTCAGTTGATGAATCAATTATTTTGCACAAATCAGATTCAAACACAACTTTGTGACCTTTGTCACATAGTTGGCTAATACTGAGCAAATTATAATTAAGTCCATCAACTAACAAGACATTATCTACTGAGTTTGAAGAAGTTTGACCAACCTTTCCAGATCCTATGATCTTTCCTTTATTTTTACCTCCGAAAGTCACTGACCCTCCCTCCTTTTCAAGCAGGAATGAGAATTTGGCTCTATCTCCAGTCATATGTCGTGAACACCCACTATCAAGAAACCATACATTTGTGTTGGGTGCACGACCTTCCTGCAACAAGATCAGTGGAGAGAAGATTTTGGTACCCAAACAGAGTTGGGTCCATCAGAATGATTGATCACAGATATCAAATCCTTTCTCACCCAAATTTGATTTGTTTTAGATTTTGTTTTGTTACTTTGGTGTTTTCAGCCTTTTTCTGTTTGTTCTTTCTTTTAGGAATGAAAGCACCAAGATCTTTGTTTTTTATAGGAGGGGATTTTTTCTTTTGAAAATTTGAGTTCAGAGGAGGAGGTGGAATCCATGGATTATGTTGGTACATCCAGAAATTGAGATAGGGGTATTGAGGATAATACCAACAGGGATTTTCATACCATTGGTTCCAAGGATTAATCCAATTTTCTTGAAGTGTTGTCTTGGAAGTCCAAGGTTTTTCATGGATTATTTCTTTTTCCTTTTTCTTATTTTTCAAATTTTTATTTGAATTTTTGGTTGAGTTGTTTATGGTTTTTGGTGTTGAGCAGGTCGACCTCTCCTGTACTGGTGTCGACACATCAGCCACAAAAGTCTTCTTCTTGTGGACTAGTGTCGACCTGTCAGGGGACTGTGTCGACCTGATAGTCTTCTTTTGTTTTTGAGTTTTTGCTTTGTTTGGTGTTTTGTTTAAGGTTTTGTTTGCTTTTTGTTGAATTTTTGTATTTTCCAGATTGGGACCCTTAACAAATTTAATTAATGGTGCTTTCCCTTTTTCTCACCAGATTTATCTTTTGTTGATTTCTTTTTATTGAATCCAATCCATGAGATGTGGTTGTCATGTTGGATCCTAGCAATGCCTCTAGGTTATCTTGGCCTTTTGTGAAGGTTTGGATAACCTCCTCCTTTTCCTTTAGCTGGTTTTTAAGAATTTCAATTTTTCAATTTTCTGTTGTTTTTCTTGTTTTTCAATTTCCAGCTTTTCATTTAAATTTTTGAATTCTTGGGAGGCCTTCTGAGAGGCAAGTTTTAAATTATCAATTTGATTCAGTAAATTTTCTTTTTCTTCAAGCAATTCTGTTACTTCAGATTCCAGTTCACAGGTTCTATTGTTTGAAGATTGGTTATGGTAAAGATTTTCAATTTTCTTTTTGATGTGTTTGTTTTCTTTTCTCATTTCAGAGTATCTTTCTACCAATTCTGCATACACATCCTGCCAATCTTCAACACTATAATCTTCAAAGGAAGTATTTACCTTTCCATCTGTGCTGTTGGCCATGAAGCAAACTTCCTCACTCTCTGAGCTTGAGGACTTCTTCTCTTCTTCTTCCTCACTTGTGTCTTCATCAGACCAAGTGGCTACCATGGCCTTGGGCTTCTTGTATTTCTGGAATCTTTTGTGCTTTTCCTTTTTGTTCTCAGGACACTCTCCCTTCATGTGTCCTGGCTTGTTGCACCTGTAACAGATAATATTCTCATCAGGTTTATGATTCTTATTGAAATTGGAAGAGGAAATGTTCTTCTTACCTGAGGGAAATTTTTTTTCCCAGTCATTTTCCCTTTCCTGTATTTCAAAAATTTCCTGAATTGTCTGGTCATGAGGGCAATCTCATCCTCATTCGACTCAGATTCTTCTGAACTTGTTTTATCCTGATTTTTATCTTTGTTGCTTGAAGAGGCTTTGAGTGCCATAGGCTTGGTCTTAATGATGTGTTCTTCATTTCTTTTTAAGTTTATTTCATATGTCATTAAAGATCCAATCAATTCATCCAAAGAAATTTTGGACAGATCTTTTGAATCTTCAATAACAGTGGCCTTAGTATGCCAAAGTGAAGAAAGTGAACGCAGAATCTTTCTTACCAAGTCTGCATCAGTATACTCCTTACCCAAAGCCTTGAGTCCATTGACAATCACCATGAATCTGGCAAACATTTCAGAAATAGATTCATTAGATTTCATCATGAAAAGTTCATATTCTGAAACTAAAATATTTGCCTTGGTCTCTTTGACCTGAGATGTTCCCTCATAGAGTAATTCGAGTTTATCCCACATCTCTTTGGCAGATTTGCACATAGAGATTCTCGAATACTCCTTGGGATGGACAGCACACTGAATCATGTTCATTGCACTATAATTCAGTGTAGCTTTCCTTATTTGTTCCCTTGTCCAGGTGTCTTCTTCTCCCTGGTTTTCATAGGGACCCACCTCTACAACTTTCCAGATCTCATAGTTCTGGGCTCTTAGAAATACTTGCATTCTATTCTTCCAATAAGAATAGTCCAAACCATTAAAGAATGGTGGCCTATTTATGGAATGGCCCTCAGCCATGAAACCCTTTGAATCCATGACTCTAAAGAAATTGCACAATGAAAGAACTAAGTAAGCAAACAAACAAACAAGCAAACAATTAAACACACCACACTCAGAAACAAAAACTGCTCAGTTCAAATCAGATCGATGTAAACCCGCTCTGATACCAATTGAAGGATCGATATTAATGAATGGAAAAGATCTAGAAGGGGGGGATGAATAGATCTTTACCACTTTTTACGGAAGCTTAATTAATTTGAAAATTATCTAGAGTCAGAGGTAATATAATCAGTGAAAGAACTACAGATCTGATTAGAATTGAGTGAGTTGAAAAACTTAGATGAATAACAAGTTGATTAAGTGAATTAAAACGAATCCTATGCAAACATCTATCGGATGAATCAATCAAAACACAGAAGACAAGTGCACAAGGATTTTTTAGGTGGTTCGGAAATCACCCATGTGATTCCTACATCCACCCCTCACAACTTGTGAGGCTTCACTAACACAACTGGGTTACACACCCAAGGGAGCCTGACAACTCCAACACTGGAGAGCTTACAACTCACACCACTTCTAGAGCAAGACTACTCTAGAAATACACTGAGCAAGACTACTCAAACTAACCTTGAGTTTGACAACTCAAACTGAGCTCGACGGCTCACAACAACCTGAGCACAATGCTCACACTTAAACTTGCTAGACACCAACTTAAGACATAGATCCTCTAGCAACAGATCTAGTCGAAGTTTGAGAACTCTAAAGAGAATTATGCAGAAGTACTTGCATAATCTCAAGAGATATCTCAGAAGAACAGAAGAAATGTAAAATTGAATTGAAAGTCTTCGTTCTTCAGTGTACTCCCTTGTAGAGACTTGAATTGGGAAGAAGAATGTGAAGCTTGAAGTCCAAGTCGATGCTCTGCAATCTGAGAAGTTGGATCTTCCTCGAGTTCTTCACCAAAGGAGTCTTCTACAGGATCTGCTTCCTTGGAATGCTTCGAAGGAATCTACAGAAATCAAATTCCAATTCCCACACCTTGAATGGGTGGGAATTAGTCTTCTGGAAGCAATTGGAGAGCAGAGGAGGAGACACGAGCTCTTCTGGCCGCCAGGAGCTTCTTGGAGGCTCTGAGAGAGTTGGTTTCTTCTCACACTTGAAAACAGGCCGAAAAGAACCTTTTATACCCTTAGGATTCCAAAGATACCCTTTTGGGGTACAAGGGCACGCTTTCCTAGGAAGATTCTGATCGCCCTAGAAGGACACGTGGCAGCCATCAACTTTTAAGATGAAAAGTTTCCGTAGTGTGTCGACCTGCCCTGGTGGTTGTGTCGACACACTGTCCCAAAGATGGAAAAACCTGTTCTGGGAGGAAGGTCCCGTGTCGACCTGCTCTTGAGTGTGTCGACCTGCTGTCCCAATTCCTCAAACTGGCTGTTCTGGGAACTGGGTCTAGTGTCGACCTGCTCTGGGAGTGTGTCGACCTGCTGTCCCAATTCCTCAAACTAGCTGTTCTGGGAACTGGGTCTAGTGTCGACCTGCTCTGGGAGTGTGTCGACCTGGGTACCCTTGATCTCTGGAAAACTGCCACTCGTGACGACACACTCTTGACATGTGTCGACACACTCTTGACATTTTTGCACAATTTCTCTTTGAGTCTGTGTTGATGTGTCGACACCATTGATGGGTGTGTCGACACATCTTTTGCATAAAAAGTTTGTACCTGAAAAATAAACACATATATCATTAGTTAAATGATTTATCATTACCATAAATGATAAATGTGGTTTGAAAATTTCTTTTTGAGCATGACTTTCAGGTATGATGCTTTTGACATGTTCCAATTAAATTGCTTTAAGAACACTTCTTGTCATCATCAAAATAGGAGGGAAATGATATGAATTAGGCATTCAACCCAACACCAAGAAGTTCAGAAGATACAAGAAAAAGGCAATGGCAGCTGCTTGGGAGAACAGCAGTGACTCAGACAGTGAGTCAGGCTCAAGCAGTGATGGAGAAGAAGCCAACCTGGCTCTCGTGGCCAACATCGAAGAAAAGGTAACTTCTGACTATTCTTTTGATTCCTGTAATGATTCAGATTCTGATAATTTAGAAAGTGCCTTTAATGAACTTTATGATAAATATAAAGAAGTATCCAAATTACTTAAAATCAGTAAGAAAAATGTAATCTGTTTAGAAAACACTAATTCAGATCTAAAAATAGAAACTGAAGAATTAGAAAAACAAATAACTGAACTTAAAAGAAGAAATAAGTTGTTATGTGAAGACCTAAAAGCTAAGAATGAACAAATAACAAAATTGGAAAAACAGGAAAGCACAGATGAATTAAGGAAAGAAGTTAAAAACTTAAATGAAGAAAATAATAAACTATCAAGCACACTAGAGAAATTTACTAATGGTAAAAACTCTCTAATATTAAAAGGTGCTAGAAGAGCAGGTAAGAAGAAAAATGGGTTAGGATATACACCCCCAGATAATGAAGAAACCATAGTCTACCCTAAAACATATCCAACACCAAAGTTTATACCTGAACAAAATATAGCATATAAAGCTGAGTTCAAGTATATAGAAAAGGTAACAAAATTGTCCTGCTGTGATCACTGCAACAGGTTAGGACATATTATAACTCTATGCCCAACAAGACATAAGAAGTGGATAATAAAAAGTAAAAACAATGATACTGACCCATCAGGACCCAAAAGAACTTGGGTACCTAAAACTTAATGTTTAAATTTCAGGGAAATTCAAGAGCATCCAAATGGTATTTGGATAGTGGATGCTCAAGGCACATGTCAGGAAACCAGAAGCTCTTCATAAATCTCCAAGCTGAAGAAGGAACAGTCACCTATGGGGATAATGGAAAAGGCACAGTGATAGAAAGTGGGTCCGTGAACATCAAAGGAAAATCAGTTATTGAAGATGTAATGCTGGTCAAAGGATTAAAGCACAATCTCATAAGTATCAGCCAGTTGTGTGACAAAGGCCATCAGATTCAGTTCCAAGAATCAAAGTGCAGTATATTAAAAGATGGAGCAGTCATATTTGAAGCTTATAGAGAAAGAAATTTGTATGTTCTCTATCTCGAGGAACTCAAGGATCAAGATGTCTGTTTGGCAGCCAGCAAAGATCAATCAACAGAGCTGTGGCATAGAAGACTGGGCCACTGCAGCTTGGATGGATTGAACAAGCTCCGAAAGAGAAAACTAGTGGAAGGATTGCCAAAGATCAACTCAAAAATGGATAGCATCTGCAGACCTTGTGCAAGAGGAAAGCACACCAAGAGCTCTTTCAAATCAAAGACAGTAGTGACCACCTCAAAGCCATTAGAATTACTTCATATGGATCTATTTGGGCCAATGAGGACTACCAGTCTCGGAGGAAAGAATTATGGATTTGTCATAGTTGATGATTACTCAAGATTTACTTGGGTATCCTTTCTAGAGCACAAAGATGACACCTTTGATAATTTTGTCAGCTTCAGCAAGAAAGTTCAGAAAGATCAGAAGTTCACCATTATCTCTATCCGATCAGATCATGGTGGTGAGTTTCAGAATGAAAGGTTTGCAAAGTTCTGTAATGATCAAGGAATTGAACACAACTTCTCAGCACCAAGGACACCTCAACAGAATGGAATTGCTGAGAGGAAAAACAGAACTCTTTTGGATATGGCAAGAACCATGTTATCAGAATATGATTTGCCAAGATATTTTTGGGCCGAAGCCATCAACACTGCAAGCTATATCATTAATAGGGTAATGATCAGGCCAATTCTGAAGAAGACTGCTTATGAACTCTACAAGGGAAAGAAACCAAAGGTCAGTCACTTCAAAATATTTGGATGTCCTTGTTTCATCCACAATAATGGAAAAAGAGACATTGGTAAGTTAGATGCCAAATCAGATGAAGGCATCTTTATGGGGTACACTTCTAAACCCAAAGGTTATAGAGTTTTCAATAAACGTTCATTATTAATTGAACAATCTGTGCATGTTATTTTTGATGAATCTAACCCCTCCTTGAAAAAGGAAGAAATTAGTGACATTGATGATGCAGATGACTTGTCCGAAAAATTAAAGAATACCTCAATTGAGGACAAGGAAGATCCACCTCTAGAAGAACTGCAGCAGACTGAAATTCAACATGGAAATCTTTCAAAAAAATGGAGACATCAGAAAGATCACCCTCTTGAGAACATTATTGGTGATCCATCCGTAGGGGTAAGAACAAGAGGTAATGTAATCCCTTGTGATTATTTAGCCTTTGTTTCTCAAGTACAGCCTAAGACAGTCAATGAAGCTTTAACTGATGAATCTTGGATAATAGCCATGCAGGATGAACTAAATCAGTTCAAGAGAAACCAAGTATGGTCACTTGTTCCTAGACCATCCAATCATTCAGTTATTGGCACCAAGTGGGTGTTCAGAAATAAACTGGATGAGTCTGGAGTAATCTTAAGGAACAAGGCCAGACTGGTAGCTCAAGGCTATTCCCAAGAGGAAGGCATAGATTTCGATGAAACCTATGCTCCTGTGGCTAGACTTGAGGCTATTAGAATTTTACTTGCTTATGCATCTGCATTAGATTTAAAATTGTTTCAAATAGATGTCAAATCAGCCTTTTTAAATGGATTTATCAAAGAGGAAGTGTATGTTGAACAACCTCCAGGTTTTGATGACACCGAATTTCCAAATCATGTATTTAAACTCCATAAGGCTCTATATGGTTTAAAGCAAGCACCTAGAGCCTGGTATAAGAGGCTCAGTACTTTCTTATTAGATCATGGTTTCACTAGAGGTCAAGATAGTACATTATTTATAAAATCTAAAGTCAAACATATACTTCTTGTACAAATATATGTAGATGATATTATTTTTGGATCTACTGATGAGTCTCTTTGCAAGTACTTTGAAAAGCTTATGCAGGGAGAATTTGAAATGAGTATGATGGGAGAGCTAAACTACATCCTTGGATTACAAATCAAGCAAGGGAAGGAAGGCACCCACATCTGTCAAGCCAAGTACACCAAAGAGCTATTAAAGAAATTTGGTTTTGAAGGTGCGAAGCCACTATCAACGCCAATGAGCACATCAACTAGAATGGACAGTGATCAAAATGGTAAAAAGGTAGATCAAAAGAACTATAGAGGTATGGTAGGGTCATTACTTTACTTAACAGTAAGTAGACCAGACATTTTATTCAGTGTATGCATGTGTGCTAGATATCAAGCAGACCCTAGAGAGTCTCATTTAATTTTTGTAAAAAGAATATTCAGATATTTAGCTAGAACTCATGATTTAGGTCTTTGGTATCCAAAGTCTTGTGAAATAAATTTAGTAGGATATTCTGATGCTGATTATGCTGGATGCAAAGTAGATAGAAAGAGCACCAGTGGTTGTTGTCAGTTTCTTGCAGGATGTCTGATATCTTGGTCCTCCAAGAAACAAAACTCAGTAGCTCTATCAACAGCTGAGGCAGAATATGTTGCTGTTGGAAGTTGTTGTACACAACTCCTATGGATAAAGCAACAACTTGAGGATTTCGGCATTCATATCAAGTCAATTCCACTATTGTGTGATAATACAAGTGCCATCAACCTCACCAAGAATCCAGTGCAACACTCAAGGACTAAACACATTAAGGTTAGATATCATTTCATTCGAGATCATGTAGCTAATGGTAATTTAGAAATTTCTTTTATAGATACAAATGGTCAACTGGCAGACATCTTCACAAAAGCCCTACCTGAAGAGAGATTTACATCTCTTAGAAGGGAATTAGGGATGTGCAATTTGTGAAAAATTTCTGTATTTAAATTGGCACATAAAAATTTTCAGATTAAAACGAAATTTTCTCTCTCTTTAACAATAAGCAAATCTCAGTTTATCTACATTCTTTGACCGCTGTTGTGTTGAAATCAGTTTGACTCGTCAAATCTTTTTGTCGCTTTCTGCCATTACCGCCTTTTGGCGCTTCATTTTTGATAAAGTATTTCTTAATTAGTCAAATCATTCTGGGAACGACTCATCTTCCACCTTTACCCTTTCTCATTTATCTGTTCGCCCAAAGCCGATGACCTAACGATTCCGGCATCGACTCTCTGCAAGATTTGAAGCTTCCTCTTCTTCCCGCGAAGAATCCCTCGAGGGCTTCCATCTCTTCCATCATCTCCCTTCTCCAGAACCGTTTTCTTCTCTCTACCCATGGCCGCTCCGATGATCTCCGGAAGTGTAGGGGGCTACAGTGCTGAGTTTTTGTCCCCAAAGGAGCAGGAAAGGTTTACCTTCGTCAAGACGAAGATTTGAGGAAACAAGGCAGTGGATGTTCAGAATCTAGAGAAGAATGGCATGGGCAGCTTAGTAGAAGCCTTGAGAAGGATGCAGTGGATGGATGTTGCTACTTTCACCGAGGTAAGCTATCCGGACCTGGTGAAAGCATTTTTCGTGTGTTTGAAGTCAGAAGCAGATGGGTCCCTTGTCTCCTCAGTAAAGGGTATCCAAATCAAGGTAGACCATGAGTTATTGCACACGTTGTTTGGAGTGAAGACATCTGGACATAGTGGGGTTCACACCGTGAACGATGAAGCAAAGGTCTTGGCATTATAGGTCCAGGTTTCAGGCTGAAAGACGGAAAATTAGATATCAATCAAATGTCTGCATTCAACCGTCTGCTCCATTTCATTATCTGCCAAATTATGGTTCCGCGGAGTGCTACTTTCTCATCTTGCACTAGGGCAGATTCAGATATGATGTTCTGGGTAATCCAGAATAAGGAGATTAACCTGGCCGCAGTCATGTTGGAAGAATGAAGTTTGCTAGTGCTCAAATCTGGGATACAAAGAGCAAATTGAATGTATCCTTGCCCTACGCTCATCTCCTAACCAAGATTTTCAAGCATTTTGGAGTTGATGTATCTGGAGCAGTTGTGGAAAAGATGGGCCAGTCTATAAGGTCCAGGAATTTAAAGAAAAGTGGATTTTCAGTGCAGAATGGGATGTGGACCAAGACCTCTGTGGCAGAGGGAGAAGCCATTATCGGAGATATTCCAGAAATTCAAGAAGAAGAAGCAGATCCTCCAGTAGAATTAGACGTCAGATCAGCAGCAGTAGAGCAAGCAGCAGCAGATCCAACAGTGGCAGATCAAGCAGAGATTTCCAGTTCACCCCTCTTAGAGGTTGAATGTCATCCTCCAGAAATTCAAATGGAAGAAGCTGCAGAAGGTGTGGCAGATCCTTTGCCCACCTCCATTGTTGCCTCTATTTTAAGAGAGGTTTTAGATTCCCTTCCCTCCTCCTCAGTTGCTTCAAAAGCAGGTGGACTTGATGAAGAAGAAGCTATGGCACCAGGCCATACAGAAATTTTGACTGAATCAGTTGTTAATGTTGAGGTGCAAGCAGCCACTCAACAAGAAGTGATTGTGGAAGTAGCTCCTAGCCAAGGGGAGCAAAGTGCTAAAGAGCCTGAGTTGTCAGAATCCGCGGCAGAAGGTCACATTCAGCAGATTGTTTTGGAGGAAGCTCCTGCCCAGGGGGAGCAAGAAAATGTTGATCTCCATGCTCCTATTCAGGGGGAGCAAGTTGGAATGAGGAACCATTGTTAGAGAATGCTCCTGAGGCAGATGTACCATCTTAGGAAAATCAACCTCCTGCCAGCGTTCCTGTAAGTGAAGGCCCAAGGTCAAGCCATGTTAATATTGAGGAGCCTGTCACTCAGCAGAGCAAACAAAAGAGAGTGGTTCACAGAAAGCCAAGAAAGAGCCACGGAAAAGTAAATCTGAAACCAGTTATGGAATTGTTGAAGGCTCAAGGAGATATTTTATCATCAGTTCAGACCAGTGTGCAATGGATACTTGCTAGTCAAGCTTCGATCACTTCTGAGCTATCTTCAGTCCGAAATGCAATGAAGTGGTTCAATAAGGAAATGTCTGATATGAAGTCCATGATTGCAAATCTTTCAAAGTCAAGTGGAGTTTCTCCTGCAGCTACTCAGAGCAGATCAGCAATTGTTCCTCGGCCACCAGGGCCTCCAGCTCAAGAGTCTCAGCCAGCAGGGCCTTCAGCTCAAGCATCAGGGCCACCAGGGCCATCAGTGCCAGCATCAGGGCCATCTGGGCCGTCTGCAGTTGTCAGAGAGGGTCATGCAAAAGGGAAAGAGCCCATTGTAGCCACTAAGGCCCCTGACACTTCTACTCTTGCAACTCCAACCCTGTCCTCACCCACATCTCCTTCTACAGCCCCTCTAGCACCACCAACTGTAAAACATCCTATGCCTCGCACCCAACCATCTTCCTCTCTCATTTCATCTCAACCTTCTTTCTCTCCCACTCCTTCTCACACCTCAGCTCCATCATCATTCTCACCTTCTTCTCCTCTCACTCAAACCACTCCCGTTCACCCATCTACATCCTTCAATCCCAAACATCTCTTCTATTCTCCTACTCCTCCTTCCTTTGTCACCTTCCTTTCGGAAAAACCTCTACTTCTTGGTGTCTTTGACACTAATATTCCGGATGATTTTGAGAGAAATACCCTCATCACCATTCTCTCCACTGCCACTCATATCCACAGGACTGATCCTCCCAGTCCTGCCAAGAAAAAGAGGAAACATTCATCCTCTGTCAGCATCCCCTCCTCACCATTATTTCCTCCTCTTTGGTACTCTCTTACTCTCGAACCTCAGAGAAGACCTATCTATAGGGAATACCTTCAAAAGTGCATCCTCTCCACCATCTATGGTATTCCTTTCCTCAACCTCTCGGAGCATCTAAACACTGTTCTTCCTTTTACCCAGCTGTCCCACCCTAAAAAATCCAAAATCTTTGAGGGCACTGAGTTCAAGATTGAAGATCAGTGGGCCAATGTCAAGGGCAACAAGGCTCAGTACACCAAATACTTGATTGCCAGGGCAGAATCCCTTACCCATCGAGCTCACCCACTCACTCTTTCTGAGTGGTTTACTCTTCAACATAAGAACTCTTGGGGACCCTTCATTTTGAAAGAGATCAGAATTGCCAAGAACTTCCAGCTGTACAGTGATTTCTGCTACTTGAACAAGCTGCCTGAAGTCCAGTTCTACCAGTTTCATTCAGCCATAGTGATGCTGAGATCAGAACAACCAATAAATCTTCCCTTCACAGTGGATTTTGCCGTTCTGAAAGTTGACTCTCCAGTTCTTCTGCCAAAGCTACACTCCTTAGTGTTTGACTCAGATGCAGGCTCCCATGCCTTTGATATGTTTGCTAAGCAGATGGGCAGAATGTCAGCTAAGCAGGGTAGAATGCCTTCCTTTTTGCATTTCCTCTCAAGTTTTGGCTCCACTCATCTCTAAGTGTGAGCGGCTTTCTCCCACCATATGGGAAACGCTCTACAAGGAACCCCATCTTCAGTTGCAAGCCATCAACAGTTCCTTGGTCCATCAAGCTAAACCCATTCTATCAGCCGAAGCCTTCATGGATCTCAACTCCATAAATCCCATTCAAGAGATATATGTTCAATGGGCAGCCAGATATACTGCCTTCTATGCTCTGAAGCAGGACCTGCTTGATCAGAAGATTTTCTATCCAATCTCTCTAGATAGATTTCTCCATCGTGCCAACTTTGGAAAGAGCACCTACTTTCGATTCATCCTGGATAAAGATCAGTATGAAGAATTCCTAGAAGAACAGCGGCAGCTTTACATTCAGAGGATCTCTCCAGCCATGGGTGCTTCCTTCTCAGTTGTTCCTGGTGATTTCCGCCAGACTTTTGAAGACATAGAGATCAAGGCATGGACTGTTATTTCTCAGCATGCCTCCCTCTTGTCTCCTTTGTATTATCTTACTCCTAATTAATACAAAGCTTTCTCTCTTCTTTGTCTCATAGACTATCTTTTTGCTTATTGACAAAAAGGGGGAGAAAACTAATGCAACTCTGAAAAACATGTTGTTTTCATTATGTTGTTTTGTATATTTTGTCATCATCAAAAAGGGGGAGATTGATGACCAAACTCTCTCCATATAAATTAATTCACTTATTTATATATTATTTTTGATGATTAACAAAACATTACTAATAAATTACTTGAGCCTTGAGAACAAGAAATAAAAGTAAAAGAAAGTTCAAGACAATCAAGTAAGACTCTCACTTCACAATCTTTACAAGTCATTACATCGACTTCTTCATACTTCATACTTCATAACGACTTCTATTGATAATCAGAACGATTCCTTTATAAGTTTATATCGATTTCAATAGTCATCATAACAATTTCACAAGTATTATGATCGATTTCCTTTCTGACTGAAAAGTCGTGATGTTTCAAAACAAATCGATACCATAACGAGTTGTTAAAGATCTCATAACGATTTTATAAGACATCGCAACGATTTCTTTGGAAAGCGCAACGACTTGACTATCGCAACGATTCTATAAGACATCGCAACGATTTCTTTTGAAAGCGTAACGACTTGTCTGTTGTAACGATTTCTTTAGCTCTCGTAACGATTTCTTTAGAAGTCGCAACGACTTTCTAGCCATAACGATTTCTTAAGTTCTCGTAACGATTTCTTTAGAACTCACAACGACTTTCTAGCCGTAACAATTTCTTAAGTTCTCGTAACAATTTCTTTAGAACTCACAACGACTTTCTAGCCGTAATGATTTCTTTAGTTCTCGTAACGATTTCTTTGGAATTCACAACGACTCTCTAGCCGTAACGACTTCTTCAGTTCTCGTAACGATTTCTTTAGACCTCGTAACGATTTGCTTGTCGAAACGATTTCTTTAGAACTCAGAACGATTTGCTTGGTACAACGATTTGTTAAGAGTCTCATATCGATTTCTTTGATGATCATAACGACTTGCTTATCAGTAACGATTTGATAAGTAATCACATCAATGTCTGTAACACTCATAACGACTTCTGTATTACTCACAACGATTTCTGTATTGTCATAACAACCTACTTACCAGTAACGATTTCATAAGTCATAAAGGCATCGGACTTGTTCATATCGATTTCATTTGATATATCAGTATAATACTCCTTAATATACGTTGAATAGTCAAAGTCGTATCTCGCTTGTTTGACTGCTACACATTCAATGCTCTCTGAACGTATCTCCCATGCATGCAGACAATATCTTCTACTTTTATACTACTCTGTCTACGTCCTTTCTAGATAGAAAGGAGCTTTGCTATATATTGTAATATTTGTTCCAACTGCAACTAACAATCGACGATAGTCCTAGCTGTCCTCTATTTATTATTGATATGCTCGCAGATATCTGACAAGACTTATCTGTACAACGTTGGACACAAGATACAAGATATTAAAATGTTTCTCTAGCGTGTACTAAAGGATAAAGGACTGAAGATCAGAAGCTTCCTTGCAGACCTGTCTAACGTTCACCAGGATGAGAGACAACGGATCTTTAACGTTCAAATTTCAAGCAGAAGCTTAAATACAAGACTCAAGACTGAGAAGGATAATACTTTTGAAGAAATATTATTATGAAAGAAAGCATCGCCAATCCTTCAAGTCTTCTGTGATTCAAACAAGAGCGAAGCACTCCATTCAAATCTATCTTAGCTCTTTAGCTCTCGGTGTTCTCAAAGAAATTCCTGTGAGAGCCAGTGTAGTCTTTGGAGAGAAACCAGTGTTAAAATTCCTTCTCTCTCGAGGCTTGTTTGCTTCAGATTGTAGCTGTTTGAGCTAGTTCCTGAAGCTTGTTCTTATACTTCTTTTTATTGGTTGTTTTCCCTTCTGGGTGAAGGAAGACCTGGTGGTTTCCAGGGTGGTTGTTTTCCCTTCTGGGTGAAGGAAGACCTGGTGATTTCCAGGGTGGTTGTTTTCCCTTCAAGTTGAAGGAAGACCAGTTGAGGCTGGGTGTAAGGATCCGTGAGGGGGATAGTACCCTTGTTAGTGAAATCCTGAGGTATCGCTCAGGGACTGGACGTAGGTCTCCTGTGGAGAGGAGTTCCGAACCAGGATAAAAATCCTTGTGTCTTGTGGTTGTGCTCTGTGTGTTTGCTATCTCATTTCCTCTAACTCTAACCTTCGTTTAAGTTGTTATGTAATCTTTTAGTGAACATGTATTAATCAAAGATCAATTTTTAACAACCCATTCACCCCCCCCCCTCTGGGCTAGCTAGCTGGGCAACAGAGAGGACCTGTTGAAACATGTGGTTTTATTCCCTTCGTGTTGAAGGAAGACCTGGGTTCCAGTGTGTTGCATTCCTCTTCAGGTGAAGAAGAGAAGGCCAACTGCGGCTGGATGTGTAAGTGTCCTTGAGGGGGACTGTACCCTTGGGTAGTGGAATCCTGAGTTGTTACTCAGGGACTGGATGTAGGACTCCTGTGGAGAGGAGGTCCGAACCAGGATAAAATCCTTTTGTAGTGCAGTTGCTTGTTTGTGATTATTGCTTTCTTTACTACTAACACTAACAGTCAAACGTAGTGTTTTGTGTGAACATTTTGTTGAACAGGTTTAGATAATCATATTTTAAGAATCCCATTCACCCCCCCCCTCTGGGCTTGCTAGCTAAGCAACAAGTGGTATCAGAGCTAAGTCTCTTCGACAAAGAAGATCCAACGATCTGAAGAGAAAAGATAATGACAGCTCAAAGTGATTTTGAAGGTCAGTCCGTCAACAGACCACCATTGTTCGATGGTGAAGACTACACCTATTGGAAGACGAGAATGGAATTCTTTCTTCAAGGGCTCGATTATCAGATATGGTCAATTATAGAAGAAGGTGTAAGGCCCTAGAATTTTACTCTCTTATATAGGAGTTTATTTGTGTGAGAAATGGATGTTTGTATGTGTAGACATATGTATGTGTATATAAATAAACTATTTGATGTATTGTTGTAAATATATATATGTATATATATATATATATATATCATTTACATTGCATGAATGGTATTCATTTTCTAATGTATATATTGTATATTCCATGTATATGCATTGAGTGAATATGGTTTTCTGCAGTTTTAAGTTCTGACCAAATGACCTGTTGGCGTCAACATAGGTTGACGTTAATAGTGAGTCAGTGGCCACATCGATGGACGCCAACTCCATATTCGGAAACGTCTGCGAAAACCTCGCCTCTTGTTTAGGAAACCGTTCTCAACGGTCACCTAGCCTTACCTAAATGTGTATCCGACCCTTAGCCCTATAAAAATACCCATCTCCGGCCAGATCTAACCCTTTTGACTCTCTTGAGAAAAACCCTAAACTCTTGTGCGAAAACCTGACTTTGGTGGATTCGATCGTGCGTTCTGGTGCGATTTCGGGCGAGCGATTGCATCTAGTGGATTCTTGGAACGTCAAAGTTCATCTTCCCAGCCCCGGCGTACTTCAAAGAACATCACAGAAGCCGGATCGGGGGAGATTTGGGGACTCTTTGGCTCAGACCGAGGAGGGCTTCTCCGACTTAAATCTTCGATTTTGGATTTTTTTGAAGGCAAGTAAACCCTCCACACTACTCATACAAATGTCTAGTAGGTCCTAGGCTATTTTTCGGAATTTTGTTCGAGTCCTAGAACCCCCTCTTCATTCGACTTTTGAGTTCAGTCTATGTTTTACACAGACAAGAACTTAACGGCACCATTTGCTGCCGTTAAGATCCAAAGTTAGCGGCCACCTATGTTGCCGTCAACCAGGTAAGCGGCCACACCCTTGCCGCTGAGTTCTTCAAGCAAGAACAGTGTGCTGTTTGCCCCTTTATAATTTATTTTTTGGATTTCTGCACATGGGGATGTACTGTAAATTTTATATTCTATGTAATACTTCGAGTGGATGATGTTGTGAAATTTTCATTGAATATTCTATTTATTAAAAATCCTGAAATGTATGTCAGACAGGTTTTCCAACCTTGAAAGTTACTGATTGTGTGATCCATGTGGAATTTGGATGTTAGAGAATTTATGTACAATGTTTATGGGTATCAGTTCATGCCATGAGAGTTTGGAAATTTTCTGATATATGTGTAAATAGTTATATTTTCTAAATTGTAAATCAGTGAGCATGCATTATCGGTTTTAAATCTCTAATAAATTGTATGATGTAAAATAAATTCTCAGAAATTGCATGTAATATCATGACTGTTGGTCACTAATTTTAGAACATATAAATATGTATATGGCACTGTGTACCATGCTTAATTGATGACTTCAAAAATTAGGCAGAATGCATATTTTATTTATCATAAATTGTGTATGACTCCAAAAACTGTGAAATTGGATATGCATGATGTATAACCTATAAACAGTCTTTGGTTAAATTTTCATGTGAATTGGACAATAGTAGGTACTGATTTGATTATTATATGTTGAAATAGCTAGTTAAAGTATGCTTAGAGTAATTAGTGATAAATTAGATAATTACAGTATGATTTATGATTGAATTGTAACTGTTTAACTCTGTAAATAGTAGTACCATGTTAGGTAACCTGAATCATATGCAAGCATGTGAATATAGAATTAATGTGTTAAATGGTATGCAAATAGTGTGTGTTTAAAAATGGGAAAAATGTGTAAATGTGCCATGGGTGACACTGCTACCTTAGAGGGCTAAGGAACTGTACCGTAGTAAAGTCCCTACGGGAAGGTTCATATGAGTATGAGATCCCATGGGCATTGGGATAAAATCCTAGAGGTGGACAAGTACCACTGGTTATGGTGGAGAGTGCTTCTCCCGGTTCTGCCCAGTAACTAAGGTCTATCACTATATTACCTAGGTGATAGATATGTGTGTGATGAGATAAGTGTGTGTCCTTCTAGAGGTGGTTTGGACTATGTGTCACGGAATTTAAATGAGAAAAATATGAGTATGAGTATGTGAAATGTGAATGTGTAAAATGTGTAAGTGATCTTGTGAATATGTGAAAGTAACATGAGAGCATGTGAATCTTTTATGAATGTGCTAAATTCATGTAAAACAGCAAGCTATATGTGTATAAAAGTACACCATGTATGTGAGAATGCTCATAGAATTCATGCTAGGATTATCTTTCCGTTATGTGCAAAACCCGTGCTTACCTTGCTTTTATATCATAGCATGAATAGAATAAATTATGCCTTGAGTTAGCATGTTAAAAAAAAAAATGGTAGAAAGCATGTGATAGGTTTATTTTATTGCGTAAGAAACACAAAACATGTACCATGTATCTTAAACTTGTAAAGATGTCATGCTTAAGTTTTAAAGATTGTGTAATTCATGCTTGTTATATTTGTTGTTCTGTTTCAAAGATAAATGTCCATATGATACATGTATGTGTAATGTGCATGGATTTGCTTGCTGAGTCTTGTAGACTCATTCTTGCTTCGGCGTATAGGTGCAGGTGTTTCCACTCCTTTGGAGGAGACAGTTAGGAGTGACTCTGAGCGTGAGGAGTAACACCTTCGTGGGATTCGCTTTATTGTATTTCATTTTCACAGTATGTAATAAAGGAGGATTTGTATTACATTTGAGATTATGTAATTTATTGTAGTTGCTAGTTGTGGACAATGTAATTTATTTTAAATTTCTCAGTTATGGAATGGTTAGTTTCCTTTTGTACTATATAGACTGTGGATAAATGTGGATGATGGAATAAGATGTTATTTCCAGTTCTTTCCTGTTTCCGCTGTTATGTGTTCATATTTATTTACATCTCGACCTATTGAATGTGTTGGGTACATGTCCCACTGTGGCAACGCTCTCTATATCGACGGGGGTTGGTATAACCGTACCGGTATAAGGAGGGTCGTCACAGATATTGGTATTAGAGAGCTACAGGTTGAGATAGTACATGAATATGCATGTACCATCATCTTCATTGTATGCTAAGTCTTTATAGATTGTCCACATGGTTAGGAATTAGATAGTTTAGTTCCTAATTGGGATTAAATTATTTTGCAAGCTATGGCTTCTCGAGGTAGGCGTGGTGTTCCTGCTCATGAGGATGAGCAGAGGAGAGAGGAGAGAGTTGAGCCTAGGCGTGAGGATCAGGGTGAGCAGCAGGCCCCAGCACCCTAGGGTCCTGTGCTTCCTCCACCACCACCAGTGGATTATGGAGTGTTCATGAAAGGTCTAGTTTAGGCTATGCAGACGCAGGCCCATACTCAGGCTGCATTCCAGGCTCAGCTGAAGGCTCAGGTTAGATCAATAAGATAGAGTAGTCTGTTTTATTTAAATTATGTGTTTGCTATGTTGCTATATTGTATATGTGTGTCTTATGTTTTTTGTTGTAGCAGGCTCAGGTGCCAGTTCCCCAGGCTCATGACCATGGTGGACCCTCCATCATGGAAAAGTTCAAGAGGATGGCTCCACCCTCTTTTAAAGGGGAGAGTGATCCGTTTCTTGCAGAGAGCTGGATGAGGGAGATTGAAAAGATCTTCCGAGCGATTAGGTATGCTGAGGATGACAAGGTCACTTTAGCCACCTATATGCTACAGGTATGTGTAAATTGTTTATATAATTATTTCTTTAAGCCTAGATTGTTTGGATTGGTCCTTATGGAATGTTTTGGCAGGAGCGAGCCGATGTGTGGTGGTCCTCATTGCTTCGTATCCGGTTCGAGGACGGTGTTCTAGAGGTGGCTTGGGACGAGTTTGTGAGGCTCTTTCGGGCCAAGTTCGTTCCGGAGCACATCTAGGACAAGATGGAGTAGGAGTTTCTTTCTTTGACTCAGGGCTCCATGACCGTACTGAAGTACGAGGCCAGGTTTGCTGAGCTATCAAAGTATGCCCCTCATATTGTTGCTGATGAGCGCATGAAGGCGAAGAAGTTCGTTATGGGTCTGAGGCCATCACTGAGGACGAGGTTGGTGGCATTTGACCATCGTACCCTCGATGAGGCTCTTAGCGTGGCTTGTCGGCAGGAAGGAGAGATGGAGCAGTATCTTGAGGAGAAGAAGGCTTCGCAGAAGAGGCCTGCAGCTCCATTCCAGAGGCAGGAGAAGAAGAAGGCGGCGTATCAGTCACTGCAGCGTTCCGTAGTATCCGGCAGTCGTCAGGTATCTTCTCAGCATTCCCCCAGTGGCAAGAAGGAGTGTCCTCATTGCGGGAGAGCACATGGTGGTACGGAGTGTTGGAAGATGGCGGGGAAATGCTTGAAGTGTGGGAGCAGCGAGCATAAGATAAAGGATTGTCCCAGACTTCAGCAGGGAGTCCAGCACAAACCAGCTCCAGCAGCGGTAGCAGCAGCAGCGCCAGCGATAGGTCGACCAGGGAGACCTCGAGCCCCAACTCGAGTGTTTGTGTTAGCCCATGAGGATGCCGAGCAGGCGGAGCATGGTACCCAAGGTACAGTTCTTTTCATGGGTGTGCATGCTCGAGTTTTATTTGATACGGGTGCCACTCACTCGTTCATTTTCGAGCGTTTTGCTAGGTAGTTAGCTCTAGAGTCAGGATTAGAGTCTGAGGAGTTAGAAGTCCCTTTGTCTGTGCACACACCTGGGGGAACGGTATCGACTAGGAAGTGTATTCCATCTTTCCCAGTGTGCATTGAGGATAGAGTTCAAGAAGGGTGTTTCTTCTTGCTAAAGATGAAGGACTATGATGCAATTCTGGGTCTGGATTGGCTAGAGGAGCACTATGCGTTGGTAGATTATCGTGGAAAGAAGATTGTCTTTCGCATTCCTGGTGAGGATGAATTCTCACATCCCTTGCCAGGGAACTTAGCGGGAAAGTTTGTCATCTCTGCCTTGAAGGCGATGAGAATGGTGATCAAGGGTTGTGACGCTTTTCTTGCCAACGTGGCATTAGTACCAAAGGCTGATGAGTCACCTATTCTTGAGGAGATAGAAGTAGTGCAGAATTTTCTAGATGTCTTTCCCGATGATTTATCTGGATTGCCACCGAATAGATTGCTTCCAGGCACCTCTCCTATCTCAAAGGCCCCTTATCGGATGGCACCTGCGGAGTTAGAGGAGTTAAGGAAGCAGTTGCAAGATTTGTTAGATAATGGATTTATTCGCCCTAGTGTTTCTCCTTGGGGCGCACCTGTATTGTTCGTAAAGAAGAAGGATGGGTCACTTAGGTTATGCATTGATTATAGGAAGCTAAACCAAGTAACTGTGAAGAACAGGTATCCCTTACCTGGGATTGATGATCTGTTTGACCAACTGCAAAATGCATCAGTCTTTTCTAAGATTGATTTGCGGTCTGGTTATCATCAGTTGAGGATTAGGAATGAGGATGTGTGACGGACCGGGGTATTTATGCCCATTAAGGCTCCATATCCAGATCCGCCTCCCACGAACGGACCGAAGTCTCGCAAGGGATATCTCACACACGTGTCCAGTAAGAGTATAAAAGACAAACCACAAGAATATAAGACACAAGAAAGTACATGTGCTCATATCTATTCACAAATTTGTACAACTGTCCCATTACATTAATACATGTCCAATTAAAAGAGTACAACTACCTGGGGCATACCCCGAGGGAGCACAGGCTCATAGAACGCTAACTACTACTCAACTGCTGGTGGTACAAGTCTGTCACAACACCGCTGCAAGCCAAACACACGGCAAGCCCTGAAAAGAACTGTAGGGGAGTGAGCCTCAACAAGTCACTGGCTCAGTAGGGGCTACCCAAAACAACACTGTAACCACAGACACCTCGACCCCAATGGGTCTCACTGGCAACAACAATAGCCAAACTATTTCATGCTCACATCATTACAATAAATAACAATTAAACATGCTTATGATAATAAACATAACGTCCTCAGAAGAAAAGTAGGACTACAGGACTAACATAAAATCATTAGTTAGCCCAACTACTAAAGTGCCTAAACCACAGTCTCACTGGCACACTGCCACGACAACTGGTTGCCTAAGCTAAAAGCCATACAGGCAAAGTACTGCCCAGACTACAAGCTTTATAGGCAAACCTTAAACATTTGAGTAACAGGATCGCTAACAAAGAGTTGGTCCTTTATACTCCAAACCACACTACATCGGAAACTACACACAAGGTAACGGAACTGGCTACCACGAAGCCAATCATAACACACTAAAACTATAATTGGAATCATATCTAAGAAGAGTAAAACTAACAAGTGGAAGGTCTCACACGGCCTCCACGGAACATAGCTTAACTAAACCACAATATGCCTAGGCCATAAGCCTCATCGGCAAATTACCCACAAAGGTAACATAATTAATAATCACAAACTAATTCACAATAAATTATAAACAAAGATCTACCTAAAACAGTTAGGATACAACAAGTGGCAGGTCAAACCACAAGACCTCCTCAACACACAAGTACCCGGAAAGGTTGGTACACAATATACCACCACAAAACTATAAAGTAACCCACGAAGGAAATAGGTACCTGCTACTCTGAGGTACCACAACACAAACACCCGAACAAGGGTATAAGTAGGTGATAAACACCACACTGAACCACGATTATATTGTGCCCTCACTTAGACACAACATTACAAGTGAAACCTTAATCGACGAGTCACACAAACCACAACTCAGTCACAACTGTGCCAACACCAGGGCACACCTCGAACTGGTCAAACCTCGACCGCGAGTCACAAACTCACAAACTACGACAAGAAGCAAAGCACGAGTCGGAAGGGAACGACGCCACCACACGGGAACGGACTACTGGCTGATCAGGCCAATATCCAACCCGGACAACACAACACAAGAACTACCTCTCAGCCTCGCAGTCACGGACGAAAGGTCCAACTGCCGCTCCACTAGGAAGAAGTCAAACAACTGTGGAGACCAACCAACACCACACCTGCAGACACACAACTACAGGCCCATGCCTGGCACCTCTAGAGTCTCTGGCCGGAGCACTCTAAAGTGAGGCACTGGAAAACAGGACTAGCTGGGGACCAGTGTCGACTACTGGTGTCTGTACCCCCAACTACGAGCGCGCTACAAGCGACAAAAGAACAAACTCTGGGAAGTCGCTGCCCCACTGCCGTCTTTCCCTCAGCCGGACGTACAACTCAAACTCAGGAGTGAGGGTGTCCAGGAAGACGACACAGACCTCAACGGTACAACACAAGTACCAGGACAAAACCCCGAGCACAACAAACACACGTGCCTGGCTCACAAAGAACCTGGGGTACCCGACTAGAGAGGCATTCCGGAATAGGCGCCGGACCACCACACTCGGCTAGTACAAACCACGATACTTACACATATAGCCTTTACTTATAATTCACAATATACAAGTGCTAGGATTAGCTTAACATCGGTCACCGTGTGACCCCAAAGCTATCCCACACCAACATACCTGAACCACAAACTTGCCTATCATTGGTCATCTCATGACCACCGTGGCAACACACACCACTTACTTCATAAATCCATATAATATTATTCGAAAGACAACAACGGACCAGGGCTAGGTCGGTATGGACCTTCACTGCCCAAACACCACAAAGTCATGGCTAGGCTCACACAAGAACCTCACTGCCCAGTTACTACGATAAATCATAAGAATTACATTACAACAAAGTGTGTAGTAAACACACACTCAAACCACGTAGACAATACGTGTATATTACACCCTGGATGGTGTACCATACGTCTTCCACGTAAACCACATGCCCAACACATGGACAACGCACTCCAAGAGTGCCACGGGTGCCAACGCACCACACATACCACGTAAAGCGATTGCGTACATCACACATCATTCATGTAAAACTTGCCCATTACATGAGCAGTATGCTCCAAGAGCATAACAAGTGCACTGGCTCACACCGGTCATCGCCATGCACACACAACACGCGATATTCATAACCAGAAAAGCTACGTAAACGACACTGCATGGATACATGCACAAGTTGGCGGCAACATCGACTGCCGCTTAAAGGAAATAGACGGCAAGCGATCCAGCCGTTTATATCTTGGCTGATGAACCTGGCGTCAATCGATGTTGACGCCAAGATCTTCAACCCCAGACCCTGCAGAAACCCTAATCTGAATCTACAGGTTTCCCAACTATTTTAACTACAGGAAAACATATAAAAGCAGTTCCTTTAACATACCAGAACCCAAAACAACCCATTACCACATGCTTCATTCGCTAAATTACTCAAACCACCCATAACCCCACATGGTGCAACTTAATCCGAAAATACAATAAAAATGCTGGTTCAAGTAATTAAGTCATGTTTTAATGTTTCTATCGAACTAACTGGGTTCGTCCCCTACCTCAGAAACGCAATTAAACTCCCGAAGAACCTCGAATCACGCCGAAACCCGAGAAACGCCCCACGAACACTGCGCTCCAATCCGCCATTCCCCGCCCGATCTGCCGCTACCACACGCACCACGGCCTTCCCACGAGCTCCCGCCGACCGTCAGAACTCGCGAAGAAGCTCAAGGGTGAAGGTGGGGGAAGAGGAAGGGAGAAGGAGGAGAAAGAACAGAGCTCGGGTCTGCCATAAAAACATAGGCATGTCAGGTTAACGTCAACCCTTGGGCCGTTTAACCAGACCGCCACAACTAGACGTCCACAAAACTTGACGCCAAGTTCAACAGTCGACGTCCTCATCGATGGACGCCAATATACTGCGTCCAGCAAGCTGAACACCAACACGAACCCAAACCAAACCCGGTAAGGATCTAGTAAGAAACACACAACACTAATGGGCCTCACATTGGCCACCAAACCCGCTAAATCTGGATCCACGGGGATCCGGAAAACGCGCGACGTTACAGGATGTGTCCAAGATGGCGTTTAGAACCCGTTATGGACATTATGAATTTTTGGTCCTTTCGTTTGGTCTGACCAACGCCCTTGCAGCGTTCATGGATCTCATGAACAGGGTGTTTAGACCTTATCTAGATAGTTTTGTTGTAGTTTTCATCGATGATGTGTTGGTCTATTCTCCGGATGAGGCCACACACTGTCAGTATTTGAGGGTAGTATTGGAAGTTATCTGAGAGCACAAGCTGTATGCAAAGTTCAGCAAGTGCAATTTTTGGATGCGGGAGGTTCATTTCCTTGGGCATGTTATCTCCAGTGCTGGTGTAGCGGTAGATCCAGCGAAGGTCCAGGCTGTATTGGATTGGGAGATTCCCAGGACCCCTTCGGAGATTCGTAGTTTCCTTGGTTTGGCGGGTTATTATCGGTAATTTATTGAGGGATTTTCATCTCTCGCCGCCCCATTGACCAAGCTAACCAGGAAGGGTGAGAAGTTTGTTTGGTCCGAGGAATGTGAGAGTAGCTTTCAATTATTGAAGGCTAAGCTTACTTTCGCTCCGGTATTGGTATTACCTAGTGGTGATGAAGGTTTTGCCATTTATACGGATGCATCTCGGATTGGCCTTGGCTGTGTATTGATGCAGCAAGGAAGGGTAGTAGCATATGCTTCTCGACAATTGAAGGAGTATGAGCATAACTATCTGACTCATGATTTGGAGCTTGCGGCAGTGGTTCATGCATTGAAGATCTGGAGGCACTAACTTTATGGTGTCAGATTTGAGGTGTTCACTGACCACAAGAGCTTGAGGTATCTTTTCTCCCAAAAGGAATTAAACCTGAGGCAGAGAAGATGGATTGAGTTCCTGAAGGACTATGACTTCGATCTCCAGTATCATCCTGGAAGGGCGAATGTCGTAGCAGATGCCCTTAGTAGGAAGAGGTCTTCACTCCAGCAGGATTAGAAGATGTTGGAGGATGTGGCATGTGCGATGACTGAGTTAGAGCCATCATTGTGTCAGGCTTTTGTAGCTTAGTTGTCCATTAGGTCTTCGGTGTTGGATGAGGTGATCGAGCAACAGAAAGCCGACCCTAGACTCCAAGAGTTGGTGGGCAAGGCAGGCATTGCTCGTGATGAGGATGGTGTGATTAGATTCCGTCACCGTGTTTATGTTCCCGACATTGTAGATGTCCGTGAGCATGTTTTAGCAAAAGCTCATAGGTCGAGATTCCCTATTCATCCGGGTAACATTAAGATGTACTAGGATTTGAAGAGATCTTTTTGGTGGTCTGGCATGAAGAAGGATGTAGCAGAATATGTGTCTAGATGTTTAGTATGCCAGCAAGTGAAGGCCGAGCGGCAGTGACCATCTGGTCTTATGCAGAAGATGGAGATCCCCGTATGGAAGTGGGAAGCTGTCACCATGGATTTTGTTTCGGGTTTGCCTCGATCTAGACGAGGTAATGACTCGATTTGGGTAGTAGTAGATAGATTCTTGAAGACTGCGCATTTCTTACCTATGAAGAAGAAGCAGTCAGTAGAGAGCTTAGCTAGATTGTATATTAGTAGTATTATTAGATTGCATGGTGTGCCGAAGTTGATCATTTCGGATCGAGATTTGAGATTTACTTCGAGGCTGTGGAAGGGTCTTTAGGATGCGTTAGGTTTGGAGTTGAAGCTCAGTTCGGCATTCCATCCCAGACCGATGGACAGTCTGAGAGGACTATCCAAACGCTCGAGGATATGTTGAGGGCGTGTGTTCTGGATTGGAAGGATGATTGGGAGCGCCATTTGCCTCTTGTGGAGTTCGCATATAACAATAGTTTCCATGCGAGCATTGGTATGGCTCCGTTTGAGGCATTGTATGGTAGGCCTTGTAGATCTCCTTTATGTTGGGAGGAGACCGGTGATAGGTAGCTGATCGGTCCGGAGTTAATCCAGGAGACTTCGGATAAGGTCCAGCTTATCAGGAAGAGGCTTGTTGCGGCACAAGATAGGCAGAAGAGCTATGCCGACAATAGGAGGAAGGATTTGGAGTTTGAGGTAGGTGAGCATGTCTTCTTGAAGATTTCGCCTACTCGTGGTGTAGTCAGATTTGGCAGGCATGGTAAGTTAAGTCCTAGATTCATTGGCCCGTATGAGATTCTCAGATGATTGGGCAACGTGGCATATGAGCTAGCTTTACCCCCAGCGTTAGCTAGTGTTCATCCTGTTTTCCATGTATCTATGCTTAGGAGGTATGTCAGAGATCCATCTCATGTTATTAGTCATGAGCCAGTGGAGATTCAGCCAGATCTATCTTACGTGGAGCAACCGGTAGCTATTCTTGACCGGAAGGTTCAGCATCTCCAGAACAAGAGCATTGCGTCGGTGAAGGTGTTATGGCGCAACTTCTCGCGAGAGGAGGCTACTTGGGAGTTTGAGGATGCAATGAAAAAGAAGTATCTCGGTCTAACTTCGAGGACGAAGTTTCTTTAAGGGGGAGAGGGTGTAAGGCCCTAGAATTTTACTTTCTTATATAGGAGTTTGATTGTGTGAGAAATGGATGTTTGTATGTGTAGACATATGTATGTGTATATAAATAAACTATTTGATGTATTGTTGTAAATATATATATATGTATATCTATTGTATATATATATATATATTATTCATTTACATTGCATGAATGGTATTCATTTTCTAATGTATACATTGTATATTCCATGTATATGCATTGAGTGAATATGGTTTCTGCAGTTTTAAGTTCTGGCCAAACGACCTATTAGCGTCAACATAGGTTGACGTTAATAGGGAGTCAGCGGCCACATCAATGGACACCAACTCCATATTGGTGGCCAGTGATGTTGACGTTAGCCTCCCAGATCTGTTGCGTCTTCAGATCCGGAAACGTCCGCGAAAACCTCGCCTCTTGTTTAGGAAACCGTTCTCAATGGTCACCTAGCCTTACCTAAATGCGTATCTGACCCTTAGCCCTATAAAAATACCCATCTCCAACTAGATTTAACCATTTTGACTCTCTTGAGAAAAACCCTAAACTCTTGTGCGAAAACCTAACTTTAGTGGATTCGATCGTGCGTTCAGGTACGATTTCAGGCAAGCGATTGCATCTAGTGGATTCTTGGAACGTCAAAGTTCATCTTCCCAGCCCCGGCGTACTTCAAAGAACATCACAGAAGCTGGATCGGGGGAGATTTGGGGACTCTTTGGCTCATGCCGAGGAGGGCTTCTCCGACTTAAATCTTCGATTTTGGATTTTTCTGAAGACCCTCCACACTACTCATACATATGTCTAGTAGGTCCTAGGCTATTTTTCGGAATTTTGTTCGAGTCCTGGAACCCCCTCTTCATTCGACTTTTGAGTTCAGTCTGTGTTTTGCACAGACAGGAACTTAACGGCACCGTTTGCTGCCATTAAGATCCAAGGTTAGCGGCCACCTATGTTGCCGTCAACCAGGTAAGCGGTCACACCCTTGCCGCTGAGTTCTTCAAGCAAGAACAGTGTGTTGTTTGCCCCTTTATAATTTATTTTTTGGATTTCTGCGCATGAGGATATACTGTAAATTTTATATGCTATGTAATACTTCGAGTGGATGATGTTGTGAAATTTTCATTGAATATTCTATTTATTAAAATTCCTAAAATGTATGTCAGACAGGTTTTCCAACCTTGAAAGTTACTAATTGTGTGATCCATGTGGAATTTGGATGTTAGAGAATTTTTGTACAATGTTTATAGGTATCAGTTCATGCCATGAGAGTTTGGAAATTTTCTGATATCTGTGTAAATAGTATATTTTCTAAACTATAAATCAGTGAACATGCATTATCGGTTTTAAATCTCTAATAAATTGTATGATGTAAAATAAATTCTCAGAAATTGCATGTAATATCATGACTGTTGGTCATAGATTTTAGAATAGATAAATATGTATATGGCACTGTGTACCATGCTTAATTGATGACTTCATAAATTAGGTAGAATGCATGTTTTATTTATCACAAATTGTGTATGACTCTGAAAAATGTGAAATTGGATATGCATGATGTTCAACTGTAAACAGTCTGTGGTTAAATTTTCATGTGAATTGGACAATAGTAGGTACTGATTTGATTATTATATGTTGAAATAGCTAGTTAAAGTATGCTTAGAGTAATTAGTGATAAATTAGATAATTACAGTATGATTTATGATTGAATTGCAACTGTTTAACTTTGTAAACAGTAGTACCATGTTAGGTAACCTGAATCATGTGCAAGTATGTGAATATAGAATTAATGTGTTAAATGGTATGCAAATAGTGTGTGTTTAAAAATGGGAAAAATGTGTAAATGTGTCATGGGTAACACTGCTACCTTAGAGGGCTGAGGAACTGTATCGTAGTAAAGTCCCTACGGGAAGGTTCATATGAGTATGAGATCCCATGGGCATTGGGATAAAATCCTAGAGGTGGACAAGTACCACTGGTTAGGGTGGAGAGTGCTTCTCCCGGTTCTGCGCAGTAACTAAGGTCTATCACTATATTGCCTAGGTGATAGATATGTGTGTGATGAGATAAGTGTGTGTCCTTCTAGAGGTGGTTTGGACTATGTGTCACGGCATTTAAATGAGAAAAATATGAGTATGAGTATGTGAAATGTGAATGTGTAAAATGTGTAAGTGATCTTGTGAATATGTGAAAGTAACATGAGAGCATGTGAATCTTTTATGAATGTGCTAAATTCATGTAAAACAGCAAGCTATATGTGTATAAAAGTACGCCATGTATGTGAGAATGCTCATAGAATTCATGCTAGGATTATCTTTCCGTTATGTGTAAAACCCGTGCTTACCTTGCTTTTATATCATAGCATGAATAGAATAAATTATGCCTTGAGTTAGCATGTTAAAAAAAAAAATGGTAGAAAGCATGTGATAGGTTTATTTTATTGCGTAAGAAACACAAAACATGTACCATGTATCTTAAACTTGTAAAGATGTCATGCTTAAGTTTTAAAGATTGTGTAATTCATGCTTGTTATATTAGTTGTTCTGTTTCAAAGATAAATGTCCATATGATACATGTATGTGTAATGTGCATGGATTTGCTTGCTGAGTCTTGTAGACTCATTCTTGCTTTGGCGTACAGGTGCAGGTGTTTCCACTCCTTTGGAGGAGACAGTTAGGAGTGACTCCGAGCATGAGGAGTAACACCTTCGTGGGATTCGCTTTGTTGTATTTCATTTTCACAGTATGTAATAAAGGAGATTTGTATTACATTTGAGATTATGTAATTTATTATAGTTGCAAGTTGTGGACAATGTAATTTATTTTAAATTTCTCAGTTATGGAATGGTTAGTTTCCTTTTGTACTATATAGACTGTGGATAAATGTGGATGATGGAATAAGATGTTATTTCCAGTTCTTTCCTATTTCCACTGTTATGTGTTCATATTTATGTATGTCTCTACCTATTGAATGTGTTGGGTAAATGTCCCACTATGGCAACGCTCTCTATATCGACGTGGGTTGGTATAACCGTACCGGTATAAGGAGGGTCGTCACAGAGATCTTCTAGTTACTAATGACAAAGACAAATGGACAGAAGATGATAAGAAAAAGATTTCTCTCAACTGCAAGGCCAAGAGTATACTATGTTGCGCTCTTGGCAAGAAGGAGTTCAACAGGATCTCTGCCTGCAAATACGTAATGGAAATGTGGGAGAAGCTGAGGATCACCTATGAAGGGACAGATAAAGTGAAAGAGACAAGAATAGATATCTTGGTGACTCAGTATGAGAGATTCTAGATGCAGTCAGGAGAGTCAATCACACAGATGTATAGAAGATTTACAGATATCACCAATGGATTGGCTGGTCTTGGAAAAAGCTACGAAATGGGAGATAGGGTCAGAAAGATCTTAAGATCCCTTCCAGCTCCATGGACTCCAAAAGTAACGGCAATAGAAGAGGCCAATGACTTAAAGAGAGTCATTGGAGAAACTCATTGGGTCACTCATGGCTCATGAGATCAACATGGAGAGGCTCGGAGAATCCTCAAGCAGGAAAAAGCATAGCAATGCACTCAAGGCTACAGAAGGTAGCTCTGACGAAGAATCTGAGGATGAAGTCAGCAATGAAGGAAGTGATGATGAAGAAGCGCTTCTATCCAGAAGATTACAGCGCATACTTTCGAAGAAGAAGTACCAATCTGGAAGGAGATACTTCAAGAAGAGCAAAGACTTTAAGAAGGCCGAAGGCAAGGACACAAAGAGAACTGAGCCCATCTGCTATGAATGCAAGAAGCCGAGACACATCAAGGTCGAGTGTCCAAAACTAAAGAAGACTGAAGTCAGAAAGAAAGATTCAACTAGAAATTTCAGAAAATACAAGAAGAAGGCCGTGGCAGTAGCTTGGGACAACAAGGGCGACTCAGACAGTGAGTCAAGTTCAAGAGAAGAAGAAGAAGAAAAGGCCAACTTGGCCTTCATGGCAAATATCGAGGAAAAGGTAACCTCTGACTCCTCTTTTACTTCTTGTAATGAATCTGATTCAGATAGTTTAGAAGATGCTTTCAATGAGCTGTATAGCAAATATAAAGATGCATGTAAACTGCTAAAAACTACAAAGAAAAATCATGCTTGCTTAGAAAACACCAATTCAGATCTAAAATCTAAAAATGAGCAACTGGAAGGGCAAGTTACTGAACTAAAAAGAAGATGATGATCAGTCTGTCCCCATATAATTTTAATTACCTATTTATTTTTATTATTTTTTGTGATTAACAAAATTCCTTCAATAATTTCTAACATATATTTCATAAGTCTTAAGTACAGGAAATATACCAAGGTCACACAAGCCAATGTTGGTAAGCATTACCTCACTGAAGCATTTATATTGTTAAGATCATATTTCTCTAAGTCCACATCGACTTCTGTTGAAAGTCACAACGACTTCCTTTAGTGCTACAACGATTTGAATTCATAACGATTTCTTAAGTGTCTGAACGACTTCTTTACTGTGACATCGTTTGATTACAAACAAATCGTTCTCACAATGATTCTATAAGTCATGGCAATGATTTCTTCAGAACTCGTAACAACTTGCCCGTCGCAACAATTTCTTAAGTTATCATAACGATTTCTTTAGAATTCGCAACGACTTGCTCGCCGTACCGATTTCTTAAGTTATCATAATGATTTCTTTAGAATTCGCAACGACTTGCTTGCCGTAACGATTTCTTAAGTCATCATAACGATTTCTTTAGAATTCGTAACGACTTGCTCTTAAGTCATCATAACGATTTCTTTAGGGTTCACATAACGATTTCTTCTTTCTTTAGGGTTCACAACGATTTGCTTTCCGTAACGATTTGTTAAGTGGTCATAACGATTTCTTCATTAAACACAATGATTTGCTTCGTGCAACGATTTCTTTAGAACTCATAACGATTTGCTTCGCGCAACGATTTTTTTAGAATTCATAACGATTTGCTTCGCACAACGATTTCTTTAGAACTCATAACGATTTGTTTCATGCAACGATTTCTTTAGAACTCATAACGATTTGCCTCGCGCAACGATTTCTTTAGAACTCATAACGATTTGCTTCGCGCAACGATTTCTTTAGAGCTCATAACGATTTGTTAAGTGTTCATAACGATTTCTTTCTTGAACACATCAACTTACTTTCTATAACGATTTGATCTCTATAATGACTTGTTGGTATTCATAACGATTTCTTCAGTAAACACTTGATCATAACGATTTCATAAGTCGTATAGACAACAACTTTATGGTTTATATCGACTTGACATTTATCTTATCTCTTAAAGCGTTGAATAGTCAAAGTCTTCTCTTATCTGTCTGACTGCTGTGCATTTAATGAAGACAGAACGTATCTCTGCATGCATGCAGATGATATCTTTTCATTATGGTGCATATTCTGTCAACATCTCATAAAACAAGATATTTGGCATTGCTATTTTGGTGAATATTCACACCAACGTTTACTGACAACAAGAGACAGCCTACCTGTCTACTGTTCTAGCATTTAATATGTGCAGGGTCCTAAAGACATTCTGTCATACAACGTTGGACCATATAGACGCCAGAAGACCTTATCTCTTTGCGTGTTCAACTGGATAAAAGATTGTAGAAGCTTCCAAGTTTCCTTTAGTCTAACGTTTTCTTGGACAAGAGACAACGGATACTCCAAAGACAATATTTCAAATTGGAGATTTAAATACAAGACAGAAGAGAAGAATGAGAAGACACAAAGTAGATAACAAGCATCTCGCATACAAGCATTCAAATTCTTCTGCAAGATTTCTAGAGCCCAGAATCTCATTCCTCATCACCTTTAGCTCTTCGCTCTCTGTGTTGTAATAGAATTTCTAAGAGAGCCCGTGTAGTTCTGAGAGTGTGCTTTGTTTAAATCTTTTGCTCTCAGTGCTTGTTGCTTCAGATCTTGGCTTGTGAAAGCTTGATCTAGGGGCTTGAATTCATTCTATTCTCTTTGTGGTGTTTCCCTTCGTGTGTGAAGGAAGACCTAGTGGGATCCAGAGTGTTGTTTCCCTTCAGTTGTGAAGGAAGACCAGGTGAGGTATCCAGGGTGTGGTTGTTCCCTTCTGGTGTGAAGGAAGACCAGCTGAGCTGGGTGTTGTAGTGTCCATAGGGGGACTGTACCCTAGTTAGTGAAATCCTGAGTTGTTGCTCAGGGACTGGACGTAGGACTCCTAAGGAAAGGAGGTCCGAACTAGGATAATTCCTTGCGTTGTGTGATTGATTCTTTGTGGGTTTGTTGTTCATACTAACCGTTACTAACCAACATCGAAGATTGTTTTTGTGTATATTTTTACGTACAGGTGTCACCTAGATAGATTTTTTAAAAAGACCCATTCACCCCCCCCCCTCAGGGCTTGTCAACTGGGCAACAAGTGGTATCAGAGCGAGTCTCTTCGACAAAGAAGAAGATCTAACGATCTGAAGAGTAAAGATCCATGGCAGCCCAAGGTAACATTGAAGGTCAGTCTGTCAACCGACCCCCTCTCTTCGATGGTGAAGATTATGCTTACTGGAAGACCAGAATAGAGTACTTTCTCCAAGGTCACGACTATCAGATATGGTCAATAGTAGAAGAAGGCGATCTCCTGGTCACAAATGAGAAAGCTCAGTGGACAGATGATGATAGGAAAAGATCTCCTTGAACTGTAAGGCTAAGAGTATTCTGTGATGTGCACTAAGCAAAAAGGAATTCAACAGAATTTCAGCCTGCAAATTCGCAATAGAGATGTGGGAAAAGCTTAGAATTACCTATGAAGGCACAGACAAGGTGAAGGAGACAAGAATTGATATTCTTGTTACACAATATGAAAGATTTCAGATGCAATCAGGTGAATCCATAACCCACATGTTCAATAGATTTATAGATATCACAAATGGGTTAGCCGGACTAGGAAAAACCTATGAGATTGGAGACATGGTGAGGAAAATTCTTAGATCCTTACCATCCTCATGGACCCCAAAGGTCACAGCTATTGAAGAAGCTAATGATCTGAAAAGGATGTCTTTGGAAAAACTCATTGGGTCCCTTATGGCACATGAGATCAATATGGAAAGGCTAGGAGAGTCCTCTAGCAGAAAGAAGCATTCAAATGCTCTTAAAGCAGAAGAAGACAAGTCAGATGTGTCATCAGCTGAAGATGAGAACTCAAGTGGCTGTGAAGATGAAGAAGTCATGCTGTCAAAAAAATTGCAACGCATTCTAGTAAAGAAGAAGAAGTTTCAATCTGGTAGAAGACACTTCAAGAGAAATAAAGACTTCAAGAAACCAGATGGAAAGGATCAAAAGAAGAGTGAGCCCATATGCTACGAGTGCAAAAAGCCAGGACATATCAAAGCTGAATGTCCAAAGCTCAAGAAGCCTGAATTCAGGAAGAGAGAGAGCTCCAAGAAATTCAGGAAATATAAGAAGAAAGCTATGGCAGCTGCATGGAGCAACAGCAGTGACTCAGACAGTGAGTCAAGCTCAACCAGTGATGAGGAAGATGCCAGCTTGGCTTTCATGGCAAATACCGAAGAAAAGGTAACCTCTGACTCATCCTTTGATTCTTGTAATGGTTCAGATTCCGATAGTTTAGAAGAAGCTTTCAACGAACTATACAGTAAATATAGAGAAGTAACCAAACTATTAAAAGTAAGCAAGAAAAACATGGTGTATCTAGAAAATACAAACTCAGATCTAAAATCAGAAAATGATCAATTAGAAAGCCAAATAACTGAACTTAAAAGGAGAAATGAACTGTTATGTGAGGATCTGAAACTAAGAATGAACAAATAATGAAACTAGAGAAACAAGCAAGCTCGGATGAACTGAAAACTGAAATTAAGACACTAACAGAAGAAAATATTAAGTTATCTAGCACATTGGAAAAATTTACAAATGGTAAAAATCCCTTAATATTAAAAGGTGCTAGAAGATCAGGAAAGAAAAAACATGGATTAGGATATACACCTCCAGATAATGAAGAAACCATAGTCTATTCTAAAATATACCCGACTCCAAAATTTATACCAGAACAAGACATATCATATAAAGCCAATTTCAAATATATTGAAAAAGTAACAATAACATCTTGTTGCAGTCATTGCAATAAGTTAGGTCACATAAAAGTAACATGTCCAACAAGACATAAGAAATGGATAATAAAAAGAAAAGTTGATGATACTAACCCCTCAGGACCCAAAAGAATTTGGGTACCTAAAACTTGATGAATTTATTTCAGGGTAACACTCGAGCATCCAAATGGTATTTAGACAGTGGGTGCTCAAGGCACATGTCAGGAAATCAGAAGCTATTCACCCATCTCCAAGCTGAAGAAGGAACAGTTACCTATGGAGACAATGGGAAAGGCACAGTAATTGGTAGTGGCTCTGTGAGCAACAAAGGAAAAATAGTCATTGAAGATATATTGCTTGTCAAAAGGCTGAAGCACAATCTCATTAGCATCAGCTAGCTTTGTGACAGAGGTCATCAAATTCAGTTTCAAGAATCAAAATGCAGCATATTGAAGAATGGAGCAGTAATCTTCGAAGCCAATAGGGAGAAGAACCTATATGCGCTTCATCTTGAAGAACTCAAGGATCAGGATGTTTGCCTGGCTGCAAATAAAAACCAGTCAACTAAACTGTGGCACAGAAGACTGGGACATTGCAGCATAGATGGCATGAGAAAATTGCTAAAGAAAAATCTTGTGGAAGGTCTGCCAAAGGTCAGTGCAAAAATGGAAGGTGTCTGTAGATCTTGTGCTAAGGGAAAGCACACCAAGAGCTCCTTCAAGTCAAAAACGGTGGTAACCACCTCAAAACCCTTAGAGCTCCTTCATATGGATCTATTTGGGCCAATGAGGACTACCAGTCTTGGAGGAAAGAACTTTGGATTTGTCATAGTCGATGATTACTCAAGATTCACATGGGTATCATTCCTAGAGCATAAAGATGACACATTTGAAAACTTTGTCAGTTTCAGCAAGAAAGTCCAGAAGGATCAGAAGTTCAGCATTATTTCTATCCGATCAGATCATGGTGGTGAATTTCAGAATGAAAAATTTGCTAAGTTCTGTGATGATCAGAGGATTGAGCATAATTTCTTAGCACCAAGGACACCACAGCAAAATGGAATTGCTGAGAGAAAGAATAGAACTCTATTGGATATGGCAAGAACAATGCTATCGAAATATGATCTGCCAAGGTATTTTTGGGCTTAGTCAACACAGCAAGCTACATTATCAACAGAGTAATGATCAGGCCAATCCTAAAGAAGACTGCATATGAACTGTTCAAAGGAAAGAAACCAAAGATCAGCCACTTCAGACATTTGGATGTCCTTGCTTCATCCACAACAATGGAAAAAGGGACATTGGTAAGTTGGATGCCAAATCAGATGAAGGCATCTGTTGGGTTTTCCATATATCATGTTTTTGATGATCACATTAACATCCTTGAACATTGATTTAATGCAAAATTGATGTGTTAACTAACATGAAAAACACCATGAAAGTGATTGAGTTAAACATTGCTAAATCATACAATGTACATCACTAACAATGTATTTGCATGTAGGTGTACAAGCATGAAAGATGGAACTTTGAAGAGGCATTGAAGAGATGAGCAAAAAGCACAAAAATCTGTCAAAGAGGTGTATCTGTCGACAGATGAACTCTACCTGTCGACAGATTCATACAGTCATTCCAAGACAGAACTCAGGTTTGCATCTCTGAGTGTATCTGTCGACAGATGCAATGTACCTGTCGACAGATACACACAGACAACCCAGGACAGAGCTCAGGTTTTCAATTCCTGAGTGCATCTGTCGACAGATGCAAACTGCCTGTCGACAGATACACTCAGAAACTCATTTTCCTGAAACCCAGTTCTCAGCCTGAGTCTGCCTGTCGACAGATGCAAGTGCACCTGTCGACAGCCGACGGAAACTTCAGATTTTAGGTTTCCAAATCCGGCCCCACTTGGGTGTTTCCTTCCTCCACGACCCCCACCTTTACCTAACACTATATAAGCATCCTTTTGGAGCCAAATTCGCAGAGAGCAGCCTCCCATCCAAGAGCCTCCAAGGGACCAAGAGGAAAAGCCCCAAATTGCTGCTCTGCTTCAACTTTCCGCCCAGATCGACGTGGAATCACCATCTATGCGGAGCTGAAGCCGGATCGTCATCAATTCAACCTTCTACATCGATCAATCTACATCCAATCGAAGTTTGAAGATCATTTGGACGATCCACGAGAAGAATTCCAACCGGATTTGTTCCCTAATTCCCAATTCTTCTCCATTTCATAATTTCCATTCCATCGTGTGTGTGTGTGGTTGTGTTTCGAGCATCCCTTGTGCTTGATTCACGTATTTGTGGTTGTTCTGATCGTGGTTCATCAGACAACGTGTGTGTGGTTGAGTTGTAGTGTTGAACTTGCTCATAAGCAGTCGTTTCTGCGTGTGTGTGTGGACGGTGGATGTAGGATACACGAGTTGTGTACTACGAACCACCTTAAATCATCGTGTTCTGTGGTTTGTTCGCGTTTTGCGATAGATGATTGGTAGGCACGGTGTTCATACGCACGTTTGATTTTCTGCTCTCACTTAAATCAACTCAAGCGGTCTCACACTTAATTGAATTTGAATCAAATTTCATTAAGATCGCTGTAGCATCGAAAAGAAGCCATCAATAGTTTAAAATTGCCGTAATCTATTCAACCCCCCCTTCTAGATTACCGTATTGTGTACTTCCGCATAACTCTTCAGCATCTTCATGGGGTACACCTCTAAACCCAAAGGCTATAGAGTATTTAATAAACGCACTTTATTAATTGAACAGTCTGTACATATTATTTTTTATGAAACTAACCCTTTCCTGAGAAAGGAAGAAGATAGTGATAATGATGATGCAGATAAACTGTCCAAGAAACTAAAGAATACATCAATTGAGGACAAGGATGATCCACCTCTGGAAGACATGCAACAAAAGGAAATTACACATGAAAATCTTCCAAAGGAGTGGAGATACAAAAAAGATCACCCACCTGAGAATATTATTAGTGATCCATCTGTTGGGGTAAGAACAAGAGGTAACATGATACCCTGTGATTATTTAGCATTTGTTTCTCAAATAGAGCCGAGGACAGTCAATGAAGCTCTTGGTGATGAATCTTGGATCTTGGCCATGCAAGATGAACTAAATCAGTTCAAGAGAAACCAAGTATGGTCACTTGTTCCTAGACCATCAGACCATCCAGTTATTGGCACCAAATGAGTGTTCAGAAACAAATTGGATGAGGCTGGTGTGATCTTAAGAAATAAGGCCAGACTGGTAGCTCAAGGCTATTCCCAAGAGGAAGGCATAGATTTCGATGAAACCTATGCACCTGTAGCTAGACTTGAGGCTATTAGAATATTACTTGCATATGCATCAGCATTAGACTTAAAACTATTTCAAATAGATGTCAAATCTTCATTCTTAAATGGTTTTATAAAAGAGGAAGTTTATGTGGAACAACCCCCGGGTTTTGATGACACAGAATTTCCTAATCATGTTTTCAAACTTCATAAAGCTTTATATGGATTAAAGCAAGCACCTAGGGCCTAGTATGAAAGACTTAGTTCTTTTCTTCTAAACCATGGTTTCAGTAGAGGTCAAGTAGATAGCACCAAAAGCATACTACTTGTACAGATTTATGTAGATGATATTATCTTTGGATCTACTGATGAATCCCTTTGCAAGTATTTTGAAAAGTTGATGCTGGGAGAATTTGAAATGAGCATGATGGGAGAGCTCAATTACTTCCTTGGACTACAAATCAAACAAGGAAAGGAAGGAACTCACATCTGCCAAGCAAAGTACACAAAAGAACTCTTGAAGAAATTTGGATTCGATAATGCCAAGACACTATCAACACCAATGAGTACATCAACAAGGATGGACAGTGACAAAGATGGTAAGAAAGTAGATCAAAAGATCTACAGAGGTATGATAGATTCACTGCTTTATTTAACAGCTAGTAGACCCGATATTTTATTTAGTGTATGCATGTGTGCTAGGTATCAAGCAGACCCTAGATAATCACATTTAATATCTGTGAAAAGAATATTTAGATATTTAGCTAGAACTCATGATTTAGGTCTGTGGTATCCAAAATCTTGTGAAATTAACTTAGTAGGATACTCTGATGCTGACTATACTGGATGCAAAGTAGATAGAAAAAGTACCAGTGGTTGTTGTCAATTTCTTGCAGGGTGTTTGATATCTTGGTCATCAAAGAAATAAAATTCAGTGGCACTGTCTATAGCTGAAGCTGAGTACGTGGCTGCTGGAAGTTGTTGTACACAACTCCTATGGATAATGCAACAACTTGAAAATTTTGGATTAAATATCAAATCGATTCCATTATTGTGTGACAACACCAGTGCTATCAATCTCACCAAAAATCCAGTCCAACATTCAAGGACCAAGTATATTGAGGTTAGATATCATTTCATTCATGATCATGTTGCAAATGGTAATATTGAAATATCCTTTATTGATACAAACGGTCAGTTAGCAGACATTTTCACAAAAGCCTTACCTGAAGAGAGATTCACATCTCTTAGAAGGGAATTGGGCATGTGTAATTTGTGAAAAGATTTCTGTTTAAAACTGGCATATAAATTTTCAAAATTAAGGGATTTAAGCAAAAGAAATTCAAATTATCTTTCCTGGCCGCTCTTTTATTAAAGTTGGTTTGAATAGTCAAACTCTTTTGTCATTTTCTGCCGCCTTTTGGCACCTCACTTTCCACAAAGCATTTATTTAATTACAAAAATCGATGTGGGAATGATTCATCTCCCATCTTCTACCTTTTTCCCTCTTTTCGTCTGGTTTCCTGAGCCGATGCCCTAACAAATTTGGCATCGACTCTCTGCAAGTTTGAAGCCTCTCACTCCTTCCCGCGAAATTTCTTGAGGGCTTTCACTCCTTCTTCCACCTCAATCCTCCAGAAAACCTTTTCACCTGATTCCATGGCCGCATCCGTCATCTCCGGAAGTCTTGGGGGCTACGGCGCTGAGTTCCTTACTCCTGAACAGCAGGAGAGGTTCACGTTTGTAAAGACCAAGGTTTGTGGGAATAAAGCAGTAGATGTTGCTGATCTTGAGAAGAACGGGATGCACAGTGTTGTGGCAGCCATGAGCAGGATGAAGTGGTCAGTTATTTCAACCTTCTCTGAGGTAAGCTATCCAGACCTCGTGAAGGCGTTCTATGTTTTCTTGAAATCAGAGACAGATGGGTCTGTGACGTATTCAGTCAAAGGTATCCCCATAAAGATTGATCATGATCTTCTGAAGATGTTGTTTGATGTGAGCACAACCGGTCACAGTGGGGTTCACACCGTGGACACCCAAGCTAAAGGTCTTGGCATTGTAGGACCAGGGTTCAGACTGAGAGATGGTAAACTAGATATTAATCAGTTGAATGCTTTCAACCACCTTCTCCATTTCATAGTTTGTCAGATTTTGGTTCCCAGAAGTGCAACATTCTCCTCTTGTACCAAAGCAGACTCGGATATGATGTTCTGGGCCATACAGAACAAGGACATCAACTTGGCCGAAGTAATGATTGAGAGGATGAAGTTTTCCCGTGATCAGATTTGGGATACAAAGAGCAAGCTTAATGTCTCTTTGCCCTATGCCCATTTGCTTACCAAGATCTTTAAACACTTTGGTGTTGATCTATCTGGGGCAGTAGTTGAGAAGATGGGCCAAGAAATTCGGTCTAGAAATCTGAGGAAGAGTGGGTTCTCAGTTGTTGGTGGAGTATGGTCTAAGACCTCTGTGGCAGAGGGAGAGGCCATTATAGGAGATATTCCAGATATTCAGGAAGAAGTGCCAGAAGCATCAGCAGAACTAGCAGAAGTAGCATCAGCAGCAGAAGTTGAGCCAGCAGTACCAGTAGTTGTTGTATCAGCAGTTCAAGAGGCAGCAGGACCATCTGAACTGGCAACTCAAGTAGCAGGGACAGCAGAGCTAGCAGGGTCACCTATAGTGGCAGTTGAATCTCAACCTCCAAAAGCACCAGTAGGAGAAGTAGTGGTAGGTGCAGTAGATCCCTTGCCCACCTCCATTGTTGCCTATATCCTTAGAGAGGTGTTGGATTCTATTCATTCCACCTCAGTCACTCCAGAGGCTGGTGGAAATTCAGAGGAAGAGGTTGTGGCATCAGGCCACATTGAGGAATCAATTGCAGCAAAAGTCATTCAGGAGGAGTAAACAGTTGCTCCTAAAGACATTGAAATGGAAGACGCTCCCATTTAGGGGGAGCAAGAGACAGAGCAAGAAGTGGCAGCATCCCAGGGGGAGCATACTACTAATGCCCCTGCCACTAAAGATCCTATCCCTGTCGACAAGAGAAGCAAGCGTGTTGTACACAGACGGCTGAGGAAGACAAAAAGGATCAACTTGAAGCCTATTCAGAAAAAAGTTGGAAGCACAGGATAAACTCTTGTCCTCAGTTCAGTCCACAGTGAATGCCATCAATGTTCGCCAGGAATCGATGTCCAATGATATTTCAAGTATCAGAAATGCAATGAAGTGGTTTAATAAGGAGATGGGGAGCATGAAGGCAACACTTTCTGAGATTCTGAAGGCAGTTGGATCCCAACATTCTCCTCCTCAACCTTCTGCCCCTCAGAGTAGTCCAGGAGCTATTCCCAGGACATCAGAGGCCTCAGTTCAAGTATCTGAGCCATCAGGGCCGGCAGTAGAAGAAGGGTCATCTGAGCAGAATGAGGAATATCCTGCAGAAGAGGTCCTTGTTGCGCCTGAAGCCCTTAAGTCTTCAACACTTGCAACACCAACTCCCTCTTCTCCACCTTCCTCATCCACAGCCCCTCCAGCTCCACCTACCTTCAAACAACCCATGCCCCGCACTATTTCCTCACCAACACCTTTTCCATCTCAATCTTCTTTCTATCCTCCTTCTTCTCAACTTCTTCCTCCTCCTGTTGCTGAGACCCCTCCAGCCTCCTCTTTAGCTGGAGCCTCCTCCTCATCAAGCCATTCTACTTCAAGACCTTCTTCCACCTTCAATTCCAAATCACTCCTTTATCCTCCCACTCCACCTTCCTCAATAACCTTCATCCCTGAGAACCCTCAACTTGGCAGCGCATTTCTCACTCAGATTGAGGATGAGTTCAAATGATCTACACTCCTCACAATTTTAGCTATTGCTAATCATGTTCACAGGACTGATTCTCCCAGTCATGTTCAGAAGAAAAGAAAAATCTCCACTTCTCTCTCTGTACCTTCCACACCAAAATTCCCTCCTCTTTGGTTCTCCCTCACTACTAAATATGATAGGAGACCAATCTATAGGGAATATCTGCAGAAATGCATTCTCTCCACCATTTTTGGTATTCCTTTCTTGAATCTCACTGATCACCTCACCATTGTTCTTCCCCTCTGCCACTTATCTAAAGCCAACCAATCCAAGATCTTTCAGTTGGCTGAATGCAAGTCTGAAGACCAATGGGCTAAAGGACACAAGACTCTTTACAACAAATATCTTCAGGCCAAGGATGAGAGCATTTCAAGTCGAGATCACCCACTCACTCTCTCTGAGTGGTTTGTTCTCCATCATCAAGCCATCTATGGTCAGTTTATTCTTAAAGAGATCAGGATAGCCAAGTTTCAGCTCTTCAATGACTACTGCTATCTGCACAAGCTTCTTGAAGTTCAATTTGGTCAGTTCCATGGGGCTCTTGCTCTCCTTCGGACAGAGCACCCTGTAAATTGTTCTTTTCAAGTAGAATTTGCATCTCTCAAGATGCCCTCCATTGTGTTCCTCCCCAAACTATATTCTTTGGTTCTTAATTCTTCGGCTGGTTCTCACGCCTTTGAGAGGTTTGCTAGAGTAATGGGCAGACAGTCAGCCAAGCAAGGTAGACTTCCCTCCTTTCAGAGATTCATCTTCAGAGAATACCACCTTGGACATATCTCCTCTGAAGTTCTAGATCCCTTGATCTCTGAGTGCGAAAGGCTTTCTCCCACGGACTGGGAAAAGCACTATCGGCAATCAGCTCTCCAGCTAGAATCTGTCAACAATTCTCTGCTCAAGGAAAGGAAGCCCCATCTATCTGCTGAAGCTTTTCTGGATCTCAACTATATCAATCCTGTTCAAGAGTTATATGTGCACTGGGCCGCTAGATACTCTGCTTTCTTTGCACTGAAGAAGGACATGCAAGATCACCAGATTTTCTATCCCATCAATCTTGATCGATTCCTTCAGCGTGCCAGCTTTGGTAAGAGCACCTACTTCAAATTCCTGTTGGACAAGGAGCAGTATGGCTTATTCCTGGAGACACAGCGGCAGCTGTATCTTCAGCGCATGCTCCCTTCCATGGGTGCCTCTTTCACCATATCACCTGGTGTTTTCCAGCAGCTTTTTGACGATTAAGAGATTTCGGCATGGCAAATTATTTCTCACCATGCATCTCTTCTTTCTCCTCTTTTGTATCTACCTGTACCTTCCCAACCTTAATACCATATAGTTGGTTTGGTGATCCTTTATTTGATCTGTCTCTATTCATCTCTTCTTTCTTTGTCTCAGTTTATCTTTTTACGTAATGACAAAAAGGGGGAGAAATTCCTTAGCATTTCTGACATACAAAATCTTTAGTTTCAGAAATACAAGCTAAATTACTTATGAATATCGATAAGGTTTGTTAAGTTTTGTCATCACCAAAAAGGGGGAGATTGATGATCAGTCTGTCCCCATGTAATTTTAATTACCTATTTATTTTTATTATTTTTGGTGATTAACAAAATTCCTTCAATAATTTCTAACATATATTTCATAAGTCTTAAGTACAGGAAATATACCAAGGTCACACAAGCCAATGTTGGTAAGCATTACCTCACTGAAGCATTTATCTTGTTAAGATCATATTTCTCTAAGTCCACATCGACTTCTGTTGAAAGTCACAACGACTTCCTTTAGTGCTACAACGATTTGAATTCATAACGATTTCTTATGTGTCTGAACGACTTCTTTACTGTGACATCGTTTGATTACAAACAAATCGTTCTCACAACGATTCTATAAGTCATCGCAACGATTTCTTTAGAACTCGTAACAACTTGCCCGTCGCAATGATTTCTTAAGTTATCATAACGATTTCTTTAGAATTCGCAATGACTTGCTCGTCGTAACGATTTCTTAAGTTATCATAACGATTTATTTAGAATTCGCAACGACTTGCTTGCCGTAACGATTTCTTAAGTCATCATAACGATTTCTTTAAAATTCGCAACAACTTGCTCGCCGTAACGATTTCTTAAGTTATCATAACGACTTCTTTAGGGTTCGCAACGATTTACTTTCTGTAACGATTTGTTAAGTGTTCATAACGATTTCTTCATTGAACACAACGATTTGCTTCACGCAATGATTTCTTTAGAACTCATAACGATTTACTTCGCGCAACAATTTCTTTAGAACTCATAATGATTCGCTTCGCGCAACGATTTCTTTAGAACTCATAACGATTTGCTTCGCGCAACAATTTCTTTAGAACTCATAACGATTTGTCTTATGCAACGATTTCTTTAGAACTCATAACGATTTGCTTCGCGCAACGATTTCTTTAGAGCTCATAATGATTTATTAAGTGTTCATAACGATTTCTTTCTTGAACACATCAACTTGCTTTCTATAACGATTTGATCTCTATAATGACTTGTTGGTATTCATAACGATTTCTTCAGTAAACACTTGATCATAACGATTTCATAAGTCATATAAACAACGACTTTATGGTTTATATCGACTTGACATTTATCTTATCTCTTAAAGCGTTGAATAGTCAAAGTCTTCTCTTATCTGTCTGACTGCTGTGCATTTAATGAAGACAGAACGTATCTCTGTATGCATGCAGATGATATCTTTTCATTATGGTGCATATTCTGTCAACATCTCATAAAACAAGATATTTGGCATTGCTAGTTTGGTGAATATTCACATCAACGTTTACTGACAACAAGAGATAGCCTAGTTGTCTACTGTTCTAGCATTTAATATGTGCAGGGTCCTAAAGACATTCTGTCATACAACGATGGACCATATAGACGCCAGAAAACCTTATCTCTTTGCGTGTTCAACTGGATAAAAGATTGTAGAAGCTTCCAAGTTTCCTTTAGTCTAACATTTTCTTGGACAGGAGACAACAGATACTCCAACGACAATATTTTAAATTGGAGATTTAAATACAAGACAGAAGAGAAGAATGAGAAGACACGAAGTAGAGAACAAGCATCTCGCATACAAGCATTCAAATTCTTCTACAAGATTTCTAGAGCCCAGAATCTCATTCCTCATCACCTTTAGCTCTTCGCTCTCTGTGCTGTAATAGAATTTCTAAGAGAGCCCGTGTAGTTCTGAGAGTGTGCCTTGTTTAGATCTTTTGATCTCAATGCTTGTTGTAATCACGGGATTGTGCTCCCCAAAAAATATGTATGTGCGTATAAGAGTAAAGGATAGGGAAAGTACCGTGATCGCCACCAAGTAGTCGCCCGAAGATGTGCGGAGTCGAGGACGGCTGACTACGTTGGAAAAGGAAAAGGAAGAAAAGGCGTACCTATGAACGCGACAAAGGGATCGTCGCGACGCTTATACCTGAACACGACGATCGGGAAGTCGCCTTCCAGATCGCGACCACTTTGGTCGTCGCCTTCTTCTTCAGGGATGGAGACTGCCAGTTCTGATCTTCCTGCTCCTCAGCCGGCCGAGGGGCAAGAGCTTCACGCTGTCCTTGTCTTCTAGTACCTGCCAAGATCCTGAAAACACAGAGAAACCCATTAGAACTTCGTCTATAAGAGATTTATTCAATAGAAAACAAGTACACATGCACTATTATGGTGGAAACTCACGTGGTTGGGGTTTTTAACCCCTTTGGGTGCTCAAGATAGGTGTGTGGTGAGTGTTCTAATATGAATCTACAAAAAACAAGAACTATGCATGCATGAAAAGAGAGAAATAAGGGAGATAAAGAGAGGGAGATTGTGTAGCCGGATGAAAATTGCCCTGGAGGGCTCTTCTCGGTCATCTGGAGAGAAGACTCTCTTCTTCGAAATTGAAGCTCTGTGGAAGAGGAAGACACAGACTCCGGCCTTGCCCAAAAAGACGTAGTATTGAGGTAATTATAGGTGATTATTCCTGGAAGGGCTGTGTGAGGAATAACGGGAAGGAGTCCGAGTTTGGGTATGTATGGCTGCGCATGGGCAATTGGAACTCGGAAAGGGATGTGTTAGGAAGGTCTCCTCCAAGTTTGAGAGGATTTGGATGCGATTTAGACGTTCAAAACAAGTAATATCCATCTATGGCATGTGTCCAAGTTAGCCTCGGAAAGGATTTCCTGTGAGAAGTCCTAAACGCGACAGGCTTCTTGTCGCCTTCATGAACGCGACGCCTCGATGCGTCGCCTTCCTTTTAGGGAAGGTGACTTTAAGTCATTTTGTGATTTTTCAGGATTTAAAATATGCATTTATGATCGTGACATAGGAGGTGTCGTTTTCAGGGACGCGACATGAGGCTTGTCGCCTTCAGGGACTTTTCAGCATTCGGCCATGCAAAGTGTCCAATCTCCATGCGCAGCCTTTAGAATGATGTATGGCTTGAAACATCGGACTCTTGACTCAGAGTGTAAGGTCTCGGGTCTTAGTGGATCCTTATTGGGTTTTGTAGAGTTCTGTGTGGTTGACGACAAGATCTATTGTCGTTAACTTATAGTTGGCGGCAGGGTCTAGCCGTTGACTTGGAGCTAGCGTCCAGCGATATGGACGTTTGTCGTTGAACTCGACGACAAGCGGTGTGGACGTCAATCTATAGGCGGTTCAGTAGGCGGCTAGAGATGTGGACGCCAATTGGTCGCGCCTGTAGAAATAGGGCAGCCCGAGAGCAGAAACCTTTCTTCTCCTTTCCTTCCTTTCCCTCCACTTATGCCTTTGTCCATTTCCATTGCTTCTGTTGGTTGATGGGAGTTCATGGGAAGGCTCTGGTACGCGTGGCGGTGCTTGATCGAGCGGGAAACGCAAAGATTTTGTGTAATTTGCGCGGAGACTTCGAGGGGTTCCGGTGCGATTAGTGGCTGTTTGGGAGTTTTTAAGGCATTCTGAGGTAGGGACTTAACCCCTTTAACCCTCCTTAGCAAACCAGCATGCTCATTTGTGTGAATTAGTATGCTAATTACGGTTTAGGGTTGGGTTATTCCATGCCGGGATTTTGGGTGTTTTGGACAATCCAAGCGTTGGATTGTATAATTTTAAAGTTCTGGTAGTATTAGATGATGTGAGGAGGCATTTCCCTCCATCAGTAAGCGTTCTGATTGGGTGATTTTACCCAATTGGACTGACCCGGTGCTATTCTGGGTCTAGGGGACTGAAGAGCTTAACGTCCACATGTGTTGACGTTGAGATCTTCAAGGTTGATATAAACGACAAGGTCGATTGCCGTTGAGTTAGGGTTAGCAGCATGGTGAGTGCCGTCTACATCATATTGGCGACAATCGATGCTGCCGTTAATATCCTGTGTCCCAGCAGGCTTAAGTCATGTTCTGTGTTCAAGGTGTTGACATGTGATGTCCGCCCTGTTAACACATTCTGCCAGGCTTAGAGTGTGACTTCGCCTGTGCATATGAGTAGTTAGTTGTGACACGAGGTGTTCACTTACTGTACGGAGTTTCAGGCGTGGAGTGTGTTCCGTCTGTTGTACGCGCGTTGCGTTACCGCATGCCCGTTTCTGTTGTGTTTCCTAGGCGTGGGTGCGACTCCGTCTAGATGACTAGCGTGTGGTTGTCCTCTGCTAGTGAGCCAGGACGCCGAGTGCGACTCTGTCCTATGCGTACTCCTTGTGGTGGTTTTGAGCCGGTCTCCGTGGAGCCCCTTCTCTACCGCTAGGGTCAGGCGTAGGGGGAAAACTGGTCGTGGACCAGACGCGAGAGAGAGCATCTGTAGTGTGCACACGTGGCTGGGGTTGAGAGCCTCTGTGGTGACGGGACGCCGAGCCACAGACCCTGGCTGAGTCCTACTTACTGTGTGTGTGTGTGTGAGTGTGTGTTACTGAGCCGCGAGGTTTACAGTTTTGTGTTGTGGTGCGACGTGTATTTACTTTCTGTTTTTACTTTCTGCACTTTAGTACTATTGCCGGTGGGGGTTACTTTTCCCTACTGGGTCTCTTTTCTTGAGACTCACTCCCCTCCCTTTCAGGTGGGTCGTCGTCGACTCCCGTTCCAGGCGAGTCTAGCCACTCCGGTGTTGGTGCGCCCTAGCTGCAGTGAGTAGTACTTTTTGTTGTACTTCTGTACTCTGTACTTAGTTCGGACTCTGAGTTGTACATGTTATGTTCATGTATAGTGGAATTTTACAGCTTTGCATGGTGTGTATCTTCTTATATATAGTCTCCTCGGACGTTCACTTCCTACCCTTCCGAGCTTGTCTCGTGGGTTAGCGGGTCAGAATTTGGGTTACTGGTTACTTACTGGTAATGCGGATTCTGGGTCGTTACACAGAGAGTTTATGGTGAGAGAATTGATTTTGACCAGGAAGGACCCACCAGGGCGACGAACTAATGGGAATATGTCATGATCGGAGAAAGCCAGCTTGACGATGATGAGCCAATGTGGAGCATCAATGATACGACAAGGGATTTGACTTATGGGTTAGAAATGGGTGTCTACAGATTGCCCCTCCTTGATGCCTGTTTTGCAAGGGAGTGGAGCGGTAGCAGAGCGAAAGTGGCATGAAATGGCGATGTAGCGGGGTGAAGCGGAATGAGCTGAAAAGCGGGCATCAAGGTAAAGAGACACCCATTCTGAACGAATAAGCAGCGAGAATTCTCCGGCTGTCCTTCGAACACGGCTAGGAACAGAATGCGAGGATGGTTCCAACTCGGGGCAAATAAAAGTCAAAAGAAAAGAAATGATCAACCTCCTGATTCAAGAGGGACCCTGGCTATCTTTAGCGTGCAGGTTTCGTTCATTAGGGGATAGGTGCTACCCGGCGGGTCGATTCGACTCTGGCCTTTGAGTGATTCACGACTAATGAGCAGATCGGGGATAAAGGAATGACGGTTATAATGAATGGAGATGAGAGGAATCCTGAATTGGAACCATACTCACAAACTGGACCGAGCAGCTAGCTCGAGGGAAGCTTTCAAATTCAGAATTGAATTCTTGTCTGGAAATGAGAATCTTGGTGGGAACATCATTGGGAAGCTGACTTTGACAAATCATGATTCATGAAGCTCAAAATTCCTACATGATGCATGCTGGGCTAAAGAAAAAGAAAATCATAAAAACAAATGCAAAGAAAGGGGAAAATAACAATTATTCAAGGATAATATTTCTAGACAATATAAGCAAGGGTTAAGACACTTCGCATCCCTGACGTGCGATAGAATCCATCGTCCCTGAATCATATCACCCAACGGCCTATCCAGCGATTAACAGTGTGCACCTAGATCATCCTTATTTTTGGTGAAGGGGAACTCAGATCCTAGAACACACTGAGAACCAGCCGGTCCTTGAGCTGATATAGTAGCGTAGATATCATATAGTAATGCGGAAGGATTAGGGTTAGGAATACTTACCTGACTTACCTGACGGACCGTCTCTTTTGATTTTCTGATTTTTATGGATTTTTCTGTATTTTCTGATTTTTTTGGGTTTTCCAATAATCAAAGCAGTAAAGATAGATATGATACAAATGAAATGCACCAAATAATGACAAGCATTAAAGCATGTGTGCAAGCATTGTGAACAATCATAAAAAAAATAGACATGACAATGTACTGATCAGAACGCGACATGGGGTAGGTCGCGACCCATGACTTAAGAAGGCGACATGCCCTGTGTCGCCACCCTGAAGGTGACATGTCGATATGTCGCTTTGTCAGGGTTCTCAGCCCGAGCTCAAAAACTTTCAATATGAGACTTGAGTTTGATTCCCATTTGGACTCTAAGTGCTCTCCATTCAAAGTCCTACTCATAATGGTTCTTCTCCACCCTTTCCAACCAGAAATAGGAGTGTTATGGCTCTATAAATAAGGGGGATGAGAGGCCAAATTCGTAGCTCTCTCTTCTCTCTTCCTTTCTTCAAGCTTTGCAAGCTCTCATGGCTATGAAGAGAGCTCCAAGTGCTCCCATGGATGGGGAGGCGCCTTATGAGGGTCCGAAGCATGCTCGGGCGACCTATGAAGCTCTTATGAGGTTGACGGATGTCCCCAACCATTTGAGCAAGAGCAAGGAAGTGAGAGAGGTAAGTTATTTGGTGTTTGAATTTTCAGTGAATTTTTGCTATGAATTTCTTTGCTAATTTTTGTTCTTCTTCTTCCTCCCTTCTCTTTTTTGCCTTTTCTCTCTTCTCTTCTAGCTCTTCCCGGGCTCCCGCCGCTATTCTAAACTCACGTGGATCACCCCTATGATAAAAGCCTTACCCATGTTCATCATCCGGTTCTTGAGAGAGTGGGGTTTAGGTGGGGTTTTGATAGCGGCCCACAATTACCACAAAATTTCTTTTGATTGGCATAGTATCACGGCCTTGATTGAACTTTGGCATCCCCAAACCCACACTTTTATCTTTCCCAAATTTGAGGCGACCGTCCTACTAGAGGAGGTAGAGGCCTTCTTAGCTCTCCCTAAGACTAAGCCGGGAGATGAGTAAAATATAAGCTACACCGTCGAGCCCATCAACCCGAAACTTATCCTTGGTGAGTTCATGACCGATCCCGGGGATGTACATACCATGATTAGCCCACAATTCATTCATCTTGTCCCGTTGTCTAAGTGGGTCATCTCCCAATGCAAGAACAAGAGTGCGGACCACTGGGAGATAGCAAAGGCCGTAGCCATATGTTTGTGTGGGGTGGTCCTCTTCCCGTCCGGGGATCACCTCGTAGACTATGCGAGTCTTAGTGCTATAAGTGGGGTATGGCGGGGACTTTCACTCTCTCATGCCGTCTTGGCTTACCTATACGCGGGTCTCACTTCGGCTTCCATGGGGGGTTTCCTCTATGGCTCCATGATCCTGTTAGAGTGTTGGTTGGGTGTGAGGATAAAGTTCAAACCTGTAGACAACCCCACCACCGATAGCCGGATTTTTGGGTGCCATCCACTTTGCTTCATTGGCGGTGCGGCCAAATTCCCGGATAAAGTGTTGTGCAGGACAGCGGATAAGAAGACGAGGAGTGCATGACGCCTCTACTTCAATACCCTACCGGTGGAGCACTTCGCATTGGGCATCACGGCATTGCGCGGAGCGGAGATCCGGCTTCCACTTGGGCGCGGATTGGATTTGTAACTCGTGGGTAATATGATGACAGTGCTTTACAACCCATAGAGGTGTTATCTATAGATTGGGAAGCCGAGGACCAAGGTATTCCTGCCATCTCACTTGCCTCCGATGAAGAAGCGGCGCTTGGGAGATCCGGAGGACGAGCAAGCCGTTCGGAGCGCGTTGGCCTTGTGGAGGGCGTGCGCTACCCATGCGCTTCCACCGATACTAGATGAAGACCGGGAGACATACCAGGCGTACCTCCGGGAGCATGAGAAGATCCGGTCACTTGGGGATCATGAGCTTCAGAGAGAGCATTGATTGTACTTTTTGAGAGATTTGAAAACTTGATGTAGTGGGAGCGAAAAGGCATGTTGCTTTTGCTTTTTATGGTTTTTATTTGATGTAAGAATTTGGAAATTTATGAAGGAAATTGATTTTGAAAGGGTTCTATGCTCTGGCTGAGAAGGCGACATGGGGTGCGTCACTACCCTGAACGTGACTGGTCAACGGGCGCGACCTACAGAGTGAAGGCGATAGTGGGTCCGTCGCGACCTTCTTAGAAGGCGACAGGGCCTTTGTCGCGTTAACAAGGCCGAGGGCGATTTGAATTCGGGCTCAGCGCCCCTTCTCCCTTTTCCTCTTTCGATTCTTCTTCTTCCCTTCTTCTCTTCGGCGGGTGATTCCCCTTCCTTCCCTTTCTCCGGCCTTCCCTCCTTCCGGCCTTCCTCCGACGGCTATTCCTCCGACGATCGCCGGCGACGGCGGCGGCGGCTTGGTGGAGATCCGTTCTCCTCCCCTTCTCTCCCCTTTTCTTGGCGAACCGGCGATGGAGGGTGATGGCCACGAAGGTGGGGACGGCGGTGGTGGCGGCCGGCGCCACACCAAGAAGACTATTCGTCATCGTCAAACAGACAAAGGCCCATCCACGGCGGCCCAGGAGGACCCCCCGGCCGTGCCAATGGAGGAGGATACCGCGGCGGCGGCGGGGAACGAGGACGAGTCGGTTGGGCCTAAAAAGGTAGGTTTTCTAAACCCTAGATGATGTGTGTGGGATGGTAGAGTGTGGAGCACTCTTAATGTAGGGCTTTTGCCCAGAGGGAAACGGCCGGGAAACGGGTGGTACCCGTCTCCCGGTCACCCTGGTAACGCGACAGGGGGACTGTCGCATTACCAGTGGGAAGGTGACAGTCCCCCTGTCGCCTTTTAGAAGGCGACGGGGTACCCGTCGTGACCCAGACTTCTGAATGCGACGGGTCTCCTGTCGCCTTCAGAAGGCAACAGAGGCCTTATCTCTATGACAGGAGTCAGGGTGCTTTTGCAATTCCGGCTGATTTCTGATACTTTTGGTGTTTGTTTTGCAGAGCGAGCTGAGGTCCAGACTGGGATGGGCCGTCGTCCGGGCGATCTATTAGGGTCTACCGGACTTTCAGAGGGCCCGATTGGAGAGGATGGGGTTCGGCCCCTTTCTACGGCTGGAGGAGTTGGCACCTGATGTGGCCTTGATCCAGGCCCTGAAAGAGAGGTGGGACCCTGAGTGCCACGCCTTCCTCTTTCCGTGGGGTCACATGATCCCCACGTTAGAGGACGTGGTACGTATCACCGGCCTGTGCGTAGACGGCCAGGCGATGATGGGGGTGACCTACACCAGCTATCAGGAGCTGGCAGAGAGGCTGCTAGGATTGGTGGTGACGCGGGAGTGGTCATTACTGATTCTGAGGATGAGGCTGCAGGTGAGCCTTGGGGTGGCGAGCGCGCGCCACCAGACAGGCGAGAGCCAGGCAGCTTACATGGCTCAGATGACGGAGGACGCCAGGGCGGCATTCGCGGAGGGTGAAAGAGCGGCAGCAGACCGCGACTTGAGATGATTCCTGATCCTTGTGATCAGGAAGCTGATTCTGGGGACCAGAGGGGACCCAGTCAGCTGTCGGTGCCTGCCCCTGCTGGAGGACTTGTCCAGCGTGGGCAACTACGCTTGGGGTGCGGCCCTCCTGGCCCACCTCTTTGACAGCTTGGGCACCTCCAGCAGGGAGACGGGTGTTGCCGGGTTCTTCCCTCTCCTACAGGTACACTTCTACCCTTACCCTTCACTGCTTTTCCTGCTTGTTTTTTATTTATTGTGGTACTGACTATGTTGCTCTTGCAGGTGTGGGCTTACTATCACCTCCCCTCCCTGGGTTGTGGGGTAGCGAGGCGACGCGGTGCTGTGCCTCTTCTACAGCGCTGGCGGTTCTGCCGCGACGAGCGATCCCTGCGGCGACAGGTGACGCTGATTCACGATGCACTAGACACGATCCCCTTCGGCCATGTGAGTATTTCTAGCCTTAGCCCTTTCCTTTGCTTTGCTTATTTGACAGTTGACTGACAGATTTTTTTTTTTTTTTTTTTGCTTGGTGGTGTGCAGGTTCAGTGGACTCCCTATGTCAGGGAGAATGACGCCGCCCAGCCTTGGGTGGAGCGGGGCCGTCCCTACTTCGGTAGGGACATTTGGCTTCATTCTTTTAACACGGTGGTCCCGCTCCACCACCGGTTGGTCGCGCGGACCCTGGGACTCCACCAGCCAGTGGTGGAGTTCCCGACCCGACAGAGGCCGTGGGAGAGGCCTGGCCGGAGCTTCTGCGGGATCCAGCAAGTCACTGATTGGACGGTCCGAGTCCGGGAGCAGATAGAGGACTGGGAGCAGAGAGGCCGGGAGGTGACCTCCGAGGAGACGAGCGATGAGGACTACTTCTCGGCCTACGCACGGAGGAACGGGACCCAGGTTTATAAGGGGCCTCAGCGACCGGTGAGTTTTACTGTTTTCAGTTTCTTTTAGGTTCTCAATTGATTGTGTGACTGACTTGTCTTGTGTTTGCAGCTTGATCCTGAGGGGCGGATCTCCTCGCTCGGGGGTATCCTCCACTCCACCATCTAGTAGAGGGATGACCTCCAGGCGGTCATGGACCAGCTGGTGAGTACTTCGCACCCTATCCCTTCTATTTCTAGCTTTGGTTGACTGACCCTTCTTATTTTCTTTTGCAGTGGGCAGAGTTGGACAGGGCCCAGCAGATGGTGGCAGGTGCTTCTTCCTCCCGAGAGGACCCCGGCCGCTTTGTGTTGGAGGGCCAGTTGGCGTCGGCAGTGACCCGCGCAGAGGACGCTCTTGCTCAGTTGCAGGAGCGGGTAAGTTACTACCTAGATGCCCCTTGACTTTTACTTCTTTTGGAGTTCTGACAAGATGTTTGATGTTGCAGGAGATGGAGCTGAGGAACGCCCTGGCGCGGATGACCACACTGGAGGCAGAGATGGCGGAGTTGGCCTACGCCCAGAGGTGGCGGAGGTGACAAGGTGGCGTGAGGCGGCGGAGGAGGCGGCGCGGTGGGGCCAGGAGGCCGAGGAGGCGACATGGTGGCTCCAGGAGGCTGAGGAGGCGACGCGACTGTGCACCGAGGCCGGGGACCTCCGCACACAGCTAGGGGAGGAGAGACACCGCTGCGAGCTACTGCGGTCCGAGATGAAGAGTCTGGAGAGGGCCCTAGCTTTGGTTGGACGCAGTCGTTCGGCGGCTAGCAGGAGCGGCATCCCGAGCGGGTCTGCCGGACACTATTTAACTGGTTCCTCCGGACAGCAGAGGAACGAGGAGGAGGCGCGATGACAGGAGAGAGCTCCAGAGGGGAGTGAGACTGGTCCGAGGGTGATGGCCCCTCCGTCTCCCCGCCCGCCCGAGGGTACAGGGGAGAGCGGTTGAGGGCTTGTACTTTTGTCTGCTATGATATGGAATGGAATGAAATGGATCCTTTTTATCTTACGACTTGCGACTGAGTGGGAGTGACGAGTGAGAGTGACGGGTGAGATGCGAGTGCTGCTTTCTCTCTTTTGCGCCCTGCACACTTAGACAATCACGAAACAAGTTAGATCCGTTCTTAGGCTTAGCCCCTTGCCTTAAAACACGACAAATGACTAGCCTTGATAAATGGTCAAGGGGCTAAGCCTTATTAAATAAGCAAAAAGATGTAAATACACAAATGCCATGCATGAATGCAAACGGCTTGGGATGTCGAAAACATTGTTTTTTGGAGATTTAATGTTTTTGAGGTTTTTTGAAATATTGTGTTTTTTGTGTAGTTTTTGAATATTTGATTTTTTTTTTAGCTTTGGAAATATTTGATTTTTTGGAGTTTTGGGAATATTTGATTTTTTTGTTTTTTTTTTAGTTTTGGGAATATTTGATTTTTTTTTGTTTGAAAATATTTGATTTTTTGGAGTTTTGGTTAGCGCCTAAAACCGACGTTAGCCCTTCCTAAAATAAGACGCGCAAGACGGAAGGCTCTTGCCCCTTTGGGCCACAACACTTAGACCGGTTTGAGCCGCTGGTTTAGAGTCTTGATCGTCTCTGGTTCTCATCACGGACCTCACTAGGCTAGGACGTGCGTTGAAGGATGACAATGCCTCGGGGAACTACCCTTAGTTGATGTCGCGACTAGTTAGGCCATACCTAAGAGGTGATTCGGCCTTATAGGGAGAGACGGAAGATCATTTAAGGAAAGTCTTGTGTAGGTTTAGGGATGTTGGGTTCGACTACTTCCTGCAGCATACCCTTCAAAGATTGGGTCTGTTGTGGAGGGACTTTATGGTCTTTTGCTATGGACTTGCACCATTTGGGGCATGCGTACAACCGAACTCATGAGCGTCCCGCGGGGACTTTGCCACTCTTTGCCATGCCCCAATTACGCTTATGGATTTTTCTTTCTTTTCTTCGTTTCTTTGCTTCTTTGCCCTTTGTTATTTTGACCATCCCTATTTGAGACTTCCTCTTGTCAGGATATGCTTTAGGTTGACAACCTTACCCTTTCAACCCTTTGCCCCTACACTTTGACCGACTAGAGGAGAATGACCGACGCATAGCTAGAGTAAGACCCACACAGTTGCGGCTTCTACCAAAGTAGTTACACGGGATTGCCGTGCGTGTGTGTTAATCCTAGCTTAGAGTGACCCTTGACGATTAGGGAGGGACTTTAGACTCTTCAACACGGGGTTATTCCCTGATCTAGGTGTTGTGGCCTCACACCTATAGGCCTAAGGATAGAATCGTTTGAGGTACAACCCGTTCCACGGATGCGACAATTCGACGCCCTCAGCATTGGTTAAGCGATAAGCATTTCCGGGATAGACTTCCCTCACAACGTACGGACCCTCCCAATTAGGTTGCAGTTTGGACCTAGGACCTCCGGATTTGATAAAAATGCGTTTCAAGACCATATCACCTTCCTGGAATTTTCGCTCAATTACCTTCTTTTCGAAAGACCTTGAGATTCGCCTTTGATAAGAGAGCACATGGTTGGCTGCCATAAGCCGCCTTTCATCTAGGAGTTCCAACTGAACTAGCAACGCCTCTCGACATTCGTCAAGATTAAGTTCCTTATCTAATTGGACTCTTAGTGAAGGGATTAGGATCTCGTATGGGACTACCGCCTCCATCCCATAAGTGAGAGCATACAGGGTTTGCCCCATATGAGTGCGGACAGAGGTACGGTAGGCCCATAGAGCCTCTATTAGCTTTTCTGGCCAGTCGGCAAATTTATGCGACTCACAGGTCTTTTTTAAGATTTTAAGAAGGGTTTTGTTAGTTGCTTCAGGTTGGTCATTGCCTTGGGGGTAATACGGTGATGAATGATGCAGAGTGATGTTATACTTCTTACAGAGGTCTTGGAGTTCTTGCGAGATAAACTGCGGCTCGTTGTCTGTGACGATGCTGCTTGGCACTCCGAACCGCGAAATGATATTCCTCATGATGAAGTGGCACACTGTGGATGCTTTGATTTCTGTGAAAGCTTCGGCTTCTGCCCACTTGGTGTAATACTCAGTCGCTGTTAGAATAAATGACTTATGTTTGATTTGAGCATTAGAGTCACCAAGAGGGCCAACAATATCGAAAGCCCACATGGAGAATGGCCAAGGTATGGAAAGTGGATGCAGTGAGGAGGAAGGGGCATGGATTTTATCAGCATGGAGTTGACACTTGACACACCTACGGACGTAGATGGTACAGTCTTCCTCTAGGGTTGGCCAGTAGTAGCCCTGCCTAATGATTTTCTTTGCAAGCATCTGACTGTTGACGTGCCCTCCGCATTCACTAGCATGGGCCCCTTCCACCACTTTCCAAGCTTCGTCATCAGTAAGGCATCTTAAGAGGACTCCATTAAGAGCTCGCCTGTACAGAACTTCTCCGACAATAGTGTACCTCAAGGCGGCTCTTCTGATGGCCCTACGATCTTCTGCACTTGCCCCTTCAGGATATGTTACGTCCCTACAATATTGCTCTATCTCAAAGTACCATGGCAGTTCTTCTTCATCCAGAATCTCCTCGAGCTCTGCTAGCATGACTTGCTGCGCTCCTCTCTTCCTAGCCCTCTCTTCTAAGGTTGCCCTAAGGTCGCTAAACCAAGGGTCCTGGGTAGATGGAACATCGAGACGCTGGACGACGATTGTCTCAGTCCGACGACTCAGAGGGAAGGATAGGGATGAGGCTAGTGATGCCAGCGCGTCGGCCAGGATGTTTTGGAAGCGAGGAGTATGGATATAGATGAGCTTACGGAACTGCCTTGCCAACAGCGTGACTAGGTATTGATATGGCTTGAGCTTCAGGTCACGAGTGAGGTAAGTTGAAAGTACCTGCCTCAAGACGAGCTGAGAGTCTCCTATGATTCTGAGGTGTGATGCCCCCAGCAGATAAGCATGCTTGAGACCAGCAAGGAGAGCTTCATACTCAGACATGTTATTAGTGGCGGGGAAGGTGAGTTGATATGCAAAGGGAATGGTAATGCCTTCCGGGGTGAGCAGCATGGCTCCAATGCCCCGTCCCTGAGAGTTGAGTGCGCCATCGAAATGGAGGGACCAGAAGGGGTCTTTGATGATGACCGAGAGCTCCTCATCGGGGAACTCCTCTCGGAGGGAGTTGCTGTGAGGGAGTGGTAGATGGGCCAGATGCTCAGCGATGGCATAACCCTTGACGGCCTTTTGGACCACAAAGGAGATGTCAAACTGAGAGAGGAAACTCTGCCAGCGTGCCAGCCGATCAGAGAGGATGGGCTTTTCTATAAGATATCGGAGTGGATCCATCCTTGAGATCAGCTTGACCTCGTGGGCTAGGAAATAATGCTTGAGCTTTTGGACTACCCACACGAGTGCGGCACAGGTTTTGTTCGCGGTGGTGTACTTGGATTCGGTGGTGTTGAAGAGCCTAGAGAGGTAGTACGCTGCCCTTTCTTTGCCAGATTCATCGTGTTGTGCAAGGACAGCTCCTAGGGAGTCCTCAATGACAGAGAGATATAGGATTAGCGGTTTTCCGGGTACAGGAGGCTGCTAGACTGGGGGATTCATGAGATAACTTTTCAGCTCATCGAAGGCTGCTTGGCATTTGTCATTCCATTTGAATTTTGCCCCTCCCTTCAAGAGATCATAGAACGGGCGGCATCTTTGTGAATGCTGGGAGATGAATCTTTTGATAAACTGCAAACGCCCTATTAGCCCTCTTAATTGTGAGATGGTCTTTGGAGGTGGCATTCCTGCTATAGCCTTAGCCTTGTTAGGATCGATCTCAATGCCCCGCTTGCTAACTATAAACCCTAGCAGCTTTCCTGATGATACCCCGAACACGCATTTCTTAGGGTTCATTCTCAGTTGATACTCTCTAGACCTTTGCAACACCTTGGCAAGGATTTCAGGGTGTTCTCTCCTGGTTCTTGACTTCACCAAGATGTCATCCACGTATACCTCTACATAAACATGGATCATGTCATGGAAGATGGCCATCATCGCCCTCTGGTAGGTAGCCCGGGCATTCTTTAGCCCAAATGGCATGACTACATAGCAGTATGTTCCCCAGGGCGTGGTGAAGGATGTTTTCTCTTGATCCTCAGGAGAAAGATGGATTTGGTTATAACCTGAATATCCATCCATGAATGAGAGGGTCTCATACCCAGCAGTGTTATCAATCAGCACATCAATATGAGGAAGCAGGAAGTCGTCCTTCGGACATGCCTTATTCAAATCCCTAAAGTCGATGCAGATTCTGACTTTGCCATCTTCTTCATGACAGGGACTATATTGGCCACCCAGTTCGGATAAAGCACTACCCTGATGAATCTAGCCTTATGGAGTTATCTTCTTCCCTTTGCCCCTTCTTTCAGTAGTCGGTGCTCCATAAGTGAGGGGTCTATACTTTGTTTGATGGCCTTTGCCCCTTCTTCAGTCCTCATATGACTCTTTATACTCCCTATGTCATATGACCAGGGGGAGGTTCGTTGAGATTATTACAATCCTGGGGTCCTCTTCTGTTCCGAGGTTGACTTCCTTAGTAGGTTCATCCACTGCCGTTGTGGGCTCATCGAATCTTCTTACTCCACTGGCATATTTTTCGGCAGCGTCATCTACTTCGCTATCCTCTTCATCGACTGGGTCCTCATCATTCATTATCTCGTAGATGCCAAATCCGTCGTCTATGAACACCCCATTCTGCTTAGATTCCTCTTCTAACACCAGCGCTTCTTTTGTAAATTCCTCTATCAAAAGCAGCACTTGACATCGCCGAGCTAGCTCTTGAAGATATCTCCGGGGAATAGCCTTGCCCCGCTGCTTCCTAGGGCGATGCTTGGATTTGGTGGATACTGGGGTGACCTGATTCTCTACCCTAGGCCTATCTGAACTAAGATTAGACTCTCCTACCCTAGACTCTTCTAGACTAGATGACTCCACAGGACTGGTGGAGGACATGGTGTCCTCGAAGAGAATGGCCCTTAGTAAAGGAGCAGGAGGGGAAGCCCCAGTCGAGGGGTGCCCCTGATCAGGAGAGTGAAGGAGGAATGCCGGCTCCTCGACCTCAATGTGCATTTGAAAATGGGCGTTTTTTTTTTGGAGATCGATGGAGAGCATGCAACAAGAAAGGGTGACCTCGTGGTCACTCGGATTGGACTGCAGGGCAGTGAGGATTGCAGGTGGGAGGTCAGGTGTGAGGAGGCTATGTGCCGCCATCAGGAGCTGAGGGGTCAGTTGAATGACCAGGGGAGGAGAGGACGGGACGAGGCTGGGAAGGAGGGAGTCTAAAAGGGACGGGTGGATGGCCAAGCAGGTGCCCCTCCAGAGTTCATCTATAGTATTCCCCACTTCATAGGGAATGTCCGGCTCTCCTATGTCTGAGGCGTTGCTCATAAGCTGCCTTTTAGAGGTGATGGCGATGGGTGGATCTAACAGCTCTGCCGCAGCTGGCGGCCATGTCCTTTCTTCCTCCCAGAACAGTCGGCCGAAGGCAATGGTGATGTCTTCTATGTCAAACCATCTGTACCATTCAGCTTCTGGGTCCCCTGTCTTCCTCCTCCTAGTTGGACGGAGTGCTTCTAATGCTCTATAGGTTAGCAGAGGGGCCATGTGCCGAGAGAAGTTTTGGCCATGCACCTCATGCTGCGACAGCTCCGCCTCAACTACCACAGTGTTATATCCAGGTTGGGTAGGCCCCCTAATGAAATGACACCAGAGTGTCCATGTGAGTGGTTCACGGTCGGCCTTGAGAGTGGATGTGCTGGATGACCATGGTTTGGACTTTTCCCTGTAACCCAAGCCCCATCAGCTTTTCATGATAATGTCTGGGATAGGCTTGACTATGCCCTGCAGTTCTGCCCCTAGACCCTTGCCTTCCTCGTACCCTAGCTTCATCATGATCTGCCACCCTTTGGTGTTAAGTGGCTCTTTCCTCTTGACCACACTGACTTGGGCAGGACTAGGTCCTTGCTTAGAGTGGAATGAGTAGAGCCAAGGGTGATTGATGTCCAGTACTGAGATAATGGGCTTGTTGGCGGGCCAAACAGCCAGTAGGAGGGTGTCATTGATGGCATCGACAATGTGACCGGTGGCTATACTTTCGACTTTGATGATTCGTCCCTGGAAGGGGAACTTGAGACATTGATGCGCGGTGGATGGTACAACTCCTAGTGTGTGACGGACTGGGGTATTTATGCCCATTAAGACTCCATATCCAGATCCGCCTCCCGCGAACGCACCGAAGTGTCGCAAGGGATATCTCACACACGAGTCCAGTAAGAGTATAAAAAAGACAAACCACAAGAATATAAGACACAAGAAAATACATGTGCTCATACCTGTTCACAAATTTGTACAACTGCCCCATTACATTAATACATGTCCAATTAAAAGAGTACAACTACCTGGGGCATACCCCGAGGGAGCACAAGCTCACACAACACTAACTACTAAACTACTACTGGTGGTACAAGTCTGACGCAATGCCACTGCAAGCCAAACACACGGCAAGCCCTGAAAAGAACTGTAGGGGAGTGAGCCTCAACAAGTCACTGGCTCAGTAGGGGCTACCCAAAACAACACTGTAACCACAGACACCTCGACCCCAATGGGTCTCACTGGCAACTACAATAGCCAAACCATTTTATGCTCACAACATTACAATAAATAACAATTAAACATGCTTATGATAATAAACATAATGTCCTCAGAAGAAAAGTAGGACTACAGGACTAACATAAAATCATTAGTTAGCCCAACTACTAAAGTGCCTAAACCACAGTCTCACTGGCACACTGCCACGACAACTGGTTGCCTAAGCTAAAAGCCATACAGGCAAAGTACTACCCAGACTACAAGCTTTATAGGCAAACCTCAAACACTTAAGTAACAGGACCACTAACAAAGAGTTGATCCTTTATATTCCAAACCACACTACATCGGAAACTACATACAAGGTAACGGAACTGGCTACCACGAAGCCAATCATAACACACTAAAACTATACTTGGAATCATATCCAAGAAGAATAAAACTCAACAAGTGGAAGGTCTCACACGGCCTCCACAGAGCACAACTCTACTAAACCATAGTATGCCTGGCCACAAGCCTCATCGGCAAATTACCCACTAAGGTAACGTAATTAATAATCACAACTAATGCACAATAAATTATAAGCAAAGATCTACCTAAAACAGTTAGGATATAACAAGTGGCAGGTCAAACCACAAGACCTCCTTAACACACAAGTACCCGGAAAGGTTAGTACACAATGTACCACCACAAAAACCACAAAGTAACCCACGAAGGGAACAAGTACCTGCTACTCTGAGGTACCACAACACAAACACCTGAACAAGGGTACAAGTAGGTGATAAACACCACACTGAACCATAATTATATTGTACCTTTAATTAGGCACAATATTACAGGTGAAACCTTAATCGACGAGTCACACAAACCACAACTCAGTCACAGCTGTGCCAACACCAGGGCACACCTCGAACTGGTCAAACCTCGACCACGAGTCACAAACTCACAAACCACGACAAGTAGCAAAGCACGAGTCGGAAGGGAACGACATCACCATAACTACAACTAGAGCTACTAAGCACGAGTCAGAAAGAACGACGCCACCACACGGGAACGAACTACTGGCTGATCACGCCAATATCCAACCCGGACAACACAACACAAGAACTACCTCTCAGCCTCGCAGTCACGGACGAAAGGTCCAACTGCCGCTCCACAAGGAAGAAGTCAAACAACTGTGGAGACCAACCAACACCACACCTGCAGACACACAACTGCAGGCCCATGCCTGGCACCTCTAGAGTCTCTGGCCGGAGCACTCTAAAGTGAGGCACTGGAAAACAGGACTAGCTGGGGACCAGTACGTCTACTGGTGTCCGTACCCCCAACCACGAGCGTGCTACAAGCGACAAAAGAACAAACTCTGGGAAGTCGCTGCCCCACTGCCGTCTTTCCCTCAGCCGGACGTACAACTCAAACTCAGGAGTGAGGTTGTCCAGGAAGACGACACAGACCTCAACGGTACAGCACAAGTACCGGGACAAAACCCCGAGCACAACAAACACACGTGCCTGGCTCACAAAGAACCTGGGGTAACCGACTAGAGAGGCATTCCGGAATAGGCGCCGGACCACCACACTCGGCTAGCACAAACCACGATACTTACACATATAGCCTTTACTTATAATTCACAATTTACAAGTGTTAGGATTAGTTTAACATCGGTCACCGTGTGACCTCAAAGCTATCCCACACCAACACATACCTTAACCACAAACTTGCCTATCATTGGTCATCTTGTAACCTTCAAGCTAACTCACACTAACACATATATAAATCACGATAGCCAATCATATTTGTCCTAACATTGGTCATGAGATGACCTTCGTAACAACTCACCACTTACTTCATAAATCCATATAATATTATTCGAAAGACAACAACGGACCAGGGCTAAGTCGGTATGGACCTTCACTGCCCAAACACCACAAAGTCATGGCTAGGCTCACACAGGAACCTTACTGCCCAGTTACTACGATAAATCATAAGAATTACATTACAACAAAGTGTGTAGTAAACACACACTCAAACCACGTAGACAATACGTGTATATTACACCCTGAATGGTGTACCACGCGTCTTCCACGTAAACCACATGTCCAACACATGGACAACGCACTCCAAGAGTGCCACGGGCGCCAACGCACCACACATATCATGTAAAGCGATTGCGTACATCACATCATCCATGTAAAGCCCATTACATGAGCAGTATGCTCCAAGAGCATAACAAGTGCACTGGCTCACACCCATCGGCATGTATGCTCCAAGAGCATAACAAGTGCACTGGCTCACATCATCGCCATGCACACACAATCACACAATATTCATAACAGGAAAGCTACGTAAACAACACTGCATGGATACATGCACAGGTTGGTGGCAACATCGACTGCCGCTTGAAGGAAGTAAACGGCAAGCGATCTAGCCGTCTATATCCCGGCTGGTGAGTTTGGCGACAAGAGATCTTGACGCCAAGTTCTCCGGCATAAAACCCTGCAGAAACCCTAATCCAGCTCTACAGGTTTTCCAACCGTTTAAACTACAGAGAAATATATAAAAATAGTTCCTTTAACATACCAGAACCCAAAACAACCCATTACAACATGCTTCATTCGCTAAATTACTCAAACCACCCATTAACCTCACATGGTGCAACTTAATCCGAAAATACGATAAAAATGCTGGTTCAAGTGATTAGGTCATGTTTTAATGTTTCTAACAAGCTAACAGGGCTCGACCCCTACCTCAGAAACGCAATTAAACTCCCGAAGAACGTCGAATCACGCCGAAACCCAAGAAACATCCCACGAACACTGCGCTCCAATCCGCCATTCCCCGCCCGATCTGCAACTACCACGCGCACCACGGCCTTCCCACGAGCTCCCGCCGACCGTCAAAACTCGCGAAGAAGCTCAAGGGTGAAGGTGGGGGAAGAAGAAGGGAGAAGGAGGAGAAAGAACAGAGCTCGGGTCTGCCATAAAAACACAGGCATGCCAAGTTAACGTCAACCCTTTGGCCGTTTAACCAGACCGCCACAACTAGACGTCCACAAAGCTTGACGCCAAGTTCAACAGTCGACGTCCTCATCGATGGACGCCAACACACTACTGGTGTCCAGCAAGCTGAACACCTACACGGACCCAAACCAAACCCGGTAAGGATCTAATAAGAAACACACAACACTAATGGGCCTCACATTGGCCACCAAACCCACTAAACCTGGATCCACGGGGATCCGAAAAATGCGCGACGTTACATAGTGTCTCTAACCATGGGCGCCCCAGGATAGCTTTATACACGGGGTCGATGTCAAGCACATAAAGGTCCACAGCAACAGCGAGTGGCCCCAGTTCGACTTGTACAGTTGCCTTACCGTGGCAGGATCTTCTAGAGTTGTCGAAGGTGGCTATGGTGGTGGGTGTTGGTCTCAGTATCCCTTCTGATACATCACAGGCCCTTAGGGTACTCAGAGGGCAAACATTTATTGATGCCCCTGTGTCGACCAGTGCTGCTCCTACTGCCACATGGTTGATGACTAGAGTTACGCAGAGTGGGAGCCTCCTGGCTTCTAGGGGTGCTAGTTCGTTTTCTGCAAAGGTAATCGTCGGCCCACGAGTCACCATGGCTAGTGCACTTGGTAGCTTATCAGCCAGCATGTCCTCATTTACTACCACCTTCTGCAAGAAGTTCCTCAAGGCCTCTTGGTGCTCCTTGGATTTCTTTATCAGCTCCAATATGGAGATCTTGGCTGGCACGTGGTCCAGGTGCTTGAGGATGTCATAGTGGGTTCCTGGCCGCGGCTCAATTAACCCCTCATCTTGTGTTTGCTGCTGAGCTGGTTGTTGCTGAGGCGGTTGCAGGACCTGTTGGGGGTTGTTCTAGCTGGTGGAGGTGGTGGAGATAGGAGGGTACGGATGGCAAAAGACTCGCCTGCTCTGCAAGGTGGTCGGATGGGCGGCTGGTTGTCTGGCGGAGGATAGTGTAGCAGCGGAAGGTTGGTCCGGCCCAGGTGGCGGTAGGATAATGGGGGAGGGAGCAGATATGATGGGCGGTAGAGGTACAGAGACAGGTGGAGCGAGGGGTAGGATAATGGGTGTAGGAGCGACTGGCACAGATGTTGATCCGACGGGCAGTATGACGGCGTTGGCCATAGAAACTAAAGGAGGGATTGACTGAGGAGCCGTGTTGGCTGGTTGTATTGTTTGGGATTGGAGGGGATACTGGTGGTTAATGGCCATCATCTGCTGAACGTCTAGTTCATCATCATACGTCCAGTTTGCTTGAGGAGGAGGGTGGTGGATGATGGGATTCACCTGGGCTGGTTGCTGTTGTGGTGGGTTTGGAGCTGGTGGATGGTTAGGTAAGGGATTGTGGACGATACCGAGGTCCTACAACGGCTATTGATGTTGCTATTGTTGTTGTTGTTGAGGGGGTAGTTGGCACTGCTGCCTCTGTTGTTGTTGTTGCCTCTGTCTCTCTTTGATGTCCCCTATTACTTGCCGGAGGGCTGTCCAATCTATCATGTTCTGCTCATGCAAGTCATACACCAAGTCTTTGAAGGTGAAGCATTGATCGATGGTATGACCAGGCTGCCAGTGGAAGACACAGTACTGGGTTACTGGGTTTGATCCACACTAGGGTTCAACGGCCTCTCAGGAGGGAGTCTAATGGCTTCTGTGGAGAGTAAGGCCAAGAATATGTCGGAGAGTGTCTTCGGCAGTGGCGGGTAGTGAGTTCCTCTTGGGCCCATGGGACGCCTTTGTTGAGAGCCATCAGGAGGTGGCACTTGGTTGTATTGGCGCTGTTGTTGTCCCTGGGTAGGGTTCTGACCCTTGGCAGTGTAAGGCTGGCGATTTTGGCTTTGGCCAGCAGGGTTGAACGCGCTCACTTGCTCGTTCTCTTGGACTCCTTCAGTGACTGGCCCCTGAGGCTTTCTCTGGAACCGGGACTTCTGGGGTTCGAACATAGAATGGATGGGAGAATCTTTGAGCTGAGTCTGGATAAATCGGGCCCGGCTGTAGAGTTGATGCATGGTGGTGATGTCATTCATCGCCAGGATGTTTCTATAGGCAGGCGTTGCATTGGCAATGATGATTTTCACCTTCTCTCCCTCCGGAACGTACCCCGGAACTCGCGTGGCCATTTGCCTCCACCTATCAGCGTATGCGGCGAAATCCTCATCGGGCTTCATCTTTTCGGCCATGAGATCCGTGAGGGAGTATTCTGGCCCAACCCTATCTTAGAATTGTTTGAGGAACTTGGCCTTCACAATGGCGAAGTCCTCTGCATCCTCAGGTAGCAGGGAGTAGAACCAATCTAAGGCATGCCCGTCCAGCGACCGGCGGAACAAATAGGCCATTAGGCGGCGATCATGCTGGTAGGAAGCGGACTCATAGATGAAGTCTTTGATATGGGTATAGGGATTGCCTGAGCCGTTGTATTTGCGGTACTTCGGCAACTCGGATAGAGAGGGGACCCATAGGCCATTGAAATTAGGCATGTGCACCTCGTGGTGCTGCCTAGGGTCGACTTGCTTTCGGAGATCTTGGAGTTCCTTCTTGATGGACGCCCACTCGGACATCATATCCAGAGCGACGGATGGCTGAGCATACATGGAAGAGGTAGGAGAGGTAGGCCTGGCGCGTGGCTCAGGATGATGAGGTGAATAACAGGGCTGATATGGCGGAGACCGGGGCCTCGACTCACGGTGATGGTAGTGCTCAGACTCGAATGGCGTGAATCGGATGGTCCGCAGCCGGATGGGAGTATTGTCGGCTTGTCCCATGACAACATGGGGGCCGGAAGTAGCTGTCGCGGGGCGTGACTCACCCGCTCTGGGTGAGGGTGAAGAAGCGACCTTTCCTTTGAGGGCCGTCATGAGGGTTTGGATCTGGGACTGATCAAGCTGGGGAATTAAGCGCAGGAGTTGAGTGGCTTGATCATCCGACTGGGGGGTGTGGACGGTTTGAGATGGGCCACCATTGTCGGGATGGTGGTTCTCGGTAGCGCGGACTGTAGCGACCCAAGGGCGGGCCGACTCTTCAAGGAGATCGTGAGGGAGGGACTCCTGGTAGTCCGGGGAGGTGTAGAAGGCAGTATCTAGGTTCTCATTGCTATAGATGGGGTTCAGGTACGACTCCATATTTGGAAAGTGAGCGCACAGAGATGGGGAAAGCCTTTCCAGACTTGAGAGGGAAAACCTAACCTAGACAGACACCTAGTTTCCTAAACAAACAATCCTATGCAAACAAAAGGAAAGAGAAAATGTCTCACCCAAAACAAGCAGTTGTAAATGATGATGATTTCTTTTAATTGGTTCAAGTTTGCCTTTTTATGAATTGATTTTTAGCAAGTTCTCTCCAAATAAGGAAAGGTTTCCTAATGGGAGAAAGCTTCCAACTTCGGGTGTGACTAGGATTTCTCAACCTTGCCAAAAATGAATGAGACTAACAACTAGGTGGCGACGGGTACAACCAGCCCGGCGGCCGTGTGGGAATCCACGGTCAGCGGGGACTTATAAAGGCCCTCAAGCGAGTGCTCTAGTCGGACACAAGGAATATGTGGCCGAGAGAGCGGGCGTCGCTGAGGAGGACAACCTATACTACGTATATGAAACATGTATGTAAATCCTATGTGCACCGGAGTGCATGCAAATTCTAACCTAAAGACTAACAAACAAAAATTAGGGCTGGCTGCTCTCAGAAGCAGAAGGAGACGGGTTAACTGTCGCGACCAAGATCGCGACAAGGAGCCAGTCGCATTCCTATTCGCAGTGGACAGAGATCAAACCAGACCTAATTATGCACAAAGATCAAACAATCCTATAACAAACAATACTGACGGACTCTCAAGAACATGGAAAAGGCATGGTATGACATGGAATATGGATGGAGTACGCAAGATGAACCCAAATTTCAGAGAAAATCAGAAAACCAGATTATTGACCTGGTCGCGACTACCACACTGTCGCCTCCTTTATCGCGACAGGAGCACCGTCGCGTTATCAACAGACGCAGAAATTGTAAAGAACTATATGCAAGCGTACGGGCAGAGGACGTACCTAGTCACGACGCTCCTACTGTCGCCTCCTTTAACACGAAGATTCGGACGTCGCTTTCGCACAAAGCACCACAGAAACACAGAAAAGGGACGAGATGAGTACTGTGTACTAACCCGGTCGCGACAAGCCGTGTGTCGCTACTTTGATCGCGACTGCATGATCGTCGCCTTCTCACACAGAGCTGCAGAACCCCAAGAAACTGCTAAGAAAGGGAACAAACAAGGAAAACTACAACCACACCACACACATGAAGAAATAAGAACGGCAGGGAAAGACAAGAGCAAGCATGATGGGCACTACTTGTCCCACCGTGATCGCCAAAAGGTGTAATCACGGGATTGTGCTCCCCAAAAAAATATGTATGTGCGTATAAGAGTAAAGGATAGGGAAAGTACCGTGATCACCACCAAGTAGTCGCCCGAAGATGTGCGGAGTCGAGGATGGCTGACTACGTTGGAAAAGGAAAAGGAAGAAAAGGTGTACCTGTGAACGCGACAAAGGGATCGTCGCGACGCTTATACCTGAATGCGGCGATCGAGAAGTCGCCTTTCAGATCGCGACCACTTTGGTCGTCGCCTTCTTCTTCAGGGATGGAGACTGCAAGTTCTGATCTTCCTGCTCCTCAGCCGGCCAAGGGGCGAGAGCCTCACGCTGTCCTTGTCTTCTAGTACCTGCCAAGATCATGAAAACACAGAGAAACCCATTAGAACTTCGTGTATAAGAGATTTATTCAATAGAAAACAAGTACACATGCACTATTATGGTGGAAACTCACGTGGTTGGGGTTTTTAACCCCTTTGGGTGCTCAAGATAGGTGTGTGGTGAGTGTTATAATATGAATCTACAAAAAACAAGAACTATGCATGCATGAAAAGAGAGAAATAAGGGAGATAAAGAGAGGGAGATTGTGTAGCCGGATGAAAAATGCCCTAGAGGGCTCTTCTCGATCGTCTGGAGAGAAGACTCTCTTCTTCGGAATTGAAGCTCTCTGGAAGAGGAAGACGCAGACTCCAGCCTTGCTCAAAAGGACGGAGTATTGAGGTAATTATAGGTGATTATTCCTGGAAGGGCTGTGTGAGGAATAACGGGAAGGAGTCCAAGTTTGGGTATGTATGGCTGCGCATGGGCAATTGGAACTCGGAAAGGGATGTGTTAGGAAGGTCTCCTCCAAGTTTGAGAGGATTTGGACGCGATTTGGACGCTCAAAACAAGTAATATCCATCTATGGCATGTGTCCAAGTTAGCCTCGGAAAGGATTTTCTGTGAGAAGTCCTAAATGCGACAGGCTTCTTGTCGCCTTCATGAACGCGACGCCTCGATACGTCGCCTTCCTTTCAGGGAAGGTGACTTTAAGTAATTTTGTGATTTTTCAGGATTTAAAATATGCATTTATGATCGCGACATAGGAGGTGTCATTTTCAGGGACGCGACATGAGGCTTGTCGCCTTCAGGGACTTTTCAGCATTCGGCCATACAAAGTGTCCAATCTCCATGCGCAGCCTTTAGAATGACGTACGGCTTGAAACATCGGACTCTTGACTCAGAGAGTTTATGGTGAGAGAATTGATTTTGACTAGGAAGGACCCACCAGGGCGACGAACTAATGGGAATGATGTCATGATCGGAGAAAGCCAGCTTGACGATGATGAGCCAACGTGGAGCATCAATGATACGACAAGGGATTTGACTTATGGGTCAGAAATGGGTGTCTACACTTGTTGCTTCAGATCTTGGCTTGTAATAGCTTGATCTAGGGGCTTCAATTCATTCTATTCTCTTTGTGGTGTTTCCCTTCGTGTGTGAAGGAAGACCTGGTGGGATCCAGGGTGCTGTTTCCCTTCGGTTGTGAAGGAAGACCTGGTGAGGTATCCAGGGTGTGGTTGTTCCCTTCTGGTGTGAAGGAAGACCAGCTGAGCTGGGTGTTGTAGTGTCTATAGGGGGACTATACCCTAGTTAGTGAAATCCTGAGTTGTTGCTCAGGGACTGGATGTAGGACTCCTAAGGAAAGGAGATCCGAAACAGGATAATTCCTTGGTTTGTGTGATTGATTCTTTGTGGGTTTGTTGTTCATACTAACCGTTACTAACCAACATCGAAGATTGTTTTTGTGTATATTTTTACGTACAGGTGTCACCTAGATAGATTTTTTAAAAAGACCCATTCACCCCCCCCCCCCCCCTCTGGGCTTGTCAACTGGGCAATAGAAGAAACGAACTATTGTGTGAAGATTTGAAAAATAAAAATGAACAAATAGCAAGACTGGAAAACTAGGAAGTAGTAAGTAAATTAAATCAAGAAATTAACACACTAACAGAAGAAAATGAAAAGTTATCCAGTACGTTAGAAAAATTTACAAATGGAAAAACAACATTAATACTAAAAGGAGCTAGAAGGTCAGGAAAGAAGAAATATGGCTTAGGATACACTCATCCCAATAACGAAGAAACAATAGTACATCCTAAAATATATCCAACACCTAAATTTGTAGCTGAACAAGACACTGCATACAAGTCAAAACTTTAAATATATTCCAACTGAAAAAGTAAGTAAAATATCTTGCTATAGCCACTGCAACAAATTAGGTCATATTAAAATAACATGTCCAACTAAACATAAAAGATGGATAATTAAGAAGAAAAATGAGGAAACTAACCAGCAAGGACCCAAAAGAACTTGGGTACCTAAAGTTTAGTGTTTTCACTACAGGGAAGCCTTTGAGCATCTAAATGGTACCTGGATAGCGGGTGCTCAAGGCATATGACAAGGAACAGAAAGTTGTTCTCCCATCTCGAAGCTGAAGAAGGCACAGTAACATATGGAGATAATGGAAAAGGGACAGTCATTGGTAGCGGAACAGTTGGCAGTCAAGGCAGGACTCTCATAGAGGACGTTCTATGCGTGAAAGGACTCAAGCATAATCTAATCAGCATCAGCCAGCTGTGCGACAAAGGCCATCAAATCAAGTTTCAAGAATCAGGATACAGCATTCTAAAAGATGGTAAAATTGTGTTTGAAGCCTGCAGAGAGAAGAATCTCTATGTACTTCATTTGGAAGAATTAAAAGATCAGGATGTGTGCCTTGCCGCAAGCAAGGATCATTCAGTGGAGCTTTGGCACAAAAGATTGGGCCATTGTAGCTTGTATGGAATAAGAAAGCTAATCAAGAGAAACTTAGTGGAAGGTCTGCCCAAAGTAAGCACAAAAATAGAAGGTGTCTGTGAACTGTGTGCAAAAGGAAAGCACACTAAATCATCCTTTAAGTCAAAGACTGTGGTAACAACGTCAAAACCTTTAGAACTAATGCATATGGATCTATTTGGGCCGATGAGGACCACAAGTCTTGGTGGAAAGATCTTTGGATTCGTCATAGTGGATGACTACTCTAGATTTACTTGGGTATCTTTCTTGGAGCATAAAGATGACACGTTTGACAGCTTTGTTAGCTTTAGTAAGAAAGTTCAGAAAGACAAGAAGTACACCATTGTCAGTATTCGATCAGATCATGGAGGAGAGTTTCAGAACGAGAGATTCGCTAAGTTCTGTGATGATCAAGGGATAGAGCATAATTTCTCAGCACCAAGAACCCCACAGCAAAATGGAGTAGCTGAGAGAAAGAACAAAACCTTATTGGATATGGCTAGAACGATGATGTTAGAGTATAACTTACCAAGGTAATTTTAGGCCGAAGCCATCAACACAGCATGTTACATAATCAACAGAGTAATGATCAGGCCAATCCTGAAGAAGACTGCATACGAACTCTACAAGCAGAAGAAGTCAAAGATCAGTCACTTCAGAACCTTTGGATGTCCATGCTTCATTCACAACAATGGAAAAAGAGATATTGGTAAGCTAGATTCAAAGTCTGATGAAGGTATATTTATAGGGTATGCTTCTAAACCTAAAGGATATAGAGTATTCAATAAGCAAAGTTTATTAATTGAGCAAACTGTATATGTTATCTTTGATGAGACTAACCCTTCCTTGAGAAAGGAAGTAGATAGTGATGTTGATGATGCAGATGAATGATCTAAGAAATTAAAGAACTCATCCATTGAGGACAAGGAAGATCCACCCTTGGGAGATCTACAACAAAAAGACATATCACATGATGATCTTCCAAAAAAATGGAGATACAAGAAGGATCACCCATTGGATAACATTATTGGAGATCCATCGGTTGGGGTAAGAACTAGAGGTAACATAATCCCATGATTATTTAGCCTTTGTATCTCAAATAGAGCTTAAGACAGTCAATGAAGCACTATCTAATGAATCTTGGATATTAGCCATGCAAGATGAACTTAATCAGTTCAAGAGAAACCAGGTATGGTCCCTTGTTCCAAGACCATCAGATCATCTTATGATTGGCACCAAATTGGTGTTCAGGAACAAATTGAATGAAGCTGGTGTGATCACAAGAAACAAGGTCAGACTGATAACTCAAGGCTATTCCCAAGAGGAAGGCATAGATTTCAATGAAACCTATGCACCAGTGGTTGGACTTGAGGTAATTAGGATTTTACTTGCTTATGCATCTGCATTGGGTTTAAAACTTTTTCAAATGGATGTTAAATCAGAATTTCTAAATGGTTATATAAAGGAGGAAGTTTATGTAGAACAACCTCCAGGTTTTGAAGATATTGATTTTCCAAATCATGTTTTCAAGTTGCATAAAGCATTGTATGGATTAAAGCAAGCACCTAGAGCTTGGTATGAAAGGCTCAGTGCATTTTTATTGAATCATGCTTTTATCAGGGGAGTAGATAGTACTTTATTTGTTAAGTCTAAAATCAAACATGTATTGCTTGTACAAATTTATGTAGATGATATAATATTTGGTTCTACTGATGAATCTCTTTGCAAGTATTTTGAGAGGCTTATGCAGGGAGAATTCGAAATGAGCATGATGGGGGAGCTCAACTACTTTCTCAGATTGCAAATCAAGCAAGGAAATGAAGGAACACACATTTGTCAAGCAAAGTACACCAAATAATTATTGAAGAAATTTGGGTTTGAAAACGCCAAGCCACTGTCAACACCAATGAGCACATCTACAAGGCTAGACAGTGACAAGGATGGTAAGAAAGTAGACCAAAAGCTCTACAGAGGTATGATAGGTTCATTACTTTATTTGACAGCAAGTAGACCTGATATATTGTTTAGTGTATGCATGTGTGCTAGGTATCAGGCAGATCCTAGAGAGTCTCATTTAATTAGTGTCAAACGGATTTTTAGATATTTAGCTAGAACCCATGATCTAGGATTATGGTATCCAAAATCATGTGAAATCAATTTAGTAGGATACTCTGATGCTGACTACGTTGGATGCAAGGTAGATAGAAAAAGCACCAGTGGATGTTGTCAATTTCTTGCAGGATGTCTGATCTTGTGGTCCTCAAAGAAACAAAACTCAGTAGCACTGTCAACAGCTGAAGCTGAGTACTTGGCTGCTGGAAGCTGTTGCACACAACTCCTATGGATTAAATAGCAACTTGAGGATTATGGATTACACATCAAGACAATTCCCTTGCTATGCGACAACACCAGTGCAATTAATCTCACCAAGAATCCAGTTCAGCACTCAAGGACAAAACATATAGATGTTAGATATCATTTTATTCGTGATCATGTAGCCAATGGTAATATAGATATTTCCTGTATTGATACTCAAAATTAGTTAGAGGATATCTTCACGAAGGCCTTACCTGAAGAGAGATTTACGTCTCTTAGAAGGGAATTAGGCATGTGTAATTTGTGATAGATTTATCTGTATGTAACTGAAATACTAATCATTTCATAATAATAATTATTCTCTCTCCTGAATTTGAGCAAAATCCTTAAAGATTGCTTGCATCATAAATATCTGTGACAGTTTGTTAATTTAAAAGTATTTATTCATCTCGAACCTGTCTCTTTTCTGTCGTTTTCCGCATTTATGGCACCATCTCCTCAAAAGTCACTTTATCTTTATCTGATAAAACCCGAAATCTGTGCCATAACGATTCACCTCCTGTTCTCATCTTTTTTAACTTTCCTGAGACGATAAGCCCTATCGACTCTGGCATCGACTCTGTGCAATTTCAAAGCTTCCATCCCTTCTCGCGAAAAATTTCCTGAGGGCTTTTGCTCCAATCTTCTTCACGACCTTCCAGAACAATCTCTTGCTCAAAACCATGGCCGTTTCTGGAGTTTCCGGCACCGTCGGGGGCTATGGGGCTGCTTTCCTCACCGCAGAGCAGCAGGAAAGGTTTACAACCGTGAAGACGAAGATGTGCGGGAACAAGGCAGTTGATATTGCTGATCTGGAGAAGAATGGGATGCACAGCATCGTTGCAGCTATGCAAGGAATGAAGTGGACCAAGTTAGCAACTCTATTAGAGACAAGTTATCCAGACCTGGTTAAAGCCTTTTATGTTTGCTTGAAGTCTGAGGAAGATGGGTCCTTGACATCCATGGTCAAAGGAACCCAGATTCGCACCTCTTATACGCTGTTGGAGTCGTTGTTTGAAGTTTCTACCTCCAACCATAGTGGGGTAGATAGTGTGGATATTCAAGCCAAAGGATTGGGAATCGTTGGTCCAGAATACAAGTTGAAAGATGGGAAGATTGACATCAATCAGTTGAACGCATTCACTAGGATATTGCATTTCATTGTTTGTCAAATTTTGGTTCCTAAGAGTGCCACCTTCTCCACTTGCACCAAGGCGGACTCCGACATGATGTTCTGGGCTATTCAGAACCAGAGTATCAACATGGCAGAAGTTATCTTGGAGCGGATGAAATTTGCAACTGCCCAAATTTGGGTCAAGAAAAGCAAGCTAAATGTGTCCCTCCCATATGCTCACCTATTGTCCAAGATATTCCAGCACTATGGGATTAATTTAACTGGGGTAGTCTCTAAGAAGATGGGTCAAGCTATTCGAAGCAGGAACGTAAAGAAGAGTGGATTTTCTCTTGTGGCTGGAGTTTGGACCAAAACTTCAGCAGCAGAGGGCGAGGCCATTATTGGCAAAGCCCTAGAAATCCAAGAAGAGGCAGCTCAGACAGAGGTAGCAGCAGCAGAACCAGCAATTCCAGATCAGCAAGAGGATGCCAAGGCAGAAGTGCCAGCAATCCAAGAGCAGCAGGAAATGGTCAGGGCCGAAATTCTAGTGATTCAAGAAGACCAATCAGTAGCAGCGGCAGCAGAAGTCAGTGTTGAGGTTCCTGCAGTCAGTGAAAGCAGGATTGAGGACATTCCTCTAGAGCACATTGAGCCCATTGGGCAGGTTGAAGTGGTTGTCACCCCCACTTCCATGGTAGCCTCAATTCTTAGAAGTGTGCTGGATTCCATTCCCAACACTCAGGGGGAGCAAGAGCAGATGACTATAGAAGTCTGTCCAGAGACTGTGGCACCAGGCCACATTGAAGATGTTGTGATGGAAGAAGCTCCCGTTCAGGGGGAGCAAGAAATTGTGTCTGAGGTTGTGGCAGTAGGCCACAGTGAGGATGTGCAGATGAAAGATGCTTCTATTCAGGGGGAGCAATCTATTGAGAAGGAAGCACAGCCTCAGGGGGAGCACACTACTAGAGCCCCTATTGAAGATTAGTTAAGAGAAGGTGTTTTAACAAGCCCTTCTAAATCAAAAGAAGAAAATGTAAATATAGAGAATGTGGAGCCCGTTGCTAGGGCAAGTGAAAAAGGAAAAGAAGTGGCTCCGGAGATCCCTCTACTCACCAGGAAGCCACATCAGAGGCTGAGGAAGAAGAACTTGAAGATCAATCTGAAGCCTATTGTTGCAAGACTGGATGAACAAGGAAAAATACTTTGCTCTGTGCAATCTGACATCGCATCAATTTTTATGAGCCAGAGCACTGCAGCTAAGGAAATGGGCATGATTAGAAATGCCTTTCATTGGGTAAGAAGTGAGCTCCTCAGCATTAAGGAGTCTATAGCTGCTATTTCCGATATTTTGAAGATGCAATCTCCTCCTGCAGCACCTGCCAGCAGCTCAAGGCCATCAGGGCCAAGTATTGTTGAAGAAGAGGCAGTTCCAGGGCAAGCTGAGGCTGTGAAGTCTAGGCCATCAGGGCCAACAGAGGATATGTTTGGGCCACCCGGGCCAATGGAATCAGTGGCTGAGCCTGTTAGAGCAAAAGAACAAGTTGTAGCCTCTGAGCCCCCCAGTTCTTCTCCTCTTCCAACTCCAGCCCCTCCTTCTCCACCATCATCCTCCACAGCACCACCAGCCCCTACCACTTTCAAACAACCCATTCCAAGAACTATTTCCTCTCCTACACCATTTCCTTCCCAGTCATCCTCATCTCCTGCCTCCTCTAGTCACATTCCTCCACCTCCTCCTTCTTTTGAGGTTCCTCCAGCCTCCTCATCAGCTGGAGCCTCCTCTTCTGGTCCTTCCTCCTTTGGACCATCTGATGTTCCTCCTTCTACAACTCATTCCTTTCTTCATCCTCCTACTACTCCCTCTTTTATCTCTATTATTCCGAAGAGTGCTCAAATTGATGCCTCCTTCCTTAGGGACATCAAAGATGAATTTGAAGTAGCTATCCTCCGTTCAATTTTAAAAGTTAGTACTCATGCTCATAGGACATGCTCTTCTAGCCCTGTCCCTAAGAAAAGAAGACTAACTTCCACTCATTCCATTTCTTCTGAACCTTGCTATCCACCCCTTTGGTTTTCTCTTACAGTAGATAATAAAAACAAACCGTTGTATAGAGAATTCCTTCAGAAAACTACCTTTGCCACTCTCTTTGGTCTTCCACATCTCAACTTAGCAGACCACCTAAATATCATTCTCCCTCTCACTTCTCTATCAAAATCTGAAAAATCCAAAATCTTTTCCGTGACTGAAGCTAAAACAGAAGAGCAATGGGCTCGAGGCCACAAGACCTTATATAATAAGTTTATGAATGCCAGGTCAACCAGGTTTCCTCCCCGGGATCACCCCTTGACACTCTCAGAATGGTTCCAAATTCTTCACAAGGACACCTGGGCTCCATTTGTTCAAAAGGAGATCAAGATGCTCAGGTACTTTCAAATGTTCAATAATTATCGATATCTCAATAATCTACCTGAAGTTCATCTTGGCCAATTCCGGCAAGCTATTCATAATCTTGGTTCTCATGATGCTCATACCGAAGCCATCAGGGTTGATTTTGCCACCTTAAAGTTGTCTGATGTAGTCTTTCTCCCTCCTCTTCATTATCTGGTCATGGACTCCAATGTTGGCTCCATCATCTTTGAGCGTTTTGCTCGAGTCATGGGGAGAATTCATGTGCAGAAAGGTAATCTGGTTGCATTCACTAGATTCTTGTTCAGAGAGTACCATCAGGGCCACATAAATGCAGATGTTCTTGCCCCTCTCTTGTCAGAATGTGAGAGGTTATCTCCAGCAGATTGGACCAGATTCTACCCTCTTTCTGCTCAACAGCTTGATGATTTGAACGCCTCTCAGGTAAGCCTCCTATCTCAGCTGATGAATTTCTGGACATAAACTCCATTCAGCTTGTTCGAGATCAATTTGCAACATGGATTGAGAGATGCAAGGTTTATGTAGCCATGAGGCTAGAACTGAAGCAGAAGCAGATTTATTATCCAGTCTCCATTGATCAATTCCTCTCCTGCACTAGCTTTGGGAAAATAAGTCATTACAAAGTTTCCTTTGATAGAGACCGCTATGCTTAATTCTTAGAAGAGCAGCGGGACCTTCATCTCCAGAGGATGGTTCCTGTCATGGGGCCTTCTTATTCTGCAGCTTGTGGGGTCTTTAGGCAATTCTTTGAAGAGCAGGAACTTAAGGCTTGGGAAATCATTTCTCACCATGCCTCGCTTCTATCTCATGCCTTCTACCTTCCTGTACCCCCTCAAGAGTAATACAAACACCATCTTTGCCTCACATTTATCTTTTCTCTTGCTTTCTTTGTCTCATCTATATATCTTTTTGCTTAAATGACAAAAAGGGGGAGAAAAATAAACATTCTGAAATATATTCTTCAGATTTCATTAGCTCATTTTACTTAGACCTATTTCAGAACCATTGTGTTTATGTTATGTTTTGTCATCACCAAAAAGGGGGAGATTGATGATCAGTTCATCCCCATGTAATTAAATAAATTACATATCTATTTTGGTGATTAACAAAACTCAAATAAAGTATGATCTAACAAGTTTTTATGAAGCTTAAGCACAGGAAACAAATCAGGTGGGAATCAGCAAATAAGTAAGTATTTCATAGCATTTGAAAGTACATAGCATGTAATTTTTCTAAGTATACATCGATTCGCTAAGTGTTCATAACGATTTCAATCTCACAACGATTCGCTAAGTGTTTATAACGATTTCGATCTCACAACGATTCGCTAATTCGCTAAGTGTTCATAACGATTTAGATCTCACAATGATTCGCTAAGTGTTCATAACGATTTTGATCTCACAACGATTCATGAGCATAACGATTTGCTCTCACAACGATTCGCCAAGTGAGCATAATGATTTCAATCTTACAACGATTCGCCAAGTGAGCACAACGATTTTCTCTCACAACGATTTGGTTCTTGTAACGATTTGAGAACAATGACTTGGTCTCACAACGATTTGCCTTCATAACGATTCGATAAGTTCCACATCGATTTGGTCTTCATAACGATTCGATAAGTTACAACAACGACTTGGTCAGTATAACGACTCGATAAGTTACACAACGATTTGCTTGCTGTAACGATTCGATAAGTCACAACAACGACTTGGTCTGTGTAACGATTCGATAAAGCAAAACAATGATTTGGTTATGATTGTATAACGATTTGTGTTTACATCGATTTGTTTATACATGTGCAACGATTTACATAAACATCGACTCATTCACATAACGATTTCATAAGTCATACTCACAACGATTTCATGAGTTATAGCGACTTGATATTTAAACATATTTCAAATATTTTGAAAGTCAAAAGTCTTCCCTCGCTTTTCTCCGATATCCATGCATTTATTATGACTGAACATTTCACTGCACAATGCATGCACAGACATCTTCTATTTTGATGTATATTCGTTCTAACGTTAACTAACAACAAGAGATAGAATAGATGTCTATCATTTAGCATTTATTGTGTGCAGGTCTCTAACAGCACAACCGTTTACAACGTTGGACAAAATGGAAGATGAAGGATATCGAGAAAGATCTTCTCTTTGCATGCGTGGAACGTAAAGAACCATGGACTGGAAGCTCTACAATACCATGCAGTCTAACGTATACCAGAGCATAGAGACAACGGACATATCAACGGCTACTTCCTCAAGAGAAGATATAAATACAAGACTCAAGACTCTTGGAAGATAACTTTTGAGGAAGAACTTTTGAAACGATCAACTTGATAGAGAAGCGTTCAAGCCAAACAATCTTAGAAGAAGAGCCTCTGTCCATTCCAATCCTTGTAGCTCTTCCTCTCTGTGTTCTTGCCAAAAAATTTTAGAGAGCCTTTTTGAGTTCTGAGAGACTTCACTTTTGTAGATCTTTCTCTCTCAGTCTCAGCCTCAGATATGATACTTGTTGTAAATCAGGTCTAGGGGCATTTCGCCTTTATTCACACTCCTGTGAAGTTCCTCTTCTGGAGTGAAGAGAGGACCTGTTGAAACAGGTGGTATTATTCCCTTCGTGTTGAAGGAAGACCTGAGTTCCAGGGTGTTGCATTCCTCTTCAGGTGAAGAAGAGAAGGCCAGCTGCGGTTGGATGTGTAAGTGTCCTTGAGGGGGACTGTACCCTTGGGTAGTGAAATCCTGAGTTGTTGCTCAGGGACTGGACGTAGGACTCCTGTGGAGAGGAGGTCCGAACCAGGATAAAATCCTTGTGTAGTGCGGTTGCTTGTTCGTGATTGTTGCTTTCTTTACTACTAACACTAATAGTCAAACGTAGTGTTTTGTGTGAACGTTTTTTTTTAACAGGTTTAGATAATCATATTTTAAGAATCTCATTCACCCTCCCTCTGGGCTTGCTAGCTGGGCAACAATACATTTTGAAACATTTGAGATGTAGAGGCAATCAATGTCTTAAGGTAATCGATGTTTAAGTTAAAAAACAATCGATGTTCAAATAGTCAACAATCGATATGTTAAGATAATCGATATAAGTAATCGATGTGAAAGCAATCGATGTTCTAAAAGACATAATCGATGTGAACGTAATCGATGTTCAAGAACAATCCATGAAGACAATCGATGTTTGAGTATAACTGTAATCGATGTTTGAGCAGGACAGTCGATGTTTGGGATAGTCGATGTCTAAGGGTAATCAATGTTTAAGCAAGGTAATCAATGTTCAAAAAGTAATCGATGCTTAAGCAAGGTAATTGATGTTCAAAAAATAGTTGATGTTTAAGCAAGGTAATCGTGTTGCCCAGCTAGCAAGCCCAGAGGGGGGGTGAATGGGATTCTTAAAAATATTGAGTAACTTAAACTTGTTCATAAAATAGTCACACAAAACACACTTCGATGGGTGTTAAAGTTAGTACGGAAAGAAAGTAAATGCAAAGTAAGCACACAGACAACATAGGGAATTTATCCTGGTTCGGACCTCCTTTCCACAGGAGTCCTACGTCCAGTCCTTGAGCAATAACTCAGGCTTTCACTACCCAAGGGTATAGTCCCCCTTATGGACCCTTACACACCCAGCCGCAACTGGTCTTCTCTTCAAAACCCGAAGAGGAATTACAACACCCTGGATACCACCAGGTCTTCCTTCTACTCGAAGGGAACACACACACTGGAACCCCCAGGTCTTCCTTCTACTCGAAGGGAACAAACACAAGAAAGTGTTGAAGGAATGACGCCCCTAGATCAAGCTTATAGAACAGTGCTTGATCTGAAGCTGGAACTGAGAAGAAAAGATCTACAGATGATGAACTCTTCTCAGTACACAAGGGCTCTCTCACAGATCTACACTATGTTCAGAGAGCAAGAGCAAGAACTAATGGGAATGAGGCTTGGCTCTTCAGAAAGCTCGCAGAAGGCTTGTTAAAGAATGTAGTTGGTATTCTCAATCTCCAAGTTGTGTTCTTCTAGAGCTTCAGTCTTCTTTATATATCTTCTATTTGAAGTTGAAGTGCCCGTTGTCTCTAAGCTTTTATTTATGGTAGACTGCATGGTCCTGTAGAGCTTCCCGTTCAACGGTCTTCTGCACGCACAGAGAGAAGATCTTATGGAATATCCTTTGGCTTCTATTTTGTGCAACGTTGTATGACGAGTGCTGTCAGAGACCTGCACGCATTACAAGCTTAAACAATGGACAGCTAAGTTGTCTCTTGTTGTCAGTCAACATTAGATTGATTTTATACACAAATAGAAGTTCCATTCTATTCTTCTAAAAAGATGTTTACAGAATAAGCATGAGAATAGAAGATATCGTTTGCATGTACTGCAGTGATACGTTCAGTCATAATAAATGCATGGTTGTCAGAAAGATGTACGCGAAGACTTTGACTTTTCAACGTATTCAAAAATGAGCTCGAAAATCAAATCATTATTTTCACATGGAATCGTTATATGCATGACTTATGAAATCGTTATGCAAATGAGTTGTTATTCATATAAATCATTGTGTACTCATAAGAAAACCGATGCACATTCAAATCATTAATAACCAAATCATTGTAGAGACAAATCGTTGTGACTTCATAAGCAAATCGTTATGCACAAGACGTTATAATCAAATCGTTAAAGACAATGTGAATGAATCGTTGTTTGCTGTATCGAATCGTTACAGCGACCAAGTCGTTATGTAACTTGATGAATCGTTAAAGTAACAGAGTCGTTATGTAACTTATCGAATCGTTACAGGGATCAAATCGTTTTGAAACTTGATGAGTCGTTGTGACACTGAAATCGTTGTTCTCACTTATCAAATCGATGTGAGAGCAAATTGTTGTTAAGAAATCGATGTGATCACTTATCGAATCGTTATGGAAGTAAGCCGTTATGAATACTTAATGAATTGTTATGAAAGCAAATCGTTATGATCACTTAAGAAATCGTTATGAAAGCAAGTCGTTATGAATACTTAACGAATCGTTATGAAAGCAAATCGTTATGATCACTTAAGAAATGTTTATGAAAGCAAGTCGTTATGAATACTTAACGAATCGTTATGAAAGCAAATCGTTACGATTACTTACTGAATCGTTGTGAGGGTAAATCGTTGCGATCACTTACCGAATTGTTGTGAGGGTAAATCGTTGCAATCACTTACCGAATCATTGTGAGGGCAAATCGTTTGCGATCACTTAACGAATCGTTGTGAGATAGACTGTAATAGAGTGGCAATGACTTATGAAATCGTTATAGAACCAAAATCGATGTGAATGAAGAAATCGTTATGATTCTAAAGAAATCGTTATAACAACTAGAGAGTCGATGTGCACTTAGAAAATTTCATGCTTTGAACTTACATTGCTATAGAGTAAATAATGCTTACCCATTTAGCTTGTTATTTTTTATTTCATTTTCTGTGCTCAAATCTCATAGAAAATATGTTAGATTAAACTTTATATAGTTTTGTTAATCACCAAAATAGATATGTAATTTATTTAAATTACATGGGGATAAACTGATCATCAATCTCCCCCTTTTTGGTAATGATAAAACTTAACAATAAGCAAAGATGATCTGAAATAAGTCTAAGCATAATTGCAGAGATAATATAAGGGATGTATTTCTTAAATGCTATATTTCTCCCCCTTTTTGTCATTAAGCAAAAAGATAAATTGAGAGACAAAGAAGAAGAAGAGAAAAGATAAATGAGATAGCACAACACAAAATTATATTGGATTAATCTTGAGGGGGTACAGTGAGATAGAAAGCAGGAGACAAGAGAGAGGCTTTTTTTTTTGTAAGTAATAATGTATTGAGAAAAGAATAAAGTACAAACCTATGATCAGAGATGCATAGGCAAAGGCTCCTAATGGAGGGTAGGAGAGTGCACCCTACCTCAAGAAGGTAGAATGTTCTCACTCCACCACTCTCAACAATAGGATAACCAAGAGTAACACCTCATGACCACACAGATTGTGGACTATGATTGAGCAACACCTCTAATTCATGACCACACAAGTTGTGGACTATGAGTAAGGAGAACAAAATAAAAGAAAACAGCTATGTGTTAGAGATGTTGAAACGAGTTAGAATGTTCTTTTCTCTTCTAGAACAACCTTTGATTTTAGCGTTCTCCAAGCAAAGCTTTATATCCAGAAGTATCCCAATAAGCAATTGCATCTTCGATCTATTCTTATTATCAAAATTTTTGAGGCATCTCTCTCGCCAAATCCACCAAACCGCGGTCTTCAGAGTAAGTTGAGCCAGCATCCAAAAAGTATTTTTCTAAGGGAAGCTTTGCATAAGTTTCTGCAATTCATTTTCCAAAGTATCTTCCGAATGTCTCCCAAAATCAAATCTGCACAAGATTTGATCCCAAATCCACCTGGTATAGTCACATTGAAAGAATAGATGGTCATGGGATTCTTCTTTGATTTTACAAAGGATACATTGATTTGCCATATGAAAGCCTTTGGACTTCAAGAGATCCTGCATGGGAAGCTTGTTCATCTCAGCTTGCCAAAGGCACATATTGAATTTCTGAGCAGTAGGTTGGCCCCAAATCTAGTTATAGGATTGACTTTCCATATGATGACTCCTAACCTCATTCTAAGCCGAAGCTATGGTGAAGTTTCCACTATTGTGGTTCCAAGTGATGACATCCTGTTGACCAGCATGGATATGAATTCTTCTGATAGTTGGCCAAAGGGAGAACATTTGATGAGATGTAGCACAAGGCAGATCCCATTGAGCATTATGTATGAATTGATCAATGTGCATATTCATGTCTGCTCCCAGATCTTGTCTAATCCTTTCCCCATACTTCTGGAAAATACTTTGTCCATCTATCCAAGGGTCATACCACATATTAAAAAGAGAACCGTTTGCAATTTTATAAGTGATATGCGATTGTATCCACTCTCTTTCCTTAAGAACTCCTTTCCAAGCACTAGAATAGTGCGATTTACATTTGATAAGCCAGATATTTTGGTTCAGTAAATACTTGTTGTAGATCCACTCGATCCAAATAGAGTCTCTCTTTTGTAATGTGTCCCACAGAAGTTTAATAGATGCAGCTCTATTCCAGTCCTGAAGTCTTCTTAGACCCAACCCTCCTTCTTTTTTAGGCCTGCATATATCCTTCCACTTCACCATGTGCATAGGCTTAGCATCCGAAGATCCCTTCCAAAAGAACTCACGAAGAGTGTCTTCAATGAGCTTAATAAGACCCTTAGGGAGAAGAAAAGCTGATGACCAGTAGATCGAATATGATTGGAGAACAGATCTGATAAGCTCCAGTCTAGCCGCCTTAGAAAGAAGCCTGTTCTTCCAAGCATTCAAGCGGCCTTTAATTTTCTCCAAGAGTGGAATACAATGAACTTTCTTGATGTAAGAGGATATCAGAGGAAGGCCAAGATAAGGGACCGGGAAAGTACCTTCCCCAACCTCCATAGTAGCCAGAAAAAGATCTTTGTGCTTTACGAGAGAGGCATAACGAGAGAGGCATATCAGAGACAAGAGAGAGGCATAACGAGAAATAATTTCCCAAGCCTTATCTTCCTGCTGCTCAAAATATAGTCTGAAAACCCCAGGAGCGAGAGAATAGGAGGGTCCCATGGTGGGAGCCATCCGTTTGAGGTGAAGAACTAACTGCTCATCAAGGAAAGTAGCATATCGATATCTGTCAAGAGAAACTTTAAAGAGGCTGACCATCCCAAAATTGGCACAAGCAAGAAACTGATCTAGAGAGATAGGGTAGAAAAGTTGCTTCGCCTTCAGTTCCAGACGCATGGCTACATAGACCTTGTATCTTTCAACCCAAGTCCGAAAGGGATCAATAACAAGGCGAATGGAGTTCATGTCCAGAAATGTGGCTTCAGACACTAGAGGTTTACCTTCCCTAGCTTGAGAGACATTGAGATCAGAAAGTTGCTGAGCAGAGAGTGGATAGAAGCTGGTCCAGTCTGTAGGGGAAAGTCTTTCACATTCTGACAAAATAGGAGCAAGAACTTCAGCACTGACATGGCCCTGGTGATACTCTCTAAACAGAAATCTGTGGAAAGCAACTGTATAGCCCTTCTGCACCTTGATTCTGCCCATGACTCTGGCAAAACGCTCAAAGATAATTAAGCCTACAGAGGATTCCATGATCAGAGAATGAAGGGGAGGAAGAAAAATAGTATCAGGCAACTAGAGGGTAGCAAAATCAACTTGGATATCTTCAGTGTGAGTTGCATCTGATCCAAGTGCTCTAATGGCCTGTTTGAACTGACCCAGCTGAATCTCAGGGAGACGATGGAGATACCAGTAGTTATTGAACATTTGAAAGTGCCGGACCATCTTGATTTCTTTTTGAATGAAAGGGGCCCAGGTGTCCTTATGATGGATCTGGAACCACTCAGATAAGGTCAATGAATGGTCCCAGGGAGAAAATCTAGTAGATCTGGCAAGACGAAATTTATTGTAAAGAGCTTTGTGACTCCGAGCCCACTGCTCTTCAGTTTTGGATTCGGCTAAAGAAAAGATTTTGGATTTTTCTGATTTGGAGAGAGAGGTATAGGGCAGAATGACATTAAGATGGTCAGAGAGGTTAAGACAAGGAAGGTTGATGATGGTAGCAAAGACAACCTTCTGAAGGAATTCTGTATAGAGTGATTTATTTTTGTTATCCACGGTTAGAGAAAACCACAGAGGGGGATAACAAGGGTCAGAGGATAGAGAGGAGGTGGAGGTGATTTACGTTTCTTAGGAACAAGACTAGAGGAGCCTGTCCTATGAACATGAGTTCCAACCTTCAGTACTGACCGGAGAATAGCTTCTTCAAACTCATCTTTGATGTCCCTAAGATAGGGGCCATCAATCTGAGCACCTTCCGGAATAATAGTAATGAAGGAGGGAGGAGCAGAAGGATGAAGAAAAAAATGAGAGAGGTGGAAGGAGGTATATTGGATGGTCCAGAAGAGGAGGGACCAGAGGATGAGGAGGCTCCAGCTGATGAGGAGACTGGAGGGACCTCAAAGAGAGGAGGAGGTGGAGGAATGTGAGTGGTAGAGACAGGAGATGAAGAGGATGGTGAAGGAAATGGAGTTGGAGAAGAGATGGCTCTGGGTAGTGGTTGTTTGAAAGGTTGAGGAGCCGGTGGTGCAGTTGAGGATGAAGGTGGAGAAAGAGGAGCTGGTGTCTGAACGGGTGAAGGAGCTGGGGGCTCTGCAGCAACAGCTGCTTCTTCTTTCTGATGCTGCTCGAACTCAGACTCCACTGGCCCGGGTGGCCCTCCCACTTCCTTTGCTGGCCCTGATGGCCCTGCTGCATCCTCAGGAACATGCCCTGATGGCAAAGAGGCTTCCCCAACAGGAGATGGCCCTGAAGGCCCAGACTCCTCTACAGAAACAGGCGCTGATGGTCTGGCAAACACTTCTTCAGCTACACCAGATGGCTGAGACGTAGGTGGTGTAGGAGCAGGAGGTGCTTGGGCTCTTACCTCCTTTAGAATATCTGATAGTATGGACTTCATGCTCCCCATTTCTGTATTCAACCACCGAATTGCATTCTTTACAATTGACATATCTTTTGCTGCCGAAGCCTGGCTCATAAAAAGAGAGTTGACATCTGATTGCACAAAATAGAGTATTTCGCCTTGGGCATCTAATCTTTCTATTACAGGCTTTAAATGAATGACAAACCTCTGTCTTGGCTGCCTCTGATGTGGTGCATTTGCAAGGAGAGGGATCTCTGAAGCAACCTCCTTGCCCTTCTTACTGCCCCTAACAACGGGCTCCCCATGATCATCATGTGCCTCTTGATTATCTGAATCAGAAGAACTTGCGATTACTCCCTCTTGAAAACTATTCATTGGAGGGTTTTCATTTGACTCTCCCTGAGCTTGACCTACTTTTTCACCCAACATTTCCCCTTCAGCAGGGGCATCCTCCATGGGTGCATCATCATGAACTACTGCTGCTTGTTCCTCCTGAATAGGGGTGCCTTCCATAGGAATATCATTGTGGCCTGATGCCACAGCTACATCTTCCTGAATTTGTTCATCAAAGGACTGCTCCCCCTCAATAGGAGCATCTTCCACAAAAGCGATTTCATGAGCAACTGTTTGCTCCCCCTGACTGGGAGCATCCTCCAAGATGATTTCCTCTGAGTGGCCTGGAGCCACAGTTTCTGTTACTGAATCACCATCAATTACTGGCTCCTCCTGATTGCTTTGGAAGGAGTCCAGCACATCCCTGAGTACAGAGGCTACTTGGGAAGAGGGAGGAGTATCCTCTAAACTATGCCCAACAGGCTCAATGTTCTCTGGAGGGATATCCTCAATCCTGCTGCTAGATTATGCTGCTTCTGCTCTTTCTGCTAGTGCTACTGCTACTTCCTCTGTCGATGGTGCATCAACTACTGCTGCTCTTGGTTCTACTGCTACCGAAACTGCAGGTTCCTCTGGAATCACAGGGACTGCTCCTACTACTTCCTGGTCTTCTTGGGCTTCACCAATGATGGCTTCACCCTCATCCACAGAAGTCTTTGACCACACACCATTAACAACAGAAAAGCCACTTTTCCTTAAGTTTTTGGACCGGATTGCTTGGCCCATCTTCTCAGAGACATCTCCTACCACACTAATGCCATAGTGCTGAAATACCTAGGTCAGGAGATGGGCATAAGGTAGAGAGACATTCAACTTGCTCTTAGTATCCCATACCTATGCACTTGCAAATTTCATCCTCTCTAAAATAATCTCTGCCATGTTGATTTCCTTATTCTGGATGGCCCAGAACATCAAGTCTAAGTCCGCCTTGGTACAAGTTGAAAAGGTAGCACTTCGGGGGATCAAAATTTGACAGACAATGAAGTGCAGAAGGCGATTAAATGCATTTAACTGGTTGATATCTAACTTGCCATCCTTCAATCTGAATTCAGGACCAACAATCCCTAATCCTTTCGCCTGGATATCCACAGTGCACTGTGTCCAGAGGTAGTCACACCGAAGAGCAATGCCAATAGATCTTGTGTGACCCTAATCTGGGTTCCCTTGACCATGGAAGTCAAGGTCCCATCTGCCTCTGTCTTCAGACATACATAAAAGGCTTTTACCAGGTCCGGATAACTTACTTCCGATAGAGTGGCAATCTTCGTCCACTTCAATCTGTCCATAGCTGCGACGATGCTGCCCATACCATTCTTCTGCAAATCATCCACATCCACTACTTTGTGCCCACAAAGCTTGTCGCCTGCTGCTCAGCGGTAAGGAATGTAGCTCTGTAGCCCCCAACGCTGTCGGAAACACCAGAAGAGGCCATGGTTTTGGATGGGAAGAGTTTATGGACGATTGAAATGGAGAAAGGAGTAGAAGCCCTCAAGAAATTTCTCGCTGGAAAGAGGTGAAAGCTTGAAATCTCAGGAAGTCGATGCCGGAGTCGATGGGGTATCGCCTCAGGCAGTGGACGAGAAAGGTAAAGGTAGGAGGTGAATCGTTCCCGCACAGATTTTGGGATAAATCAGAGGAATAATGACTTTTTGAAATTGGAGGCGCCAAAATAGCAGAAAACGACAAAAAGAGCCAGTTTGATAGGAATAAAGTCTTATAAAATAGCGAAGCGTCAAGAGTGTATAGACAGATAGGCAGAAATTGAATTTTTGCTTAAATTTGAGGAGGAAGAGTTAATTGATATTCTGAAAAATAATATTTTAGTTCTAAACAGATAATTCTTTCACAATTTACACATACCTAATTCCCTTCTAAGAGAAGTGAATCTCTCTTCAAGTAAGGCATTTGTGAAGATATCTACTAACTGATTATTTGTATTAATAAAAGAAATATCTATATTTCTATTAGTAGCATGATCACGAATAAAATGATATCTAACCTCAATGTGTTTTGTCCTTGAGTGATGTACTGAATTTTTAGTGAGATTTATAGCACTGGTGTTGTCGCATAATAACGGAATTGTCTTGATATGTAGCCCATAATCCTCAAGTTGTTGTTTGATCCATAAGAGTTGTGTGCAGCAGCTTCCAACAGCCACATACTCAGCTTTAGCTATTGACAGTGCTACTGAATTTTGCTTCTTGGAGGACCATGATATCACACACCCTGCAAGGAATTGACAACAACCACTGATGCTTTTTCTATCTATTTTACATCCAGCATAGTCAGCATCAGAGTATCCTACTAAATTAATTTCACATGATTTTGGATACTGTGGTGTTATGATCCTGTTTGGGCCTGAGCCAAACAGGCCTCCACTAGAATGAGAGAGGGAAGACGATCGCTGGTGAGGACGAAGGCCTGCAAAACCAGAGAAGGATCAGGAGGCCCGGTGAAGACCGGGGAAACCCTCCGATGCCTAAGTTAGTGAGAGCTTGCGAGGCAGGGGGTTTCGAAATGTGAGAATGTTCGCGTGAGGAAGAGAACGTACCGTTGCATGGTACTGTATCTATGCTTTTATAGGCGTTGGTGCCGAGGCCAACGTGCGTAACGTTCGGCAGATCGTGCCTGAGGAGGTGCCTTGACGCACGTGCATAACGGAAGGAGTTATGACTCTGGTGCCCGTTAGGCTGCCAGGCAGTTCACGTCCCTTGATGGTGGAGAACGTGGCTTGGGGCGGTTACAACCGTCCTGTAAGCCAGGGAGCCTGCTCGGAAACCTTTGGGCGCAACTTCCGAGCAGGTGTCCTACAGGGAGGTCACGAACGCTGTTCGGTGACGTTGAGGGTCGTCCCGTGCAGTAAAGCTGCCGTTCCTGTTCGGAACCTCTCCGCAGGTGTTCGGTAGCGGAGGAACAAACGACCCGTTCGGAGGCATACCGCTACGAGGCTTGACAGCGCCCGATCAAGCTGGCGGTATCCTTGAGATCCTCACATTGTCTTGGGATGAACGCGGCCCGTTGGGATGGGGCCACGTCAGTTGACAGGACGCTTAAGGGACGTAGTGGGCCATTATGGGTATAGGCGGCCAGATTTGGCCACCACACTTGCCCCCCACGCCCTCGAATGGCTCGGTGAGGCGAGCAGCTCGAGGGCGTCATTTCCGCATTTAATGCGACGACCCGTTGTGGGATGCCGCCGCTTGGAGCCTGGGCAGGCGGTTAACCCGTCATGATGGGCACGAAACCGCGCCATGCTTGAGGTGATGCCGTCGCGTTCGGACGGTCGCCAACGCCGTACCCGAAGGGGCACATTCAAAAAACGAGAAGGAGCGGCTCTTTTTGGGGGGCCCGCCTCGAATTTCGTTCCCTCCTCTTTCCTTATAAGGAGGGGAAGAGACGAGGGCGGGAGCTACGCTTCCCAGAAATCTTTCGACCTCCAGCTCTCGTGCTTTCCTGCCTTCTCCTGCTTCCGTCTCCTCCTTCGTCCCTTCGTGCGGCCGTCGCCGCCTACGATCCTTCCTGAAATGGCTAGCAAAGGGAAGGCTGTCGCCGGAGCAAGCGGGGTGACCGTCGCAGCGGCCAGTGGAGTACGGTGCCGTCACTACAGCGGGCTCCGTGAGCGTTTCAGGATCGGGGAGGAGTACGAGATCATCGACGCCAAGGAGAGCGACACAATCCTTGTGAATAAACCAGGATGCCTGCTGCTCTCCGTGGACCATCTGGAGGCAGGCTTCCGGCTGCCGTTGCCGGAGGTGGCGAAGGCGCTCCTGAACACGTGGGGCGTTTCGCCTATACAGCTGACGCCCAACACCTGGAGATACATATGTATCTTCGGTGTTGTCTGCAAGTTGAAGGAGATCCGGGGTTCGGCGGACGTCTTCCGAGCGCACTTCAAGCTGTCTGCTTCGCGGGCATCAGGAGCAGACATCTACTATGCCAAGCACCGAACAGACCGGATGCATATCAGTCTGTCCAACAAGTACTCCAACAACAAGGGTTGGATGGACAGACTGTTCTTCGTGCGCCACCGGGGTGGTGCCGAGTGGGGATTCCCCACTGTTATGCGTTCTGCGCGAAAGGACAGCTTTCCGCGTCTGATCCAGGACGAGGCAAAGGCGTCGGACAAGCTTCTCCGAGCAGATGTTCGGAACGGAGAAGGCTATGTGACCGAGTTCATGCTCGTCAAGTACGGGCTCAGCAAGCCGTGGAGTAAGTATTATTATCTCCTGGTTGTCTACCCTTGAGTTTGGCGCCTCCATACTAACCTCTCTTCTTCTTGTCTTCTATGTGCGCAGCGGCCGCAGAGCTAGAGGCCGGAAGGGATCAGGAGGCAAATGATGAATTTGCCGAAAAGATCCATGTGCTAGCGCACAAGGTGTTCGAGAGTGATGATGCTGCTGCCGTTGCTCGGGTCCCTTCCGCAGTGAGGGTTGGGGCTGCCGTAACGACGGCGCTCGCTGCTCCTTCGCCAACCGAGGGGCGCTCGGCCAAGGCCCAGGCTCCTGAAAAGGGGCCTGGGCAAATTCGTCTGAAGAAGAAGGCCACCAGGGAGGTGGTTCCAGCCGAAGCTCGGGCCTCGCCAGCGGAGAGTGGCGGGGCGAACCGGCCTTCCGCTCCCGCAAGGAAGAGGCCGGTATTAGTTGACGAGAGCGCGGAGGAGGCAGGGCAGCTCCGTGCTCGGAAGAAGCAGAAGGCGGTCCCAACTACTCCTCCTCGCGACGAGGAGGGGACCGAAGAGGAGGAAGAAGGGGCGCAGTTAGTGCTGCGCAGAACAAGTAGGGCCGTGCAGTCGGCCGATGAAGGAGTGCCACTGGTGGCCTCCAAAGAACGCCCAGAGGTCGCGCCGGGGCTAGCGACCGAGCTGGGGCTCGTCGTCGTGAGTGACGGGTCCGAAAGCCCTGCCATGGAAGAGGCTAGGGGCTCCACCTGCTCGAGGGATAGGGAGCCCTCTAATGCTTCCCGCGCTGGTGGTGCCGAGCACGGTGCTGCCAGCAACACTGCGGGAGCCTCTTCCAGGAGGAGTAGAGAAGGTGGAGTGTCTCCTGTTCGGCGGGAGGAGGTCGCCGATGCGACAGAGGTTTCCGCTCCTGCTGGGGTGGTCCTGAGCGGCGTGGTGGTGGCAGCGCCGACCACGGTTCCCTCTTCGGAACAGGAAGTGGCTCCTGCAGCGGGGGCCACTGAAAAGGCGGCCGCGACGACGAGGGCGTCCGACGAGGTTGCCACCGCTGTTTCTGCAGCGGGGGCTATTGAGAAGGCGGCCGCGACGACAAGGGCGTCCGAAGAGGTTGCCACTTCCCCCGGGGGTATCCTGCCCCCCATGCCCCCCTCCGAGGTGGTTGCTAACGAAGAAGCAACCTCCAAGGCATACGAAGGGCCTGGTGGGGAGGCCGCGGGTGCTGCTCGGGCTGAAGGATCGGAGGGCGACCGAAGGCCTCTTAGCGAGGTGCTCTCGAAGAAAGTTCCCGGAGCTCCTTCGGTGGCAGTGCTGGAGGCGACCCTTCGCCGGATGGAGGAGATGCCCAGAGAGCTGCCTGCGAGCCCTACTGCTTCTCGCCTTGATCGGTTGGCGAGGTGTCTGGAGCTTCCTTCCGAACAGACTCCAGAGAAGTCGGTGGAAGGTTACCAGCCGGAGTGCCAGATAGAAGATGGTCTGAGCGACGTCGACGTAGAGGTACTTGTGGACGGTATGTCCAAGTCGCTGGGCACTCTGAAGGCTTTAGCTGTTCGGGGCCAGAGACAGAAGTATCTTTATGAGGCGCAGACAGCCTTCTGTAACGATCTTTCGGCGAGGCATAAAGCTCGCGAGGCGGCGCTGGAGGAGGAGGTGAAGAACCTCAAAGCTGCTCTCCATGCCGCGAAGCTGGATGTTACCTTGGCACGAGCCGAGAAGGATGCCCTGGCCAAGGTAATGGTGAATGTAGAGGCCCGTGCGATTGCCGATTATAAGGCCGGGCCTGAATACAAGGAGGATTTGGAGCAGTATGGGGCCCGCTGCTACAGGGTGGGCCTCAACGCTGGGAAGGAGGTGGGGGAGCAGCTTTCCTGGGTCGAACGTGCCCGGGAAGCTTTCGAGGCCGCTGTTCGGGAGTGTCGGCGTCGCACTCAGGACGCCCGTCTGGATGGTGTGCGGTTCGCACAGTTCCAGTCTGGGCGGATGCCCCCTTCAGATGATGACGCCGGTCCTTCACAGCAGGCTCCTTGACCCCTTGTTGTCTTATACTGCACCTTTTTGTAGCCGTGGCCAAAAAGATCCTTCTTGTAAAAGGGACTATTTGTGAATGAAGCCTTTTGTTTGTGAGATCGTCGTGTAGCTTCGCTTTCTCTATCTTCTTCCTTTCATGATTACTCCTGTTCGGATTGAAGTCCGCTAGGCGCCATAGGCATTGCATGTATAGCGCAGACCGTGGGGAACCGTGAAGGGGATTCCGATCAGGTATGTATGCTAAATGCTTGTATGGCGTCAGGAGTTGGGAGAAGAGAGGTAGAATGTTGAAAAGAGGCTCTTATACATAATAAGCCTTAAGGTTAGAAACATGCCAAGTCCTGGGAATGGGTTCGCCACTAGGAGTAGTTAGCTTATATGAGCCCTTCCCAAGGACATGGGTGACCTGATAAGGTCCTTCCCATTTGATGGCAAGCTTGCCTACTGCTCTTCGGGGGTCCGAAGCCGAACAGCGGCGCAGAACCAAATCTCCCACATTGAACCGCCTTTCCCGAACTCGCGCATTATAGTATTGTGCGAGTCGCTGCTGATAGGAAACGAGGCGAATACTAGCGTCGCTCTGTCGTTCGCCTAGCATGTCCAAGTTTTCCCGAAGAGCGCGGTTATTGGCGGCTTCGTCGAAGTGGGTAGTTCGGATAGTTGGGAGGGCTACTTCCAAAGGCACAACTGCTTCCGAGCCGTAGGCCAGGTGGAAGGGTGTTTCCCCTGTAGCTACCCGAGCAGTTGTTCGGTGACACCAAAGGACGTTTGGGAGCTCATCGATCCATGATCCACCTGCAGCCTCCACTCTGGTTCGGATCCCGTGCAGCAATGTTCGGTTGGCGTTTTCGACCAGACCGTTAGCTTGGGGATGAGCGACGGAGGTGAAGTGGTTGTAGATTCCGAGCTCGGCGCACTTCTGCTTGAAGAAGGTGCTGTCGAACTGTTTCCCGTTGTCAGACGTAATCACCCTTGGGACGCCAAACCTGCAGAGAAGGTTCTTCCATACGAACTTCCATGCGGCTTGTTCGGTGATTGTGGTAACGGGTTCGGCCTCGATCCACTTGGTGAAGTAATCGATGGCTACGAACAGAAATTTCTTCCGACCTTGGGCCTCCGGAAAGGGACCCAAGATATCAATGCCCCATCTAGCGAAAGGGCGCGGCTCGAACAGACTGTGGAGCTGTTCGGCCGGTTGCTTGATGAGTACTCCGAACTTTTGGCATTCTGGGCATTTCTTGACAAAGGTCATGCAATCCTTCTGAAGAGAAGGCCACCAGAACCCTGCTCGGATGAGGCTGCGCGCTAGCGTTCTGCCCCCCAGATGGCTTCCGCACAGCCCCTCGTGAACTTCCTCCGTGGCCGCGAGGGCCTCCTCAGGGTTGAGACAACGCAGAAGAGGTCTTGCAAGGGACCGCCGGTACAGCTTGCCTTCTACGAGGGTGAAGTGTTGCGAGCGCATCCTGACTTTCCGAGCTTCCTCCTGTTCGGGCGGAAGCTCACCTCGGAGGAGGTACGCCATGAGGGGGTCCACCCAACTTGGGGTTGGTGGGCCCGTTCCTATGGCGGCTACATCGGTCTCCGTGCTCGGCAAGGCGAGCTCTTCAACGAACACAGAGCGAGAAGGGGTGATGTCACCTGAAGACGCCAATTTGGCCAATGCATCAGCTCGCGCGTTCTGCTCCCGTGGAACATGTATAACCTCAAAGTATACGAGGTCCTCTGTCTGGCTCTTGACCTGTTGGAGATATTGAGCCATGCGAGGTTCCCTTGCTCCGAACTGTCCGCTCACCTGGCTGGCAACCAACTGGGAGTCACTGAAGACTCTAAGCCGAACGGCCCCAAGGTGCCTAGCCATGCGAATACCGGACAGTAAGGCTTCGTATTCGGCGACGTTGTTGGAGGCTGGAAAGCGGAAACGGAGGGCGTATTGGAACTCTAACCCCTCCGGGGAGGTGAGGACCAAACCCGCCCCGCTTCCGGTGACACAAGAGGATCCGTCAACATAAAGCTCCCATGGGGGCTCGTCTGCCAACGGCAGATCCTGCTCGGCCGGAAGGGTACATTCCGCCACGAAGTCCGCCAACGCCTGCGCTTTAATCGCCGTCCTCGGTCGGAAGCTGATGTCGAACTCGCCCAGCTCTATTGCCCACTTAACCAACCTACCGGAAGCTTCCGGCCGCTGAAGGATGGACTTCAGCGGTTGATCGGTCAGCACTGTAATGGAGTGGGCCTGAAAATAAGGCCTGAGCTTCCGAGCAGCTGTGACGAGAGCAAGGGCGAGTTTTTCCGCCCTGGGGTACCTCCTTTCAGCTTCTTGGAGGACCCTGCTGATGTAGTATACGGGATGCTGCGCCGCTCCTACTTCTCTGATCAAGACCGCACTGATAGAGTGTTCGGTGACCGAAAGGTACACGAACAGAGGTTCTCCGAGCACAGGCTTTGAGAGAACGGGAGGGGCTGCCAAATATGCCTTCAGCTCGGTGAAGGCGGCTTCACATTCGTTAGTCCACTGTACTTGCCCCCCTTGCTTCGAGGAGCTTTTAGGGCCTCGGAGCAACTTAAAGAAGTTAAAACTTCTTTCTGCTGCTCGGGACATGAACCGGTTCAGTGCCGCCAGACGCCCCGTCAGGCGTTGGACGTCGCGCACTGTCTTTGGACTGCTCATCTCAAGTACTGCTTGGATTTTTTCCGGGTTCGCCTCTATTCCCCTGTTTGATACGAGGAACCCGAGGAACTTACCCGACCGAACACCAAACGCGCACTTGGCTGGATTGAGCTTCATATTATACCTTCGCAGAGTTGCGAAAGTCTCCTGGAGGTCGGAAATGTGATCGGTACTCGGAAGAGTCTTGACCAACATATCATCGACGTAAACCTCCATGTTGCGCCCGATTTGCTGCTCGAACATCTTGTTGACCAATCGCTGGTAAGTCGCGCCTGCATTCTTCAGACCAAAAGGCATCCTGGTAAAACAGTATAAGCCCAGGTCTGTGACGAACGTCGTGGCGTCTTGGTCCGGGGGATGCATGCTGATCTGGTGATAACCAGAGTAGGCATCCAAGAAGCTAAGAAGCTCGTGCCCGGAAGTTGCATCCACCAACTGATCAATGCGCGGCAGGGGGAAATTATCCTTGGGCGTTGCCTTATTGAGGTCTTTGTAATCCACGCACACGCGCCATTTGCCATTGGCCTTGCGCACGAGGACCACGTTGGAGATCCATCTTGGATACTGGGCTTCTCGGAGGAGCCCAACAGCTCGGCTTTTGACCACGTGATCCTGAATCACGGTCTGCCGTTCTCGATTCACAGGTCGCCTCCTCTGCTGAACTGGTGGGATCCGGGGATCCAACCGGAGGCGATGCACCATAACCTCTGGGGGGATGCCTGGAAGCTCGTCATCAGACCAGGCGAACACGTCCAAATTGGCCAGCAGGAAAACTGTGTAGCGTTGCTGCTCGGCCTCTGTCAACAAGGCGCCAATGTATAAGACGTGTTCGGGGTCGTCGTCCACTTGAATAGGGATTAAGTCTTCAGCAGGCGTCCCTCGGCTGGTTGAAGGCTGATCGGAAGACGGGGGAGCCGGACCAGCGAGTGGTTGCTTGTCTCTCAAGGAGAGGACATAGCAACGGCGGGACTCGCGCTGACACCCGAGCACTTCGCCCACTCCGCTCGGAGTAGGGAACTTCATCTTCTGATGGAGCGACGAAGGTACTGCTTTGATGCGTCCGATCAGACCTCTGCCTAGGATAGCATTGTATCCAGGCATGTTGTTGACGACCAGGAAGTCAACAACTTTGGTCACAGACCTTGGAGCCGTTCCCAAGGTGATCGAAAGGCGAACCCTTCCCATGGGCTGGACCGAAACTCCCGAAAAGCCGAAGAGTGGCAAATTTACAGGGGTGAGTTGATCGGTTCGCAGACCCATGAGGACAAAACAGTCATAAGCCAAGACATCGGGGGCGCTTCCATTATCTACAGAATTCGGCGCACGTTACAGTGGTTGATGGTGGCCGAAACGACCAGCGCATCAGTGTGTGGGGTCGTAACCCCTACAAGATCTTCATCCGAGAAGGTTATAGCCTCCTCGAGCTGTGTGCGTGCAGGACTGGCAGGATATGGAGCCGACCGAACAGCCGCAGGCCTGTCTACGACATGCACTCGCCTTGCGTAATCGCGTCGGCTTCGAGTGCTTTCTCCGCCCGCGCCGAAACCTCCCGCGATCACGTTGATCTCTTGCCCATTGGGCTCGTTGTTGATCGGCTGCTCGGGAGTGCGGTCTCGGCGTCGGGGGCGCTCTTCGTTCCGGCGCACGAACCGCCCAAGGTAGCCACGCTTGATAAGGTCTTCGATTTCGTCCTTAAGCTGGCGGCACTCGGAGGTGTCGTGGCCGTGGTCGCGATGAAAGCGACAGTACTTATTTTGATCGCGCTTCCGGGGTCGGAGCGCATTCTTTGGGGCCACCGAACAAAAGCTTCATTCCTGATCTCTGCCAGGATTTGTTCGGGAGCCACCGTGAGGGGGGTGTAGTTGGTGAAGGGGCGCGGACGGCGCGGAGAATCGCCATTGCGCCGTCCTTTCTTCCGATCTCGGTCGGAGCCGTTGTCGGAAGGCCGCTTCTTGTCCGACTGCTCCCCCTGCTCGGCCCTGCTCGCCGCCAGGCTCTCCTCGCAGGCCGCGTGGCGCTGTGCGATGGAGAGTAGTTCGGCGAGGGTGGCAGGCTGCTGGACGCCGAGAGTCCTCTGCAAAAAACCGTCGCGAGTGCCCTGGATAAGAGCACTGGTGGCCAGAGGGACGTCTAGGCGCGAGATGCGAAGCGCCTCTGTTCGGAACCTCTTGACGAAGTCCCAGAGTGCTTCGCCTTTCTTCTGGCGCACAGCCAGAAGAGAAGCCGCCGTTCGCGGCTGCGACCTCCCGCCAAGAAAGTTGTCCCTGAAGGATTTCTTTAGTTGACGGAAGGAAATGATGGAGCCCGCGGGGAGGGTTTCAAACCAAGCCCTGGCGGTCTCCTTGAGCGTTGCAGGGAAAGCCCTGCACTTGGCCGCGTCCGATGCTCCGTGGAACACCATGTGTGACTCGAAGCCATGGATGTGGTCGGCCGGGTCGGTTGTGCCGTCGTAAGGAGCGATGGTGGGCAGAGGGAGCTTGGAGGAGACCTGGGCCTCCAGGATCTCCCTGCTGAAAGGAGAGCGGAAGTCCAAGTCGTCCTCCGCTGGAGCCTTGCCCTCCGCTCGCTGAACCATTGCATCCATGCGGCGTTCGAGGTCGACCACACGCCTCAGGCGCCTGGCGAGCTCCTGCTCGGAGTTGGCGGGGCCCCCTCGTCCGGAGGCGTGGGAGTTGCCTCCCACAACCGATCGTGGCGGACGGGGGGAGATGATAGAGCGTCGGGGGGAACGCCCGCGGCGCTCTGGTGTCCGCTCCTCCGATGGGGCCCGGAGGGACCGGCGCGGAGAATCCGCCTGCTGCTCCTGCGGCGCCAGGGGGGCGCGGGAGCGTCGATGTGACGATTCGGCCTGCCGCTCACGGGGCAGGGAAACCGCCGGGGCTGCTGCCCCCGCCAACTGGGCCTGCAAGGCGAGGCAGACGCCTGTCAACTGCTGCATTTGCCCCCGAAGCTCCGCTACTTTGAGGGCAGTCGCAGGTGCGGCGGTTGTCGGTGCCGGGGCGTCGTGGTTCGCGCCGGCGGTGACGACGGCGACGTCACCAGGGGGGATTGGTGACGGGAATCCCCTCGCGACTGGAGAGACCTCGTCGCCCTGCTTCCTATGTTCTGGTATGAAGATCGTCCTCGAGCCATGGCAACGTCGTTCCCACAGACGGCGCCAAATGTGGTGTTATGATCCTGTTTGGGCCTGAGCCAAACAGGCCTCCACTAGAATGAGAGAGGGAAGACGATCGCTGGTGAGGACGAAGGCCTGCAAAACCAGAGAAGGATCAGGAGGCCCGGTGAAGAACGGGGAAACCCTCCGATGCCTAAGTTAGTGAGAGCTTGCGAGGCAGGGGGTTTCGGAATGTGAGAATGTTCGCGTGAGGAAGAGAACGTACCGTTGCATGGTACTGTACCTATGCTTTTATAGGCGTTGGTGCCGAGGCCAACGTGCGTAACGTTCGGCAGATCGTGCCTGAGGAGGTGCCTTGACGCACGCGCATAACGGAAGGAGTTATGACTCTGGTGCCCGTTAGGCTGCCAGGCAGTTCACGTCCCTTGATGGTGGAGAACGTGGCTTGGGGCGGTTACAACCGTCCTGTAAGCCAGGGAGCCTGCTCGGAAACCTTTGGGCGCAACTTTCGAGCAGGTGTCCTACAAGGAGGTCACGAACGCTGTTCGGTGACGTTGAGGGTCGTCCCGTGCAGTAAAGCTGCCGTTCCTGTTCGGAACCTCTCCGCAGGTGTTCGGTAGCGAGGAACAAACGACCCGTTCGGAGGCATACCGCTACGAGGCTTGACAGCGCCCGATCAAGCTGGCGGTATCCTTGAGATCCTCACATTGTCTTGGGATGAACGCGGCCCGTTGGGATGGGGCCACGTCAGTTGACAGGACGCTTAAGGGACGTAGTGGGCCATTATGGGTATAGGCGGCCAGATTTGGCCACCACAGATACCATAAACCTAAGTCATGAGTTTTAGCTAAATATCTAAAGATCATTTTGACACTAATTAAATGAGATTCTTTAGGATCTGCCTGATACCTAGCACACATGCATACACTAAAGAATATATCAGGTCTGCTTGCCGTCAAATAGAGTAGAGAACCTATCATACCTCTGTAGATCTTTTGATCTACCTTCTTACCATCCTTGTCACTGTCCATTCTTGTTGATGTGATCATAGATGTTGACAGTGGCTTGGCATTTTCGAATCCAAACTTCTTTAAGAGTTCCTTGGTGTATTTGGCTTAGCAGATGTGAGTCCCTTCCTTTCCTTATTTGATTTGTAGTCCAAAGAAGTAGTTAAGCTCTCCCATCATGCTCATCTCGAATTCTCCCTACATAATCTTCTCAAAATACTTGCAAAGAGATTCATCAGTAGAAATAAATATTATATCATCAACATATATTTGAACAATCAAAATGTGTTTGACCTTAGATTTGACAAATAATGTACTGTCTACTTGACCTCTAGTGAAACCATGATCTAATAGAAACACACTTAGCCGTTCATACCATGCTCTTGGTGCTCGCTTTAATCCATATAGTGCTTTGTGCAATTTAAATACATGATTTGAAAAATCAATATCATCAAAACCTGGAGGTTGTTCCACATAAACCTCCTCTTTTATGAAACCGTTTAGAAAGGTAGACTTTACATCCATTTGAAATAATTTTATATCTAATGTAGATGCATATGCAAGTAATATTCTAATAGCCTCAAGTCTAGCTACTGGTGCATAGGTTTCATCGAAATCTATGCCTTCCTCTTGGGAATAGCCTTGAGCTGCCAATCTGGTCTTGTTTCTTATGATCACACCAGCTTCATCCAATTTATTTCTGAACACCCATTTAGTGCCAATCACTGGATGATCTGATGGTCTAGGAACAAGTGACCATACCTGGTTTCTCTTGAACTAATTTAGTTCATCTTACATGGCTAAAATCTAAGATTCATCAGTGATAGCTTCATTGACTGTCCTAGGCTCTATTTTAGAAACAAAAGCTAAATAATCACATAGAATTATGTTACCTCTTGTTCTTACCCCTACAGATGGATCACCAATAATGTTTTCAGGTAGGTGATCTTTCTTGTATCTCCATTCCTTCGGAAGATTTTCATGTGAGATATCCCTTTGTTGTAGATCTTCTAGAGGTGGATCTTCCTTGTCCTCAATTGATGTGTTCTTTAGCTTTTTGGTGCATCATCATTATCACTATCTTCTTCCTTTCTCAAGGAAGGGTTAGTTTCATCAAAGATAATGTGTACTGATTGCTCAATTAATAAAGTACGCTTATTAAATACCCTATAGCCTTTAGGTTTAGATGCATACCCCATGAAGATGCCTTCATCTGATTTTGCATCTAGCTTACCAATGTCTCTTTTGTCGTTGTTGTGGATGAAACATGGACATCTGAATGTCCTGAAGTGACTGATCTTCAACTTCTTTCCTTTGTACAATTCATATGTTGTTTTCTTTAGAATCGGCCTGATCATCACCCGGTTGATTATGTAACAAGCTGTGTTAACTGCTTCAGCCCAAAAATATCTTGACAGATCATATTCTGATAGCATCGTCCTTGCCATATCCAGAAGGATTCTGTTCTTTCTCTCAGCAACTCCATTTTGTTGAGGTGTCCTTGGTGCTGAGAAATTGTGCTCAATCCCTTGGTCATCACAAAATTTGGCAAATTTTTCATTCTGGAATTCTCCTCCATGATCTGACCGGATTCCAACAATGCAGTACTTCTTATCTTTCTGAACTTTTTTACTGAAACTCACAAAGCTTTCGAATGTATCATCTTTGTGTTCCAGAAAGGATACCCATGTGAATCTTGAATAGTCATCTACTATAACGAATCCAAAATTCTTTCCCCCAAGGCTAGTGGTCCTCATTGGCCCAAATAAGTCCATATGAAGGAGTTCTAAGGGTTTAGAGGTGGTTACCACAGACTTTGACTTGAAGGAAGACTTTGTGTGCTTCCCTTTTGCACAGGGTCCACAGACACCATCAATTTTTGTGTTGACCTTTGGTAGACCTTCCACTAGGCTTCTCTTGATCAGCTTTCTCATGCCATCCAAACTACAGTGGCCTAGTCTTCTGTGCCACAACTCAGTTGACTGCACTTTGCTTGCTGCTAGATAAATATCTTGATCTTTCAGTTCTTCAAGGTGGAGTACGTACAGGTTCTTTTCTCTATTAGCTTCGAAAATCACTGCTCCGTCCTTCATGATACTTCACTTAGACTCTTGGAACTTGATTTGATGCCCTCTGTCACATAGCTGGCTTATGCTGATGAGATTATGCTTCAAACCTTTAACACACAGTACATCTTCAATAAATATTTTCTCTTTATTTCTAACAGATCCGCATCCTATTACTATTCCTTTTCCATTATCTCCATACGTAACTGTGCCTTCTTCAGCTTTAAGGTGAGAAAATAGCTTTCTGTTACCTGACATATGCCTTGAGCACCCACTGTCCAGGTACCATTTCGATGCTCGAAGGCTTCCCTAAAATATAGACACTAAGCTTTAGGTACCCAAGTTCTTTTGGGTCCTTGTTGGTTAGTATCATCAATTTTCTTTTTGATTATCCACATTTTGTGTTTGGTTGGACATGATACTTTAATGTGTCCTAATTTATTACAATGACTACAGCAAGACATTTTGTTACTTTTTTAATTTTAATGTATTTAAAGTTTGCTTTGTATGCTACGTCTTGTTCAGGTATAAATTTTGTAGTTGGATATGTTTTAGGGTATGTTATTTCTTCCTCATTATCGGGTGAAGTATAACCTAATCCATGCTTCTTTCTACCTGATCGTCTAGCACCTTTTAGTATTAATCCAGTTTTGCCATTAGTAAATTTTTCTAATGTACTTGATAGTCTTTCATTTTCTTCTGTTAATATTTTAATTTCCCCTTTTAATTCGTCTGAGGTTTCTTGTTTCTCTAGTTTTATTATCTGTTTATTTTTATCCTTCAGATCTTCGCATAATAACTCGTTTCTTCTTTTAAGTTCATTGATTTGCTTCTCTAGTTGTTCATTTTCAGATTTTAAATATGAATTCGTATTTTCTAGGCATGTAAGATTTTTCTTTGTCATTTTTAGTGATTTACATACATCCTTATATTTATCATATAGTTTGTTAAATGCATCCTCTGAATTATCGGAATCGGATTTAGTACATCAAGTGAAGGAATCAGATGTTACCTTTTCGTCGATGTTTGCCATAAAGGCCAGGTTGGCCTTTTCTTCCTCTTCTTCACTTGAGGTAGACACGCTGTCAGAGTCGCTGCTATTGCTCCAAGCTGCTGCCATCGCTTTCTTTTTATATCTTCTGAATTTCCTAGAACTGTCTTTCCTTTTGAATTCAGATTTCTTGAGCTTCAGACATTCTGCTTTGATATGTCCGGGCTTCTTACATTCATAGCATATGGGCTCAGCTTTCTTTGGATCCTTTACTTTTGGCTTCTTAAAGTCCTTATTTTTCTTGAAATATCTTCTACTGGACTGATACTTCTTCTTTTTGGCTAAGATTCGTTGTAGCCTCGTAGACAGCATTGCTTCTTCATCTTCGCTATCTTCATTGCTTTCATTATTATCTGAAAATTCTTCTGATGAGTTCTCTTCAGCTTTGAGAGCATTTGAGTGTTTCTTCCTACTCAAAGACTCTCCCAGTCTCTCCATGTTGATTTCATGGGCCATAAGGGACCCAATGAGTTTCTCTAATGACATTCTCTTCAAGTCATTAGCTTCTTCTATCGCTGCTACTTTGGGAGTCCAAGATGATGGTAGAGATCTTAGAATTTTTCTTACCATATCTCTCATTTAATAGTTCTTGCCAAGACCTGCCAGACCATTTGTAATGTTGGTGAATCTACTGAACATTTATGTAATCGTTTCCCCTGACTGCATCTAGAACCTCTCGTACTAAGTCACCAAGATATCTATTCTGGTTTCTTTTACTTTGTATATGCCTTCATATGTGATCTTTAACTTCTCTCACATTTCCATCGCAGATTTGCAGGCTGAAACTCTGTTGAACTCCTTCTTACTGAGAGCACAACATAGTATGCTTTTGGCTTTGCAGTTTAGAGAGATCTTTTTCTTGTCGTCTTCAGTCCACTTATCTCTTTCATTTGTAACCAACAAGTCTCCTTCTTCAACTATTGACCAGATTTGATAGTCGAGACCTTGTAGGAAATACTTCATTCTTGTTTTCCAATAGGTGTAATCTTCTCCATCGAATAGAGGTGGCCAGTTGACAGACTGACCTTCGGAGTGACCTTGGGCTGTCATTTGATCTTTACTCTTCAGATCGTTGGATCTTCTTCTTTGTCGAAGAGACTAGCTCTGATACCACTTGTTGCCAAGCTAGCAAGCCCAGGGGGGGTGAATGGGATTCTTAAAAATATTGAGTAACTTAAACCTGTTCACAAAACAGTCACACAAAACACACTTCGATGGGTATTAAAGTTAGTACGGAAAGAAAGTAAACGCAAAGCAACCACACAGACAACACAGAGAATTTATCCTGGTTCGGATCTCCTTTCCACAGGAGTCCTACGTCCAGTCCCTGAGCAACAACTCAAGCTTTCACTACCCAAGGGTACAGTCCCCCTTATGGACCCTTACACACCCAGCCGCAACTCGTCTTCTCTTCACAACCCGAAGAGGAATTACAACACCCTGGATACCACCAGGTCTTCCTTCTACTCGAAGGGAACACACACCCCAGAACCCCCAGGTCTTCCTTCTACTCGAAGGGAACAAACACAAGAAAGTGTTGAAGGAATGACGCCCCTAGATCAAGCTTATAGAACAGTGCTTGATCTGAAGCTGGAACTGAGAAGAAATGATCTACAGATGATGAACTCTTCTCAGTACACAAGGGCTCTCTCACAAATCTACACTATGTTCAGAGAGCAAGAGCAAGAACTAATGGGAATGAGGCTTGGCTCTTCAGAAAGCTCGCAGAAGGCTTGTTAAAGATTGTAGTTGGTATTCTCAATCTCCAAGTTGTGTTCTTCTAGAGCTTCAGTCTTCTTTATATATCTTCTATTTGAAGTTGAAGTGCCCGTTGTCTCTAAGCTTTTGTTTACGGTAGACTGCATGGTCCTGTAGAGCTTCCCGTTCAACGGTCTTTATGCACGCACAGAGAGAAGATCTTATGTAATATCATTTGGCTTCTATTTTGTGCAACGTTGTATGACGAGTGCTGTCAAGGACCTGCACGCATTACAAGCTTAAACAATGGACAGCTAAGTTGTCTCTTGTTGTCAGTCAACATTAGATTGATTTTATACACAAATAGAAGTTCCATTCTATTCTTCTAAAAAGATGTTTACAGAATAAGCATGAGAATAGAAGATATCGTTTGCATGTACTGCAGTGATACGTTCAGTCATAATAAATGCATGGTTGTTAGAAAGATGTACGCGAAGACTTTGACTTTTCAACGTATTCAAAAATGAGCTCGAAAATCAAATCATTATTTTCACATGGAATCGTTATATGCATGACTTATGAAATCAATATGCAAATGAGTTGATATTCATATAAATCGTTGTGTACTCATAAGCAAACTGATGCACATTCAAATCATTAATAACCAAATCATTGTAGAAACAAATCGTTGTGACTTCATAAGCAAATCGTTATGCATAAGACGTTATAATCACATCGTTAAAGACAATGTGAATGAATCGTTGTTTGCTATATCGAATCGTTACAGCGACCAAGTCGTTATGTAACTTGATGAATCATTACATTAACAGAGTCGTTATGTAACTTATCGAATCGTTACAAGGATCAAATTGTTTTGAAACTTGATGAGTCGTTGTGACACTGAAATCGTTGTTCTCACTTATCAAATCGATGTGAGAGCAAATCGTTGTTAAGAAATCGATGTGATCACTTATCGAATCGTTATCGAAGCAAGCCATTATGAATACTTAACGAATCGTTATGAAAGCAAATCGTTATGATCACTTAAGAAATCGTTATGAAAGCAAGTCGTTATGAATACTTAACGAATCGTTATGAAAGCAAATCGTTATGATCACTTAAGAAATCGTTATGAAAGCAAGTCGTTATGAATACTTAACGAATCGTTATGTGTGACGGCCCTAGATATTTATGCCCATTAAGGCTCCATATCAAGATCCGTCTCCCGCGAACGGACCGAAGTCTCGCAAGGGATAGCTCACACAAGTGTCCAGTAAGAATATAAAAGACAACTATACAGTATAAGACACAAGAAAGTACATGTGCTCATACCTACATATAACAATTTACAACTGACCCATTACATTATTACATGTCCAATTAAAAAGTACAACTACCTGGGGCATACCCCGAGGGAGCACGAGCTTACACAAGACTAACTACTACACTACTGCTAGTGGTACGAGTCTACTAGAAAGTTGCTGCAAGCCAAACACACGGCATATCCTGAAAGAAACTGTAGGGAAGTGAGCCTCAACAAGTCACAGGCTCAGTAGGGGCTACCCAAAAACCTCAACAACTAAATAGAAGAGACCTCAACCCCAGAAGGTCTTATTGGAAACACCAATAGCCAAACCATTTCATGCCCACAACAATTAAATTTAAACTACAATTAAATATAAACATCTTAATCAAACATAACCTTGGAAGGTAAGAAGAAGCTACAGGACTAGTTCCACACCACTAGTCCGCTCAACAACAGTAACGCCTAGGCCTCAAGCCTCACAGGCAAACCATAGTCACAACCAATCATTTAAGCTATAAGCTGCACAAGCAAATCACTACCTAGGCTATAAGCTTCACAGGCGAGTCTCAAGTACGTGGGTAACAGGACTGCTAACCAAAAGCTGGCCCTTTATACCCCAAACCACAATATGTCGGAAGCCACACACAGAATGGCAGGGTTGGCTACAACGGCCAATCCTTCACACACGAAAACCATATACGAAAGCTTACTCGAGGAAGGGTAAAGCACATTGAGTGGAAGGTCACACCACACGACCTCCACGAAACACAGTTCCATGTCAACACCAGAAAAGACTGGTATACGACGTTCCACCATAAATCATTACCCACACAGGGTATAGGTACTTACTACCACAAGGTACCAGCACAAAAACTGCAAGTAAACCAGTGCCGTAACAAGGCACACCATAGCGAGCTAAACCACATTTGGTGAATCAACACTCACCAACCATAACCAAAACTGTGCCACCACTCGGGCACACCATAAGCTACAACCGCAGTCACAACTGTGCCAACACCAGGGCACACCTCAAACGGGTCAAACCTCGACTACGAGTCACAAACTCACGAACCACAACTAGTGGCAAAGCACGAGTCGGAAAGAAACGACGCCACCACATGGGAACGGACTACTGGCTGATCAGGCCAATACCCAACCAGGACAACACAACACAAGAACAACCTCTCAGTCTCGCAGTCATGGAAGAAAGGTCCAACTGCCGCTCCACGAGAACAAGTCAAACAACTGTGGAGACCAACCAACACCACACCTGTAGACACACAGCTGCAGGTCCATGCCTGGCACCTCTAGGGTCTCTGGCCGGAGCACCCTAAAGTGAGGCACTGGAAAACAGGACTAGCTGGGGACCAGTGTCGACTACTGGTGTCCGTACCCCCAACTACGAGCGCGCTACAAGCGACTAAAAACAAGCTCTGGGAAGTCGTTGTCCCACTGCCGTCTTTCCCTCAGCCGGATGTACAACTCAATCATAGGAGTGAGGGTGTCCAGGAATATGACACAGACCTCGACGGTACACACAGTACCGAGACAAACTCCGAGCACAACAAACACACGTGCCTTGCTCACAAAGAACCTGGGGTACCCGACTAGAGAGGCATTCCGGAATAGGCGCCGGACCACCACACTCGGCTAGCACACAAACCACGCTATCTAATGTATAATCTCTATTGCAAACTATGGTGCAAACATGAGGAATAGCTTGACCTGGTCACTCTGTGACCCACAAGCTAACCTACACAGATACTCACACATAAATCACCTTAACCATTCATACCTGGCCTATCATTGGTCATTTCATGACCTCCATAGCCTCAATAAACTCAACACCCAACCATCATAAACTAGATGCACACTTCATTATCTAAATCACCTTAATAATTTATTAACGATGTTAGAAACCCGAGGCTAGGTTCACACTGGAACCTCACCGCCCAACTATTATGATGCACTACAAAAATCACACTACAATCGAGTGTGCACCATGCACACCCCCATGCACACCATGTACCGCCACCACAACCAAGTAAACCACACGTTAATAACACAGTGACACGCTCAAAGAGTGCTATAGGTGCCAATGCACCACTTACTAAATCCATACACCTCAAATATCAATAATCGAATAATCAAATTATTAAAAACATGCATAACCAGACCTATATGCTGAGGTCGCGACATGGGGCTGTGTCGCCTTCAAAATGCGACGCCCCGACCTATCGCAATAGGAAACCCTATCGCAACGGGTCGGCCTGTCGCGACCTTGTCGCGACGGCAAGGTCTGTCGCCTTCACAGGCGCAAACCCTAATCTGGGAGAAACTCCATGGATCACCATTCCAAACCATTCAAAACACGATTAATTCTCATTTTACATGCTTTAATGGATACCCTAGCATGGTATCTATTGTTCTTTAAGCTTTAAACGAATCAAATCAACACCATGAGCATTCCAAACAATCAAACGAGGTAGAAACACCCTACCTTCGCGAAGAATGTGAAAATCAGAGTTCTCTCGGTGTTTCCCCCGCTCCACGCGACGTCCTCGCAGCGAGAACATGCCCCACGCATCTCCAAAACCTCGAACCATCCGAAAAAGCCCCGCAGTAACTCCCCCTGGCCGAGCTGAGCTTCCCCTGCTCTGTTCGACTGGGGTTCCTTAAAAATGCACAGCAGTTGAGAACCCGACATAGGCGACCGTCGCCTTCTCAAGCCCGACGTCAGCAGGTCACCCAGCGCACGACACTTGGCGTGCATGCAGACGTCGCTGCTCAACAGCGGTAACAAGAACGCGACCACCAGGGCTATCGCGTTCAGAAGGCGACACACACCCCTGTCGCATTCACAGGCAGAAAACCTGTGAGTGCTTTGGGCCCAATGGCTGGCCCACCAAGCCTCACAACACGTGTAACACCTGGAACATGCACTAATGGGCCATACTTTGGCCACCAAACCTATTAAACACGGATCCACGATGATCCGAAAAACGTGCGACGTTACATTACTATCACCTAAAAAGAACTGTCGTCCTCGAAAATCAACACAAACCACAATAAACCGGAATATCACCTAAAAGAAATAAAATCGTATACAGAACAAGAAGGATATTCTTTCTCTGCATCGGCCTTTCAATTCATCTACGCTAACTGACTCATCTATCCATTTCCATCCTTGCTTTGTTCTTTTCTTTTCTTTCAATTCATTTCACAATTACTCTGTTCTGTCGATTCCATTAGCTTTCCTTACCTTTCAATTGTAGGCGATTCTACCTTGCCAATGGCGCTTTATCTCCTTGGACTAAACCTACTTTCACATTTTCTGGGCTGTTTTGGCAACATTTCTTTCCGGGCCATTTCTTTCTGCTCAAATCCTTTCATTTTATTCCACTACCTTTGGATGTTCTTTCGTACTAAACCTTGCTTAAATTCTCGAGTTTCTTAATGCCATTCCATTACTCACTTGTCATTGCTAGCCATTATTCTGCTTTATCTGCATTCACATTTGGTTCCACCACACTTCCGCTGCGCCACTCTAATTATACAAAATATTTGACAAAATATTTCATAATTTCTACTTCCATTACTATTCACAATTGTTACGCACTTTCACCATTATTCTGATTCCGGTTAAATTCAATACAGATTGCTTTATTTGCTCAATCAATACTGGAAAACAATATCAAAATTTCCAAACTGCTTTCTCCAATACTTCAATTCTAATTGTACCACACCTTTTAAAAAAAATCTGAATTCTACCATACCGTTACATTGCTAACATACTTTATTTTTCATATTCCTTTTTGACTTCAATTTACATCCTCTAGCTGACTAACCACATTATTTCCATCATTTCTCAAAACATCTGCTTTCATCTTTGTGGCGCTGCATTCTTATTTCAAGAAAATTACGCTGCTTAGCTGACTTTACGCATATTAACTTTATTTCAATCGGGTGTCATCTGACCTTAAATCGTTCACTGTTTATCTGATTGCACTCTTTTCTTTCTATACCTGACGGTTTCAATTTCCATTCAACCATGCTTAGATCTGCACACTATTTTTTAACTGTCCTGCTTCTTATTCTTATATCAAAATTTAAAATACTACCTCGAGGAAAACACTTCTGCTTAAACTAACCGACTTTCTATGTGCTGTCATACAAACTCTTACTGATCACTTCCTCAGTCCTTCAGTTACATATGTTCCACAATCTATCATACTCTTTCTTTTCCAAATTAATAATCTGCCAACTGTGCCTCTTTTTTTTTGCCATGTATCCTTCTCAATTATTATATTACTTAGCTATTCGTCATGTATTGTACCATTCACACAACAGTTCATACAAACACTCTTCATTAACACTCTTCATTAACGACTACCAAAGCTATAATTTGAAGTCAATCTCTTTAAATATCATAACTAGCTCTGCCTGATTTCTTTATACCACTTAGCTTAATATTGCTGCCTGATTTCTTTATACCACTTAGCTTAATATTGCTCAACGGCTTCTTAGCTAATCCTTTCTTTTCATTCTGACCCACATAACTCTATCTTACTCTGAACATTCTTAATCTTAGCTTCAATCTTTTTCAAACATAAAATTTACCTTTTCTCTGCTCAACTACAATCAATTGCTAATCAACAATAACCTTATCTGAAACACTGTATTCCTTAACGAACCAATCTATGCAATTCTCATAAACTGTTACTTGCCAAACTAATATCTTTTTTACGGAGTTGTCAAAAAAGTCCACTATGCACTGATCTTCTTTTACCCTTTCTTTGCTTAACTGACCACCTCTGCTCAGACCTCTAATTATCAAAACACCCTTATCCTCATCGGACGATCATAATTCTTTGCTCTTCTATTTACCCACACTTCATTTGAAGTCAACCTATCTCACTTAATCATTCTCAACTTGCCAGAGCATTAATCACATTATTACTCAAGCTACTTCTCAATTCTTACTATCACAAATCTCAAACAATACCTCTGCCAAGGCCCTCATCTGCAACTTATCACACACACACTATTCCTTACTAGTAACATTCTGTTGATCTATTGCAGTAACACCCTATATCTGTCTCTGTTAACTCTGTACTTTACTAACATATATCAGGCATATCCCTCTCAGGGCACTACTTTTGTCACGCCCCGATATTTAGCAGTGGAATAAATACCGGGGGACGTGAACGATACAAATAAACGTATCACAGTTGAATAGCGCAGAGACACAATTGAATATAATAACACTTTTCAAATCATAATAATATCCTCAAAGTTACTCTTGATTTCATTTCATTCAACTAGATACAACCTTACAAGAAAGAATTAACCAAAGGGTCCATTATTCAAATAACTTCCAGAAAAGTTTCACTATTACATAGACTACTCAATTTCTATTTCTAAACTGTCATCTATTCTAGGACGGGTGCTCGTCACTCTTGTCCAGTCCCATCCGACTCCACCGGTTCCTCATCACTACCTGAAAAAGGGCAGGATGATAGGGGTGAGCGAACTAGCTCAGTAGGATTTACATCTCAATAACGTGCGGGCACTAGTATACATGATTAACATTTTAAGTAGGTAGATATGCATATGAATATGATGACAATGCAAGCAATACTAACAGATTGAATAGCAGAGTAAAACGGATATCATATCAGATCAAATGTCGATTTGCATATACAATGGACAGATATTTCAAGAGTAGAATCATATCAAAAGAGATTGGCCATATTCAGACAGATACCACGTATTCACGTGAACAGACGTATCATATCAAATCTTATCATATCAGATCAAATCAAACTTATCATATCAAACGAAGGCACAATTTTCACAACTCTTGCATATAGTATCAGTGCCATGCCACGCACCACAAGTCCATACTCCCGCGGTTAATAAGTACGTTGGGGTGCTCCTCCCCAGGACCAGACAGGGCCCTTAATTGCACAGGCATTGGTCAAAAGGACCGAAGTCCCAATTGTGCCGAACAAACATATTCATATTATGGCCACAGAGTTTCAATGACAAGCTCATAGTAAAAGGAAACAAGATCATTTATAGAGTCAAGGTATGACAAATAGCTCAAGAGAACAAGGTAGGATAACGACGTATCTTATATTTCATAATTCATTAATGTCTTGACCAGAGGGTGTTTCTAAAGACAGATCATATGTAGAACATGTAATTTCCTAGCATGTATGCATATGACAGTGAATCAATTAAACACCGGAAAACATGAAACCATGAAACTTATATGCAAATCATAACATTTACACCACTAATATGTCCATACTAATCATGTATTCATCCCCACATTCATATCATATTATTATATTATCAATTGACCATAAGCAAGATCACAAGATAATCCAAGGATCATAAGAACAATCAAAATTTACACATTAGAATCATATTCATATCATTACCATTTCCTTTAATGGTTTGATTTATTTTAAGTCCATGCATACCTTATAACACCATGTACATGCTTGAAGACATCATGAAATGATTAGACCAAAATTATACAAAAATCTTGTAAGGATAGTGTCGACACTAGATCAAGTGGTGTCGACACAATGCTTCAAACACAAGACAAAATCACGCAAAACTGGTCAGGTAGTGTCGACACTAGTTCAGGTGGTGTCGACACAGTGCTTCAAAAACAAGGCAAAAAGGTCAAGTAGTGTCGACACGAGATCAAGTAGTGTCGACACTAGAGACAGCTTCCAGAAAACCCCCTAACTAATATGGGACAGTGTGTCGACACTAGCACAGTGGTGTCGACACTAGATCAGCTTCCCAGCACTTTCTGGGTCAAACTGGGTGAGTGTGTCGACACGGGATGGGACTGTGTCGACACTAGAGGGCTTCCCAGAACACATTCTGGGCTGTTTTGGGACAGGAGGTCGACCTGAGTTCAGGTCAGGTCGACACGGGCTCAGGCCAGGTCGACACAGTGGCCCTCCCAGACAAAAAAACACAGGACTGCAGTGCAGCAATCCACTTCCGCCTCTTATAACTCTCTAACAATGACATTTGGACAAAACGTTCAACATGAAAGATGAAGATAACAACTAGTAGAAGAACTTTGATGTTGAGAGTTTGATCTAATTCGGTCTCGAATCCCAAGAAAACATATGAGGAACAAAGAGTTAAAAGTAGCCCGAAATCCCACTATTATGCAGAGACTCTCTTATCATGCTCCTAACTCTCTAACGAATGATTTTTGGACAAAACATCCAACATAGAAGATGATCGTGATGACAATTAGAAGAACTTTCATGAAGAAAGTTTAGTCAAATACAGTCTTGAATCGTGTGCATAACAAGAAGAACAAGAAAAAGCCCTAACTGTGCAAGACTTCAGAAAACCGACGAATACACAACGTATACTCCATGAAATTGAGTCAAACCAAATGCAAATGATCCTAGACTCAGAGAACTACATGATGGTGTTGGTTTTCTTTAATCTTGGCCCGAGAACACCTACCTTTACGAAGATCTAAAACCCGTTGATGTTCTGGATGCAACAGAAGATACAGGGGATGAAGCTACAGACTCCCAGCCTTTCTCCTGCTCCTCAGAAATTCTTGCTTGCCTCCAAACGACCCAAACTTCGTTGTTAAACCTTCCCCAAGAGTTTAGGGACGAGTTCTTATAGTTTTAGGATGTTGTTAAGAGTCCTAACGATACTAGGAAAGGGGCTACGAGCTCTGTTTCCTAGTTTCCAGGAAATCTGGGATTCCCTTACCCAAAAGAGGTAGCAAAGGTTTAGGAAACCACCAATTGGGATTGAGTTCGGTTTTGGCTTACCTTACATGACTAATCACCCATCTTTTAGCCCTATATTGCCCTCTCTAATTATTGCATAATTACATACACGAATTTCTGGGTAATTCCCTGTCCAGTTCATTCATATCCTTGGGCCAAATGTGTTCTATAGGCCCATTATTGTTGATGGTTCATAATTACATGGTGTTGGAAGTCTCCAATATGATTATTTATTTTTATCCCTCTATATTTCTGAAATTTTTAAATTGCTAAATTTTCGGGGTGTTACATCCTCCCCCACTTAAGAAATTTGGTCCCCAAATTTACGCGTAATGGTGTAGTTCGTACCTGAGAATAGCTCCGGGTGGTTTTTCTTCATTCTATCCTCTGTTTCCCAGGTAGCATTAGTAACTCCGTCTCGACTCCATTGAACCTTCACCATAGGTATGGTACGATTCCTGAGTCGCTGAATCTTCCGATCCAACAGTTTGATCGGCTTCTCTTCATAAGTCAGGTCCTCCCGAATCTCCAAGTCCTCGTGATCAATTACATGATCGGCATTGAATAAGTACTTCCGCAGCATGGATATGTGGAACACATTATGCACGTTTGCTAGCTGCGGAGGTAGTGCAAGTCTATACGCCACCTGACCAATTCTTTCCAGAATTTCAAATGGCCCTATAAATCTGGGACTTAGTTTTCCTTTGATCCCAAATCTTTGTATTCCCCTTGAAGGTGAGACCTTCAAGAAAACATGTTCGCCAACCTGAAATTCCAGTTCTCTCCTTCTCTTGTCTGCATAACTCTTCTGTCTGGATTGTGCTATCTTCAAACGTTCCCTGACGATCTGAACCTTCCGGACAGTGCCCTCAATCAAGTCGGGTCCAACCCATTGGTTCTCCCCAACCTCTTCCCAACAAAGGGGTGATCTGCAACTCCTGCCATATAAGGCTTCAAATGGAGCCATCTTGATACTAGCCTGATAACTGTTGTTATATGCGAACTCCATCAAGTACAACTGATCATCCCATCGGCCTTTGAAATCCAGCACCAAAGCACGAAGCATATCCTCCACAATTTGATTGGTCCTTTCAGTTTGTCCATCAGTCTGAGGATGGAAGGCAGTACTAAAGTTTAATTTAGTACCCATTGCTGCTTGTAAACCCTTCCAGAAGTGTGAAGTAAATCTAGGGTCCCGATCTGAGATTATGCTAGATGGAACCCCATGTAATCTAACTACTTCCTTAACATATAATGCAGCCAATACATCCACGGACCAGGTGCTCTTAATCGGCAAGAAATGTGCCGACTTAGTCAATCGATCAACGATTACCCAGATTGCATCCAAACCACCTCGAGTCTTGGGCAATCCCATGATAAAGTCCATACCGATACTATCCCACTTCCACTCTGGGATTTCGAGTGGTAGCAGTCCACCAGCCGTACGGAAATGTTCGGCTTTGACTTTCATGCATGTCAAACAGTATGCCACATGATCGGCCACATCCCTCTTCATGTTCGGCCACCAGTACGACCTTTTTAAATCTTGGTACATCTTTGTTGATCCTGGATGAATCGTATATTTGGACTGGTGAGCTTCATTCAGTAACCTTTTCTTGAGTTCTTCATGATCAGGGACACATGTTCTACCTCTGAATAATAATCTTCCTTCTGTTGATAGAGTAAAGTCAGGTCTTTGTTCTAACTTCTCCCTGATCTGAACTAAGAGTGGGTCTCCTCCCTGTTTCTCCTGGATTTCGGTCAGCAGACCGGATTGTATCTGGAGATTAGAGATCATTACTTGTCCCTCCTTCTTTTCCACGTCTAAATTCAGACTTGCAAATTGCTCCAGTAACTTCCATTCGCCCAGCATCATACTAGCTAGAACAGTTCCTGGTTGTCTACTTAGAGCGTCTGCCACTACATTGGCTTTCCCAGGGTGATATTGGATGGAAAAGTCAAAGTCCTTAAGGTACTCTAACCACCTCCTTTGTCTCATGTTAAGCTCTTTCTGTGAGAACAGGTATTTCAAACTCTTGTGGTCAGAAAAGACTTTAAATTGCTCACCATAGATGTAATGCCTCCAGATCTTTAGGGCGAATACTACAGCTGCCAACTCCAGGTCATGAACCGGATAGTTCACTTCGTGGACCTTCAACTGTCTGGAAGCATAAGCTATTACCTTCCCTTGTTGCATTAAGACACATCCCAGTCCAGTACCAGAAGCATCTGAATAAATTTCAAATCCTCCCTCTTCAGTGGGTAAGGCGAGGACAGGAGCAGTAGTCAGACACTTCTTCAAGTTGTTGAAACTTTCCTCACATTCATTGGTCCACACAAACGGATTTTCCTTCCGGGTCAGCTTGGTCAATGGCACTGCAATCTTTGAGAAATCCTTTATAAACCTTCGATAATACCCAGCTAATCCCAGAAAACTCCGGATCTCTGTGACGCTTGTCGGTCTTTCCCATTTCAACACAGCCTCAACCTTTGATGGATCAACAGCGATACCATCTTTGGTTACCACATGCCCTAGAAAGGATACCTCCTCAAGCCAGAATTCACATTTACTTAACTTGGCATATAGTTTGTTCTCCCTTAAGATCTGCAATGCAATCCTCAAATGCTCCTCATGCTCTTCCTTTGTCTTGGAATAGATCAATATATCATCGATGAATACCACTACAAACTTATCAAGATATGGGCGATAAATGCTATTCATCAACTGCATAAAAACTGCGGGGGCATTTGTTAGTCCAAAAGGCATAACAATAAATTCGTAATGTCCATACCTGCTTCGGAAGGCAGTCTTATGAATGTCTTCTCCTTTGATCCTCAATTGATGATAACCGGATCTGAGATCTATTTTAGAGAAGTATCTAGCTCTAGATAATTGATCAAACAACTCATCAATTCTCGGCAGAGGGTATTTGTTCTTGATGGTTAACTGATTCAGTTGTCGGTAATCTATGCATAGCCTCATCGACCCATCTTTCTTCTTGACGAAGAGGACAGGTGCACCCCATGGCGATGTGCTTGGTCGGATGAAACCCTTCTCTAACAGTTCCATCAGTTGCTCTTTTAATTCTTTCAGTTCTGCGGGGGACATTCTATATGGTGCCCTTGATACCGGTGCTGCTCCAGGGACCAACTCGATGGTAAAATCGACCTCTCGCTCAGGAGGAATTCCTGGCAAGTCTTCGGGGAAAACATCAGCGTATTCGCTGACGACATGGATGTCCTCCACTTTGACTTCCTTCTTTGCAATGACTACAGTAGCAAGAAAGGCCATACAACCTTTCCTCATCATCCTTTTGGCTTGTAATGCAGAGATAATTGACAATCTCCTGCGGTTTCTATCCCCGGTGAACACTATTTTTGGGTACTGGCTAAAAGTTACCCGACCTCTCCTGCAATTTATACTAGCCCCATGTTCAGACATCCAGTCTGCTCCCAGTATCACATCATACCCCGCCATGTCCATACATATTAAATTTGCTGGTAGGTTTTGAGTTTCAATCAACACTTCACTGGATGGTATATGGTTTGTAAGATTGGCACCCGGACCAATCGGGGTTGACACAACTATTTCTGATTTCATTGGGACAGGTTTTTCAGGTAGGGTATCAACAAATGTTTGAGATATGAAGGAATGCGTAGCTCCCGTATCAAAGAGAACATATGCGGGTCGGGAAAGAATAGTAAGTGTACCTTCCACGATCCCTCCTTCTTCAGCAGTTTCTGGTTCCTGGACAGCTTGCAGACGGACTTGCCTTTTCTGTCCATTCGGACGCTTGTCCTGAGGAGCTTGTTCCTTCAGTAGTGGACAGTCCGAGATCCTATGGTCACGGCTCCCACAGCGTAGGCATCTCCCTTGCGCTCTCCAGCAATGTTCAGACTGGTGACTAGCTTTGTCACAGTGTTTACACCTTTCTCCCGTTGCCACCACTATCTGCTTACCTAACTCCTTTGGCTTTTTATCAGTCGGTTCATTTGTTCCGCCACTGGGCCTTTTCTTCCCAATGGTCGGCTGATACCTTCCTGTAGAAGACACTTGCTCCCTTTTCACAGATTTTCCCGTAATTCTTTCAGCAGTCTCCATGGCATCCTCCAGTAACTGGGCCTTCTTTACCATGTCGGCATAGGTCTGAATGTCCATTGGCGCCAGTTGAGTGATGAACTGGGGCCTCAAGCCATTCAGAAAGCGTTTTGCCTTCATCCTTTCTGTCCCAATTAAGTGAACAGCATAACGGGACAAACGAGAGAATTGGGCCTCGTACTCGGCCACATTGAGTCCCCTCTGCTTCAAAGCCGCAAATTCAGCTGCTTTGCGTTCTTGGACTCTCTCAGAAAAGTACTTGGTATTGAAACGCTCAATGAACTGAGCCCATGTTGGTTGTTGTCCATTTAGGGTTGCTTCTACCGACTCCCACCATGCCCTAGCATCCTTTTCCAACTGGAAAGTCGCCAGGAGTACCTTGTTCTGGTCTGTGCATTGCATAACCTTGAAGATCCTTTCAATCTCTTTAACCCAGTGTTCAGCCACATCTGGGTTAGTACTCCCTTCAAACCTAGGCGGATCCATGTTCCGGAAATTCCGGTGGAGCTCACCGGCTCCGCGGTTTCCTCCACCTTGGGTGGCTTGTAAGATAGCCTGAGTCAAATTCTGTATTGTTCGTTGCATGTCCCTAGCCTGGGCACGTTCAGCGGCCATTGAGGTAAAAAGTACCTTCAAGATAATAATGTGAGTTAGTCATCTAAATATATCACATGTGACTTCTATTCCCATGGCTCTACCCAAGCTCACATTAGGTACGACAGATTTGACTCGTGTAATCTAGTTTCATTCTATGTTCCTAATCCCTTGGACCCTAAAGTTCAGTCTCTGATACCAACTGTCACGCCCCGATATTTAGCAGCGGAATAAATACCGGGGGACGTGAACGATACAAATAAACGTATCACAGTTGAATAGCGCAGAGACACAATTGAATATAATAACACTTTTCAAATCATAATAATATCCTCAAAGTTACTCTTGATTTCATTTCATTCAACTAGATACAACCTTACAAGAAAGAATTAACCAAAGGGTCCATTATTCAAATAACTTCCAGAAAAGTTTCACTATTACATAGACTACTCAATTTCTATTTCTAAACTGTCATCTATTCTAGGACGGGTGCTCGTCACTCTTGTCCAGTCCCATCCGACTCCACCGGTTCCTCATCACTACCTGAAAAAGGGCAGGATGATAGGGGTGAGCGAACTAGCTCAGTAGGATTTACATCTCAATAACGTGCGGGCACTAGTATACATGATTAACATTTTAAGTAGGTAGATATGCATATGAATATGATGACAATGCAAGCAATACTAACAGATTGAATAGCAGAGTAAAACGGATATCATATCAGATCAAATGTCGATTTGCATATACAATGGACAGATATTTCAAGAGTAGAATCATATCAAAAGAGATTGGCCATATTCAGACAGATACCACGTATTCACGTGAACAGACGTATCATATCAAATCTTATCATATCAGATCAAATCAAACTTATCATATCAAACGAAGGCACAATTTTCACAACTCTTGCATATAGTATCAGTGCCATGCCACGCACCACAAGTCCATACTCCCGCGGTTAATAAGTACGTTGGGGTGCTCCTCCCCAGGACCAGACAGGGCCCTTAATTGCACAGGCATTGGTCAAAAGGACCGAAGTCCCAATTGTGCCGAACAAACATATTCATATTATGGCCACAGAGTTTCAATGACAAGCTCATAGTAAAAGGAAACAAGATCATTTATAGAGTCAAGGTATGACAAATAGCTCAAGAGAACAAGGTAGGATAACGACGTATCTTATATTTCATAATTCATTAATGTCTTGACAGAGGGTGTTTCTAAAGACAGATCATATGTAGAACATGTAATTTCCTAGCATGTATGCATATGACAATGAATCAATTAAACACCGGAAAACATGAAACCATGAAACTTATATGCAAATCATAACATTTACACCACTAATATGTCCATACTAATCATGTATTCATCCCCACATTCATATCATATTATTATATTATCAATTGACCATAAGCAAGATCACAAGATAATCCAAGGATCATAAGAACAATCAAAATTTACACATTAGAATCATATTCATATCATTACCATTTCCTTTAATGGTTTGATTTATTTTAAGTCCATGCATACCTTATAACACCATGTACATGCTTGAAGACATCATGAAATGATTAGACCAAAATTATACAAAAATCTTGTAAGGATAGTGTCGACACTAGATCAAGTGGTGTCGACACAATGCTTCAAACACAAGACAAAATCACGCAAAACTGGTCAGGTAGTGTCGACACTAGTTCAGGTGGTGTCGACACAGTGCTTCAAAAACAAGGCAAAAAGGTCAAGTAGTGTCGACACGAGATCAAGTAGTGTCGACACTAGAGACAGCTTCCAGAAAACCCCCTAACTAATATGGGACAGTGTGTCGACACTAGCACAGGTGGTGTCGACACTAGATCAGCTTCCCAGCACTTTCTGGGTCAAACTGGGTGAGTGTGTCGACACGGGATGGGACTGTGTCGACACTAGAGGGCTTCCCAGAACACATTCTGGGCTGTTTTGGGACAGGAGGTCGACCTGAGTTCAGGTCAGGTCGACACGGGCTCAGGCCAGTCGACACAGTGGCCCTCCCAGACAAAAAAACACAGGACTGCAGTGCAGCAATCCACTTCCGCCTCTTATAACTCTCTAACGAATGACATTTGGACAAAACGTTCAACATGAAAGATGAAGATAACAACTAGTAGAAGAACTTTGATGTTGAGAGTTTGATCTAATTCGGTCTCGAATCCCAAGAAAACATATGAGGAACAAAGAGTTAAAAGTAGCCCGAAATCCCACTGTTATGCAGAGACTCTCTTATCATGCTCCTAACTCTCTAACGAATGATTTTTGGACAAAACATCCAACATAGAAGATGATCGTGATGACAATTAGAAGAACTTTCATGAAGAAAGTTTAGTCAAATACAGTCTTGAATCGTGTGCATAACAAGAAGAACAAGAAAAAGCCCTAACTGTGCAAGACTTCAGAAAACCGACGAATACACAACGTATAATCCATGAAATTGAGTCAAACCAAATGCAAATGATCCTAGACTCAGAGAACTACATGATGGTGTTGGTTTTCTTTAATCTTGGCCCGAGAACACCTACCTTTACGAAGATCTAAAACCCGTTGATGTTCTGGATGCAACAGAAGATACAGGGGATGAAGCTACAGACTCCCAGCCTTTCTCCTGCTCCTCAGAAATTCTTGCTTGCCTCCAAACGACCCAAACTTCGTTGTTAAACCTTCCCCAAGAGTTTAGGGACGAGTTCTTATAGTTTTAGGATGTTGTTAAGAGTCCTAACGATACTAGGAAAGGGGCTACGAGCTCTGTTTCCTAGTTTCCAGGAAATCTGGGATTCCTTACCCAAAAGAGGTAGCAAAGGTTTAGGAAACCACCAATTGGGATTGAGTTCGGTTTTGGCTTACCTTACATGACTAATCACCCATCTTTTAGCCCTATATTGCCCTCTCTAATTATTGCATAATTACATACACGAATTTCTGGGTAATTCCCTGTCCAGTTCATTCATATCCTTGGGCCAAATGTGTTCTATAGGCCCATTATTGTTGATGGTTCATAATTACATGGTGTTGGAAGTCTCCAATATGATTATTTATTTTTATCCCTCTATATTTCTGAAATTTTAAATTGCTAAATTTTCGGGGTGTTACAACTTTACCTTTCTCCTATAATCTCTGCAACTGAAAACCTTTAAACACTATACTTTAACTGCACTAGTGCCAGGGTGCTACCACACAACTTATGCCATTATCCATGCTGTGGCTCAACAACTGCTCACAACTGCCAATTTAACAAACAGAAACACACGGTTTACGTGCCAAAAGCTCACGTAAAAACTACTTTATATCACACAAAACCACAGACTCACTACCAGCAGTGGACATTAATCCATGTATTGGGAAATTGTAACTTCAATGTCTTTTCATATTCTAACTGGACCATGCTCTGATACCAACTGTGACGGCCCTAGATATTTATGCCCATTAAGGCTCCATATCCAGATCCGTCTCCCGCGAACGAACCGAAGTCTCGCAAGGGATAGCTCACACAAGTGTCCAGTAAGAATATAAAAGACAACTATACAGTATAAGACACAAGAAAGTACATGTGCTCATACCTACATATAACAATTTACAACTGTCTCATTACATTATTACATGTCCAATTAAAATGTACAACTACCTGGGGCATATCCCGAGGGAGCACGAGCTCACACAAGACTAACTACTACACTACTGCTGGTGGTACGAGTCTGCTAGAACGCTACTGCAAGCCAAACACACGACATATCCTGAAAGAAACTGTAGGGGAGTGAGCCTCAACAAGTCACAGGCTCAGTAGGGGCTACCCAAAAACCTCAATAACTAAACAGAAGAGACCTCAACCCCAGAGGGTCTCATTGGCAACACCAATACCCAAACCATTTCATGCTCACAACAATTGAATTTAAACTACAATTAAATATAAACACCTTAATCAAACATAACCTTGGAAGGTAAGAAGAAGCTACAGGACTAGTTCCACACCACTAGTTCGCTCAACAATAGTAACGCCTAGGCCTCAAGCCTCACAGGCAAATCATAGTCACAATCAATCATTTAAGCTATAAACCGCACAAGCAAATCGCTGCCTAGGCTATAAGCTTCACAGGCGAGTCTCAAGTACGTGGGTAATAGGACTGCTAACCAAAAGCTGGCCCTTTATACCCCAACCCACAATATGTCGGAAGCCACACACAGAATGGCAGGGTTGGCTACAACGGCCAATCCTTCACACACGAAAACCATATACGGAAGCTTACTCAAGGAAGGGTAAAGCACATTGAGTGGAAGGTCACACCACACGACCTCCACGAAACACAGTTCCATGTCAACACCAGAAAAGACTGGTATACGACGTACCACCACAAATCATTACCCACACAGGGTATAGGTACTTACTACCATAAGGTACCAGCACAGAAACCGCAAGTAAACCAGTGTCGTAACAGGGCACACCATAGCAAGCTAAACCACATTTGGTGAATCAACACTCACCAACCATAACCAAAACTGTGCCACCACTCGGGCACACCACAAGCCACAACCGCAGTCACAACTGTGCCAACACCAGGGCACACCTCGAACGGGTCAAACCTCGACTACGAGTCACAAACTCACGAACCACAACTAGTGGCAAAGCACGAGTCGGAAAGGAATGACGCCACCACACGGGAACGGACTACTGGCTGATCAGGCCAATATCCAACCTGGACAACACAACACAAGAACAACCTCTCAGTCTCGCAGTCACGGACGAAAGGTCCAACTGTCGCTCCACGAGAACAAGTCAAACAACTGTGGAGATCAACCAACACCACACCTGCAGACACACAGCTGCAGGTCCATGTCTGGCACCTCTAGGGTCTCTGGCCGGAGCACCCTAAAGTGAGGCACTGGAAAACAGGACTAGCTGGGGACCAGTGTCGACTACTGGTGTCCGTACCCCCAACTACGAGCGCGCTACAAGCGATTAAAAACAAGCTCTGGGAAGTCGTTGTCCCACTGTCGTCTTTCCCTCAGCCAGACGTACAACTCAAACACAGGAGTGAGGGTGTCCAGGAGGACGACACAGACCTCGACGGTACACACAGTACCGGGACAAACCCCGAGCACAAAAAACACACGTGCCTGGCTCACAAAGAACCTAGAGTACCCGACTAGAGAGGCATTCCGGAATAGGCGTCGGACCACCACACTCGGCTAGCACACAATCCACGCTATCTAATGTATAATCTCTATTGCAAACTACGGTGTAAACATGAGGAATAAGTTGACCTGGTCACTCCGTGACCCACAAGCTAACCTACACAGATACTCACGCATAAATCACCTTAACCATTCATACCTGGCCTATCATTGGTCATTTCATGACCTCCATAGCCTTAATAAACTCAACACCCAACCATCATAAACTAGATGCACACTTCATTTTCTAAATCACCTTAATAATTTATTAACGATGTTAGAAACCCGAGGCTAGGTTCACACTGGAACCTCACTGCCCAACTATTATGATGCACTACAAAAATCACACCACAATCGAGTGTGCACCATGCACACCCCCATGCCACGCCACGTACGGCCACCACAACCAAGTAAACCACACGTTAATAACACAGTGACACGCTCAAAGAGCCCTATAGGTGCCAATGCACCACTTACTAAAGCCATACACCTCAAATATCAATAATTGAATAATCAAATTATTAAAAACATGCATAACCATACCTCTCTGCTGAGGTCGCGACATAGGGCTGTGTCGCCTTCAAAACGCGACGCCCCGACCTGTCACAATAGGAAACCCTATCACGACGGGTCAGCCTGTCGCGACCATGTCGCGACGGCAAGGTCTGTCGCCTTCACAGGCGCAAACCCTAATCTAGGAGAAACTCCACGGATCACCATTCCAAACCATTCAAAACATGATTAATTCTCATTTTACATGCTTTAATGGATACCCTAGCATGGTATCTATTGTTCTTTAAGCTTTAAACGAATCAAATCAACACCACGAGCATTCCACACAATCAAACGAGGTAGAAACACCCTACCTTCACGAAGAACGCGAAAACCAGAGTTCTCTCGACGTTTCCCCCACTCCACGCGACGTCCTCGCGGCGAGAACACGCCCCACGCATCTCCAAAACCTCGAACCGTCCGGAAAAGCCCCGGAGCAACTCCCCCTGGCCGAGCTGAGCTTCCCCTGCTCTGTTCGGCTGGGGTTCCTTAAAAATGCACAACAGTTGAGAATGCGACGTAGCCCTACGTCGCTACCTGAACGCGACATAGGCGACCGTCACCTTCTCAAGCCCGACGTCAGCAGGTCACCCAGCGCACGACACTTGGCGCGTATGCAAACATCGCCGCTCAACAGCGGTAACAGGAATGCGACCACCAGGGCTGTCGCGTTCAGAACGCGACACACACCCTTGTCGCATTCACAGGCAGAAAACCTGTGAGCGCTTTGGTCCCAATGTCCAGCCCACCAAGCCTTACAACACGCGTAACACCTGGAACATGCACTAATGGGCCATCCTTTGGCCACCAAACCTATTAAACACGGATCCACGATGATCCAAAAAACACGCGACGTTACATTATGAAAGTAAATCGTTATGATTACTTACCGAATCGTTGTGAGGGCAAATTATTGTGATCACTAACCGAATCGTTGTGAGGGGAAATCGTTGCAATCACTTACCGAATTGTTGTGAGGGCAAATCGTTTGCGATCACTTAACGAATCGTTGTGAGATAGACTGTAATAGAGTGGCAATGACTTATGAAATCGTTATAGAACCAAAATCGATGTGAATGAAGAAATCATTATGATTCTAAGGAAATCGTTATAACAACTAGAGAGTCGATGTGCACTTAGAAAATTTCATGCTTTGAACTTACATTGCTACAGAGTAAATAATGCTTACCCATTTGGCTTGTTATTCCTTGTTTCATTTTCTGTGCTCAAATCTCATAGAAAATATGTTAGATTAAACTTTATATAGTTTTGTTAATCACCAAAATAGATATATAATTTATTTAAATTACATGGGGATAAACTAATCATCAAATCGATGTTTAATCAAGGTAATTGATGTCCAAACAAAGTAATCGATGTTTTAATGGTAATCGATGTCCAAACAAAGCAATTGATGTTTTAAGGATAATCGATGTCCAAACAAAGTAAATGATGTTTTAAGGGTAATCGATATCCAAACAAGGTAATCGATATTTTAAGGGAAATCGATGTCTAAGGTAATCGATGTTTGAACATAATCGATGTTTTAAATAGTAATCGATTGTGGACTTAAAGCAATAATCAATGTGGACTAAGTTTTAAATAGTAATCGATCGTGGACTTAAAGTAGTAATCGATGTGGACTAAAAATTGTAAACGATGTGTACTTAAAAGGAGTAATCGATGTGGACTTAAAAGGAGTAATCGATGTACCACTTTGACTATCCAGGAGTCGGAGTTGGACATTCATACAAAGACTTCGGATATGAAAGGTACAATAATTTTGCTAAACATGATATTGAATATATTAATGATATTTATGATAATAATGAGTTTTATTATCATCAAAATAAAATGATAGAATATAAGAGTGGTTCAACACTTTTATCTGTTCTTTATTGAACCCTAAGCATATCTATGTATGTATGCTCGGTGGTGAGCACGTTGTTGTTTGTTGATGTGTAGTGCGTGCGCGCATACATGCTGGGTTGTCTCGTCCTCAGGAAATGAGGTGGGGTTTGTGTTGTCTCTGTAAACAACCGTATGTGTGGGTTTTCGCTTGTATCTGAGAAACAAGCTAGCGAAAATCCTCAGAGGGGTGTGGGGTAGTGGACGTAGGCGCACACGTGGGTGTGTTTGCTAAACCACTCTAAATTCTATGTGCATGTGCGGTTTGTTCCATATCTTCTATCTTCCTTCTACATGCTAGGATAGTTCTTTCGTCTATATACTTGTTTTATTACACTGTGCATTTCTCATAATAGGTTTGATTAATTTAGTCTAATCTATTCTGTGTAAGAGAATTTTTTATTGGGCGATAACCAATTCACCCCTCTCCTCTTGGTTGTTCATCGCATCTCTGTACATCAATTTGCATAAAAAATCAGTGAGTTATGACCTGAGGAAGTGAAGGGATGAGACTACATTTGTCTTCTTAGGGGCATACGTCTTGGTTTTCGTCGTTTTGTGTCATTTCTTTGCATGTATGAATTTGATCTATTCTAGGAAGGTTCTAGAAGATCTTATCATGCATTAATCAACCCATGAATAAGTTGTAAAGATTTTCACATGATTCTAATTGATCTAAGTGATTGATCATGCTCTCTACTTGTCGATTGTTCTCTCTTTCTTACCTTATTATCAAACTTGCTAAATTAAGCACACAAGAACTTGCTAAAATTGGTCATGTATGATTTTTATTTCCTAATTTAACACTCTTATGACTTGCTTAATACAAAGTTTCCATAATCGGATTTACAAGACACGCGTGGCACGCGCATCCACTCTTGCACGATATAAAACCCATTTTCTTGACTTGTCGTGAACTCTTCATCGGATATTCCTTCTGCTGGACTATCCCTTAACCAAGGCCTCCGTAAGTCTCCTCTGACTATGAATTTTCACATGGCCGATGAGCAAGTTGTACCACTGAAATACCCAGAAGTTAGTATGCATGTATCTCTCTTCTCTTGACTTTCTTGGCAAGATTTTTTTCTTTTCATCTTGATATTCTGGAGTACACCTCTATAAGACATGAAATCAACTCATTAAGAAATGTTGAACTAATTGGAAAACATGTCGTTATGCTGTTGAACTGAACACTTGAACTGACATCTTGTTAATCTCCAACTATCTTGATATTATTGAATTCATGAAAGGCTCGGACTTGATTGTGGGTATCTACATTTAAAATCGTGAGATGCTGGATCGGGCACGGGAAGTGTTCAAGGCCTCCAGCCTAGCGCCCTCGACAGAGAGCCGAAAATGTACTATTAACCATAGGGTATAATGATTACTGGTCTTGCATCTGCGCTGTGAGTACTTGTTTGTGTAAATGCTAGATACAAACACCACATTACACGTGTTCATGATATGCATTCTAATGTGGCATAGATCCTTAGTGCATGTTAATGACTCATGAACTGACTGTCTTGCTCGTGGAAATACATGCTTGTTTGCTTGCTCGTTATATGGCCAATCTTGTTCTTGCTCGTGGACTTGACAATCTTGCTAGATCATTGCTTACACTATCTTGGCATTCTTACTTGAACCTAAATATCCTGCCATACTAACTATTACAATCTCTTGATTATATCTTGATATCTTGCACGTTACACCAGTCACATTTTAATATCGTATTTCAACTGCATAGTTCATAGCATGCTCATACTTTCTATCATTTAAAATGTTAAATACTTATATCATTGCTGGAAGATGTAAATCCTACTGGGCGAGTGCGCTCATTACCTACTTTCCAACATTTCAGAAGAACCAGAAATAGATGTGGAAGAACCTGCATACACTGGGGAAGACCTGGAGTGATGAGCGCCTTAGCAAATTTAGTTATGAGTTAAGTGTTATAGCTTTTAATAGTGAGTGTTAAAGAGAGCATTATAAATGTAGTAGGTGGAAATGATATATGTACTTTTTCTTTTCTTGAGTCAACTTATGTAGCAGATTATATTTGAGTTAATGGAATAAAGTTAGTTTAATTTATTACTCTGAGTTATACGTGTGTTGTGTGGTTTGTCTTGCTCGCTCACTAGAAATTTATTTGCTGACTGTTCACGTCTCAATTATTCCTTCTGTTGCCATATTTGGGAAGTGACATATACAAAGGGAGAAAACTCCACCATCGTATAAGACTAGATATTTGTGTAAAAAAAAATTCAATACAAGTTCTCACATAATAATAAAAGTGTGAGACTTGCTATTTGTTTAAAACGTCCATCTACTCCTTACATGCACATACAAGAGGGTGTGCCACACGTGTGTGTGTGTGTGTGTGTGCACCCAAGATGGGCCGTAATTGTTTCTCATAGTTAAATGGGTTCTAACATTACATGATGATTGACATAAGAGAAATCTTATAATCATAATAGTTTTTTTTTTATTAGACAGCTTAGTAGTTTAAGACCACTAAACATTAGCATTTTCACCCAACGCTGCCAAGGTTCGAACCTTAGCAACGCCCCACCCCACTCTGCGATGTCCCACTGTGCTATTGCGCATGAAACTACAATCATAATAGTTGATAGAGACACACGTGGCCGTCCGTTTGGATGGACTTGGACCCGTTAACTTTTCGAAAAGGAATCTTGTACCCGTTAATTACTTTGAACGGATCATTATGACAGTCCTGTGATATAAGGATGAGAGGGAATAAAAGTGAATTTTATAGGCCAGTGATCTAGTTATAGGTGATGAATTTTCTCAGACATATTGTTAAAATAACTAGCATTGAACACCATTTACTTGGTTCTCTAGCTTCATCATTTGAAAAATGTATTAGTATGTGAATTACCTATTAGTTTCAACTCTTTAAAATAATACTCATTGATACCATGTCACCAAATCTTTTAAGAAAACCTTTTTTGTTTTGAAAAATATCTATGTATGGTGTCTTAGGAGAGCGCACCCCTCTTTAGAAAAGAGGAGAGAAATGTTTCCACTCCATCAAAACAACTGTAGACAGGATATATTATTTTATAAAAGAAAAATCTTTAAGAAAACTCGAAATTTCATCTTGAAGAGAAACCTTGTCTCTTTCACTTGATTTAAACAATGTTGTAGTAGTAGATTGCACAATTAATTCACTAGATACCCACATTGTCTCACACAATTAATTCTCTATTGTAGAACACTTGTTCCTTTGGCTGGACTTTATTTATACACTTTTCTTGTTTGAAACTTGCCCTCTGTTTAAGTTTATGTAATCTTAAACTTTATTATACTTTATTACTCTTAGTTGAATTAAACGTTCATTGTAGCTTTACAAGGTGTTTGTTTGAAGGTGTCCTTTGTTTAGACTTTATTTACACTTAGTTACATCTGTATTAATCATTCAAAATCTCTACCAAAAAAAATCTCTTTCTATTGAAGTTTTTTTTACATATATTACTGAAATACCAGGCAGCTGTAAACACATTTATTAGCATCTCCTTTCATAATGGTGGGAGGGCAGGATTCCTCCATGGTCAGCCCATGGCATTTACAGAGTAACACAGTGTATCAAAAGCAATAAAGCCCCTGGATACCTTTTTAGTCTGGATACCATTCAATCCATAATTACCAACATTAACTGATCATAAACCATAGGGGTCATGGAAAGATTCTTGCTAATCCTCCAAAAATGGGTACCTCTCAAATCATTAAATGACATATTATAATGACAACCTTCTGTTTGACCAGAAAGAGGTATTTTATTCTCAGGGTTTTTTTTTTCTGATGATACACCCTTTTTAGAAATTAAATTATGCAAAATTTATCTCAGATTTATATTTACATATGTATCCTCCATATATATATTTTAATTTACTCTCAGATTTGTTTTTTAATATAACCTTATAAATATGTATGTATGTAAAAATATATCTATATTTTCTTTTACATATACAACTCCTATTGTCATTTTCTTGTCGGAAAATTGATCAAATCTGTACAGGCGCCGTGAAGAAGCAAACAACATATTATAATATATTTTGATATAAGTTTACCAAGGTGAATCTATTTAAATTCATCCTTATATGAAATAGGATACTTTTTTGAAAACTTGCTTTTAATTAATTTTCCCATTTTATTCTGAAGATTATGCTCAAAGGCGAACATATTTCACCAGAGAGAGGTCAAATCTATAGCAAGAGCTGGGCATTCTCAAATCCAGAGTAATGGGAGTCCTCAACCATTAAATTGCTAATTTTAAAAATTTTGAAAATTTGAGAATGCATTGGGACATGCAAAGGTGAAGAAACCAACCTTAAAATATTTTTTATTCATCTTTTCCCTTGAGGTAGTAGTAATAAAATCATTTTTCTTCTATACATACCTTTAGTCATTTCTTATTTGTGTTTGACAGTTCCCTCGTATTAATATAGTATACATGAGACCCACCGATTACTTTTTATTGTCTTCTTTTTCTTTCCTATATATTATCCCTTCATAATTTTAAATTTCTAACTAAATTATAAATAAAATTTAAAAAACAATTCAAGTCACAAGTAACTTTCGCTTCGACTTAAACCCCTAACCCCCTCTCTCCGTCTCACCTAATGTATATCTTACTTATAAATGAGAGATGAATTTTAGATAAGATAAGTTATCAACATGACGCAAAAGATTCTTTAAAGTCGGCTATCATCGTGCACACAAATTGCATTCATAGTAATGATATAGTTGGATACGAAATTTACGCAGTAATCGTAGGATAATAATAAAAAGTGGGGATAAGATCACTTACACATTATGAATATACATGCGGATTCATCGTAATTTTACTCATAAAAGTATCATCATCCACCCACGTGCAACTATATTTTTTATTGAACATTAAAATGTGTAAATGATGCTATCCTAATATTATTGATAATATTCGCAAGATCGTTTTCTTTATCTGTGAGGTAATTGATGAGATATCAAGTCAACTAAACTTAATTAGGAAGTTTCTTATCTCATCTATTACATTTCTTTGAGATTGACCTCATTGCTGCCATTTTATCACGCGAGCTCCCAAGTTGAACGTGGCAAATAAGATAACAAATCATAATCTTTAAAATATCTTTAATTTTACTTCTCATATTATTTTTTATTTGGTTTTTAGTATCTATGACTTAGCTATTTAGGTTGAACCTAGAAATTCAGTTTTTTCTTAAAATCACATTCTTCCCGCAATCTATTTTTTAAGGAAAGTTAACTTATGAGGTTTGAAGTTGAATAGTCAAGTTGTAAAAATAAAAATATTTAAAAGCATATGTTGAAACATTAGCTATGAGAGCCACACATCCTTCCCTTTAGCATGAAATCACAGTAAATAATGAATTGGGATGAATTCCAACTCGTTAGCTACATTCTAAATACCTTCATCGCATTAAAAAAATGAGAGAGTTTCAAATTTTAGTGGCAAATGGAAAGTGAGAGTAAAAAAGGTAAAAGAAGAGTGTTCAATTTATGGATAAATATTAAACATTAAACTATATATAAGAATAAGAGGGTATTTTGTATAAAGAGAAGTTATAAAGGATACATATACAAGTTTCATTTACTTTTATTATAAGTCCCTCCCCTTCCCTTTTCTCTTTATACTGAGCAACTACTGCTGGAGAGAGAGGGAAAGAGGGGAGAGAGCGGAGGGGAGGAGCAAAGAGCGGTTTCCGGAGGGGGTTTCTTTTCGGCAGGAGGGAGCTTCCCTTTCGCCTCTTCGCTCAAGGTTTTTTCTGGTCGTGGTAAGACCGTAACAGTCCTTCTGGCACTTCCCGCTTTCTTCTTTCTCAGGTGGAGTTCCAGATCTGATCGATCCATAGAACCGCTTTAATGCAGATTTCTTCTGAGTTCACTCCGGTTTTTTTTCGAGCTTCCCTTTCTGAAGTTCATACCTTTTCTCTGTTTGCACTATGTATTCGTTTCTTCATCATCTAAAGTTTATGCATTTTTTGCTGCTTGTAGTCTGGGTTTGCTTGTTTCGGCTTCATAGTCCCCCCCCAACACCCTCTTTTTTTCCCCCTTAACTGTTCTTGTGTCAAACTTGTGTGTGTGTGTTTTTTTTGGTTTCTTTTGTGTGCCTGTTCCATCATTTTAGTGCGTATCTCTACTGTGTTTCGTTCTGTAATTTCGTCTTTTTCGTGGTTTCGTCGTACAGTTTGTTCTTTTATGGTAGCTTTTGATGTATTTTTCCCCCCCTTTCACCCCCCTTTTTTTTTCCTATACCCAAGTCTGGCCATATTCTTTTGGTTGGACGGGTCAGCTTGAAGCTTGATGGGTTGATCAAAGTCCATGCGGGGTGATGGATTTGTGGAAGATGCACGTTTGTTTACTTACCTATCTGATTATTTTTCTTTTGGTCAAGGCTTTCTCTTTGTTGTAGGTGCTAACATGGACAGTGGGGATGTTGCATGTTTCGTTCTTGATCTAGACGCGTTTTTGAATGTTAGATGTTTACTTCTTGCACGGTGCTTGAAGTTGTAGTAGTTGTGCCTTCTAATGTGGAAATTGAAGGCTCTACTTTTTTGCTTCGATGGTTGGAAAACTATGCTGGATTTCGTACGAGTTTTTGCGATTGACAAGAACTTTTGTCGTCGAGAGTGTGGTCTGCATCGGTTCTCTTCCATCATGCGCTTGGTGTAGAGGGCTTAATGCGTGACTGATTACCTTGTGGTGTAAAGCAGCCAGACAAAGCTAATATGCGCTCATGTCTGTTTAGTTAATTTGCTCTCTCTAGATCTTTTATGTATTCTATTGATGTTTGTGTCATTATTGTTTGTCTCTTTTCCTCTCCTGAATCTCAATGCTTTCATAATCTGGGGCTGTAGGATGTTTGCTGAAGACCTTTGTTCAAATGTTGTTCATGCACACCGATTACTGAGTCAGTCTAGCATTACTTGTACTTCTGCTTATCTATGTGCTGTCTTCTTCTATTTCCTTTCGGCATAGATGTTTAATTATTCTTTTTTGCTTTCGCAGTACTCTGTGATGCCTTTTGCTTGATGAGTGTAATATGTTTCTAACTGTTTAAGATTAAGATCTTGTATGCTTTTGATACTTTCCGAATCTTTGTGGTGGTTCCTATCCTGTTGGTTGTGTAATTTTTCCCTTCTCATGCTTATCAATTTTTGGATGATTTTTCTGTTATAGCCAATTTCAAAATTTTGCTATTTTTTGTGAATCTGTCATGCCTTTTTGTTCAAATTCTTATTTACTCGTTGTAAACCCCACATTGTGCATCAAATATTATTTTGGATTGTCACACTTGCTTTCTATTTCTCTGTCTTCTTGGTTGAACTGTCAAGTTTGACCTTAAGTTCAGCTTGCTGCCATCAAATTCCATTTTCTCTGGTATATTTGTGTTCTTGCAGCGATCATCATGGGGAGAAAAAAGAGGACTGGTCCTCCTGGAGCAGGTGAGAGTTCAGAATCGCAAGAAGCAAGCAATGTTGGTGGCCGTGGTGCCCCAGAGCGGCCAGTAGAGAGGGTTCCAATGCCACAGATGCAGGGGAGTGGTAGTGGTGGAAGGGGTTGGGGCCCACCCAATCCACAGCATGCACAACAGCATGGTGGGCGAGGGGGAGGGCGAAGTGGTGGACCTCAGCCACGTGCTGGGATGGCACATCAGCAGCCATACGGCGCTTCCCCTCCGGAACATCATGGCCGTGGTGGACATCAACCTCGTGGAGGAATGCCATCACAGCAGTATTATGGGCGCAGAGGAGGTGGCCGTGGGGCTGGTCCTTCCTCTATTTCTCCATCCAGGCCGCCGGTTCCCGAGCTGCACCAAGCAACCCAGCTTTCCTATCAAACTACGCACCTGACGATACCAAAAGCAAGCTCATCTCAGTTGTCTGAGGGATCTTCTGCTGGAATAACACAGCAATTTCAGCAGCTTTCAGTTCAGTCTGAATCACCCTCTAGCCAGGCTATTGTTCCTGTTGCAGGATCCAGCAAATCAATGAGGTTTCCACTACGACCTGGCAAGGGTAGTATTGGAATCAGGTGCATTGTGAAGGCAAACCACTTCTTTGCTGAGCTTCCAAACAAAGACCTCCATCAGTATGATGTATGTTCTTGCTTTTGTCATATTTCTTAATCTCTTGCTGAGGAGAAGTCAGAAATCTAATAGTATGTGACATTTCTTTTAACTTCTCAGGTTTCTATTATACCCGAGGTTACATCTCGTGGTGTGAACCGTGCTGTTATGGAGCAGCTGGTGAAATTGTACAGAGAATCCCATTTAGGAGGGAGACTTCCTGCTTATGATGGACGGAAAAGTTTATACACTGCTGGACCTTTTCCTTTTACATCAAAAGAGTTCTCCATTGCCCTTGATGATGAGGAAGATGGTGCAGGTGGCCAAAGGTTCAGTCTGGACCGATGCCCTCTAGATTATACTGAATTTGTATTGGTCTCTTTGGTAGTTGTTTTTTAATTTTCTTGCTGCCATACTTTTAATCTACAGGCGAGAAAGACAGTTTCGGGTTGTTATCAAGTTAGCAGCTCGTGCAGACCTTCATCACCTAGAATTGTTTCTAGCAGGAAGGCAAGCAGATGCTCCTCAAGAAGCACTTCAGGTTCTTGACATAGTGCTGCGTGAGTTACCAACTAAGAGGTAGTGTACAAAGGCATTTCTTTGGTTTCTAGTGCTATTTGTTTTTTGTCCCTCAGATCACTTATTAACCATGCTTTGATTTCATATTCGTAGGTATTCCCCAGTAGGGCGGTCATTTTATTCCCCTGACCTAGGAAGAAGGCAACCACTTGGTGAAGGGCTAGAAAGTTGGCGTGGTTTCTACCAGAGCATTCGACCAACTCAAATGGGCTTGTCTCTCAATATTGGTCAGTTAGCTTCTTTTTTATACTTTTCCTCTTAATTAAGGTGACTTTCAGTTGATTTGCAAGCAAATAAATACGGCTGTAAATGATCATCTGTGTACTGACCAAAGACTGCTTTTGGCCATATCCTCTAGGCACAAATTATTTAGTTGGTTGTTCATAGTTGTCTCTAATCTATTGCGTGAGATCTGGGAGGAAATTTATATGTGCAAACAAATTATAGAAAATCAAATACTATGTTTTTGTTGAGACTAAAGTTGATAGTTCTATCATTTTTCTTAATGAAAGCTAACTTGTTTGCTGATTATTTCAAAGTTGCATTATTGTAACTCATTTCTGATTCTAAAAGTGTTTAATTGAGCATCTTTATCCCAGTCATGAACAAAAGCTTCTCTCTGTTTTTACAATATGTTTGGATGTCTTTTTCTTGAAACTTCTCTTCTAAAAAATTAGACATGATCCTGTACATGTTTGATAGGACCTTTCTTAATTTTCATTGTGGACTTTCATCCTTTGTTAACTTCCTTGAAAATAAAAGCACCTTGGGAGAAGTAATTTGTTGCTCAAGGTCCCCCAACCGACTTAGTGTCTCCCATCTTACTTCACATCTTCCTTTCCCATCTATATGAGATTATCAAAATTGGAGATTGGTTAGCAGTGAAAGTATGAAGTCGACATCCCTGGTTTTCTGAAAGGTCAAAGAAATGAAGGATATGGTGCAGGTGCCTTCTCCTTCCTGGATTAGGGGAGCTCCTGTGGGTGGTGGCCGAGTCCTCAGTCAATGGCATCTTTGCTCAACATTGGCATGGGTGCTAAGGGAGCCAGAAGAGTGGCATGTGGTACTGTGATTCCCCATTTCCATCTGTCTCCCTCTTCTGGGTTTCTCTTGGTTCTTGCTAGGTGCTTACCATGAGAAGCTCTAGTTGGTCTCTACTTGTGTCCTTCGGGGTTGTCTTTGTTCTTGATTTGAGACGAGAATATTGGATTGCTTAAATGGAGGGCAGATTGGGTCAGTAGATAGGGTGTGATTGGAGTGGGAATGTGCTGCCAATTGGAAGTGTCAGTTCTCCATATTTTCCTCATTTATTGTGCTTTACAAGTCATTTGGTAGCCACTTCTAGAAAAAAGATGAAAAGATATTGTGCTCTTGTTCTTTTCATGTGGACAAGAAGTTAATCAGAAGTTAAAAAAGGTTTTGTGATTTGATCATCTGAAGAATTTAATTGTTGCATTTTGGTGTTCATTGCATTTCACAAGGATAGATGCTGAATGCCACTTCTGCTGAGTTTCTCTGATATTTGAGTGATCTTATGGAAAGGTTCTTGCTCTGGTGCAGTTTTTCTAGTGTTCCTTAAAGTAAAAATGTACTGAACTATTTGTTTGCTGGTTATATATTTAAGGCCTATAAATGAGGAATGTTTTGTTCTATGAAAACGGACTTAGTCATTAACTTTATACTGGATGATTTCTCTTCTCTTCTAGATGATAGGGCCTTGAATTTGGCATGCAGATTTCACTTAAAGAGATGATGTTTTATTGAAATAAAATCTCTTCATTTTTTGAGAAATTATATCTTTCATGATTTGACTTTGGTGAGTCATGTCAAGCATATGGACATTGAAGATTGATCACCACAACAACAGCATAACATGCTAAATTTAGTTGTAGTAATAGATAATCTCTTAAATTTCTAGTTGTACCTCTGCAGGTCAGTGTGCTCTTTAAGATCCTGAATGTGCAGAAAGGTTCTTATTTCTGATTAGTTCAAATTGAACATAGTAAGAGTCATACACTATTAAGCCTAGTGAAGTAGTGTGTCAGTGCAGAAATAGTTTAGTGAAATCTATTAAGTGAAATATTGCATCTAGTCTTTACAAAATTTTGCCTTCTCTTGGGATTCAAAGTTTGCTTTAGGTTTTATATGCTAGCATTCAAACTTGTCATGCAGTTATTATTTTTATGAGTTTGTTTTGTCCTTTTTAGTTTGTGCATATAGCTTGATAGCTAGGGACATCCTTGTATCTCTTAAAGCTATGACCTTTATACTGTAGATATATTTATGTGTAACAGATATCTTTTACATTGAAGTGGTGCTAAAATTTGCTTTTTTGCAGATATGTCATCTACTGCTTTCATAGAGCCTCTCCCAGTCATAGAGTTTGTAAGCAAGCTTCTCAACAGGGATGTCACTGCCAGACCTTTATCTGATGCCGATCGTGTTAAGGTTTGTTCAGTTCTTTTCTTAAATATGCCTTATTGTCAAATTTCCTCAGATTATTTTCTCCTAGTGTTTGTCCATAGCTGTGAATGGAAAGGTCATTCAGTCCACCAATTAAGTCTGCTTAGGGCATTTGGAATTCCTCTTCATATATCTAGTTGGATGTTCACCTTTGGCTTGTGTCATATTGGTTTTTCTCTTCTTCTTGGAATGGTGCTACTTTTGGACAATCGGTCTAATGATGTTCAGTGCATCTGTGTCTCCTCCTTAAAGACCCTGAAAGATACAAGGAAGACATCCTTTTATATCCAAGTGTAAATTGTGACCTTTTCCTTTTCTGATTGACGGAGGATGAAAACAAAATGCATATTTTCTTCCATCCAAGGAATGGCTGAAGGAGATCCTCAAAATTCTCTCATGCTGTTTAGTCTTCCCATCACTAAACAGAAATATTCTGCTTCTCTGTTGTCGGTGCCATTCCTGATCTGATTTACATTTTACCATCTGACTGATAAGAAGTCAGTTCCATGCTTTTAAAAATATTGCTGTTTGAGAGGTAGTGAATCTTCTAGCTCCCTGCTCTCTTTATCTTCCCTTGGATGAGATCGTCTTGCCATATGTCTGGGTTCAGTCAGCAATTCATTTATCTGCATGCTTCCACATTCTATTGTGTTAGATTAATTTTGACTCAGTATATGAACAGTTAGGGTTCACTTTCTTCTTTTCTTTGTTTGTTGTCATACTTTTCTCTTATTTCCATACATTTTATTATGCAAAATTGTTTACTGCAGATCAAGAAGGCACTTAGAGGTGTCAAGGTTGAAGTCACACATCGTGGCAACATGCGTCGCAAGTACCGAATTTCCGGATTAACATCGCAGGCGACTAGAGAATTGACGTATGCCTTTATTGTCAATGCCATTATCTCTCTTCTAAGCTTGGACACGACGCTTGATGAGTAATTTGGGTGATTCTTGTTCATGATAAATCTTGATATACTTTTTCTTTCAATACCTGCATGGAATGAACAGATTCCCTGTTGATGAACGTGGGACAATGAAGTCTGTTGTTCAGTATTTTCAAGAAACATATGGCTTTGTTATACAACATACTTCACTGCCTTGTCTGCAAGTTGGCAATCAGCAGCGACCAAATTATCTACCCATGGAGGTTAGCCTTCGAATGTTCAAATTTTTTTTTTGAAAAGTGGATGGTACCACTGAATATATTAAGAAGGAAAGAATGTACAATTGTATGACTCCCAAAAAGCTCTTTACAACAGATAACCCACATGTATCACATGAAAACCCCCTAACTTCTCAAGAGACCAAAAAGGGAGGAGTTCCATTACAAAGATGCTCGGCCCAGAAAACCTTTGAACGTTCAATTGCTAGCTTGTGACTTTGGACTTTAGTGGCATTTTGTAGATATTTCTGATCTTTTCTATCATTTTATCAAGTTATACTTAGACAGGTTATCTTTTTTCTTTGAGCTGCATTAGGTCTGCAAAATTGTTGAAGGGCAGAGATACTCGAAGAGGTTGAATGAGAGGCAGATAACTCAGCTTCTGAAGGTTACCTGCCAGCGGCCACATGATCGAGAGCTTGATATTTTGCAGGTACTCCTTTTGAATACGAAACTGTTAACATGCCTTTGAGTTTGAAGTGATTTATAAATCATGTCTCTGTTGTAATATATGGATCTCATCTAACATCCATTGATATCTATATATGCCAAGTAGTCATCTAGGATGTAGTTGTACTTGTACCTCCACAGGGAGAGTTCTCTGCTGCCATGCAAGGAGACATTGACCTGGAGATTGGCATTAACATGGGCCTGATATTTTGTTCACAGGTGGTCATCTTTTTGACTGCCAGTCACTCAGCTCTTATCTCAGGGAGTGATATTTCTTTGTTCCACAGCACTGGTGTTATATGAGTATGAGGACCTTTTTTTGGGTGAATGTGGTCGGGGGTTGGTCCTGTGGTTGCATAAGTGTACCATTATGCTTTGTCCCCAATGCAGGTGATCACTTTGTCGTGTCCATTTCCTTTTGGTTAGGCAATCCCTAGTTGAGGTTGTTTGACAGGGCATAACCTTTCTGGATCAAACTTTGTAAAATCATTCTACTGTAAATCAGGATTTGGTTCCCTTAATGTGTCAATTTAATAAGGTGGCAAAATGCCAAAATCTGATGCTTTTGTGGTTGGAGTGTTAATTTTGATATAGTTTTCATTTTGGTGTTATGTTTTGAGTATACTATATCAATGTAGAAAGAGGGTTGGATAAGGAACCTTCCCTAGGGACATAGTGCTGTTATGTTGTTTTACTAGATGCAATCTTGGAGCACTATTGGGCTACCTGAATTCAGAGTAACCACTGTTTTAAGGGAATTTAGTGCACAAAAATTGTGCTAGACTTGTTTCTTCGTTAGTTTTTCTTTCTGTGAGGGGAACCTTTCCTCTCCTGATTGTATTGTCTCTATTCACCTTTTTTGATTTTTTTCCCTTTTGGGATGAGGAAGGGGAACCTCCTCTTCTATCTGATTCTACTCTCTCTTCTGTTAAATTTGTCATTGCAGTCTGCTTTTTGGAAAAAGAGAAAAAAGTGTATCAAGGATGCCATTGAGGATAATAAAATTAAAAGTGGAGAAATTAGGATCCTATCATTTTCAAAACAGGATTGGACCTTTATTAACTTTGGTATGTACCACACTTTTTAAGTACAACCAAGTACCTTGATTCGATGTCAATGTGAAAATTGACATGAACTGATGCATATAATCTAGCAACCAAATTTCCTGTTGCTGCATGAAAAGAGTGGATTCAGGTTGATTGTTAATGGGTTTTCTATTGAACATGGTTGGATAAATGGGTTTCCTAGGTTTTGATGGCATGAATCATGTGACCTGGTTACAGCTCATTTCACCTCCATAAATCACAACGGTTAAGTTGGATTGAGAAATGTTAGTTACCCGAGTGATTGGGTAACTCGCATGATGTGGAACGGCCGTGCACCCGACCTGATTGGTCGGGTGCGAGGGCCCCACAGCCGAGCACACTGTGGGGCCTGTGCGCCCAACAAATGAGGTCAGGCGCGTGGCCATTCCAGGTCGGCTAGTTACCCGGCCTCCCGGGTAACTAGCATTTCTCAATTGGATTATGTCAACTTGAATACAACCTTCTAGATTGCATCCAAGTCAGATGGGTTAAAAACTAAAGTCGCTTGTTATTAGACATACTATTTCATAGCCTTGTAATACTTTCATCAGCTAATGTAGGGAATGGCATGCCTAAGGCCTGCGTTGCGACCACAAAACGGCTATGCTATGTTTACTAGAATATGACCTGACACATTATGTGGCTTCAAGTTGTTCTACATGTTTTTTGTCGGATAACAACAGTGTTGAACAATTCAACTCCCACAGTGCCTATTGGGTTGGGTTGAATGTGGATTGTACCCAAACATGACATATCCACTCCCACTTGTTACTTGTTAATCCCTTGAGCTTCCATCTGCTTCTGCCTTCCTGAGCAAATATTTCATTTAATTTTTGTGGTGATGGACTGCTTTGGGGTGATCTTGCTAGCCCAGCCAGTGTTCCTTAGTCCCATAAGTATTACTAATATCATGTTGACTTTTATGGCATCAAATTTCTAGAAGATTTTGTTTTGCTAATACTACTAAAGGAGAATCATAGATTCTTTGACTAGTTGAATGGTAGTTAACAACATAGCTGCGGTTTTACTTTATAGCTCTCATTGTGGAATTTATAATGATTATAATGCATAAAGCTTTACAAGGATTGTACATAGCTAGAAGGTGTCATGTTTTCATGGAATTGATCTAGCTGAGTGATATTAGTTAGCTTTTCTTTTGAATTTCTTACTGTGATAAATGTTGAACTTTTATGCATCACTGGTGTTTTTGAACTTTGGTTGATGTTCCTTGATTCCTTTTTTGACATGGGAATCCTTGATCTGTTGGGTACTGAGGCCATTTGTTTTTTTCTTCTTTTTCTTGCAGACTGTTCACCATAATGCTTATCAAGAGGACCCATATGCAAAGGAGTTTGGCATTAAAATCAGTGAGAGACTTGCTTCTGTAGAAGCACGAATCTTGCCTGCACCAATGGTAAGTGTGAAAAGCAAGATTATCCGCTTTCTATACATTGAATGGTTAACCATTAACCTGTCTGTAGAATTGGTGTCTGTCAACTTTTCTCTAAAGAAGCTATTAGCCAATAAATGTTGATTATTACTGTCTCTTGCAGCTCAAATATCATGATACAGGTAGGGAGAAGGATTGCCTGCCTAAAGTTGGCCAATGGAACATGATGAATAAGGTACTGAGCTGATCAGAGCTGCAGTTGCTTGCTGATTTTGCTAGTTCATTTTTACATACTTCTAACTATCCTTCTCTAGTCTACTCTTCGAAATTGCTGTCAGTTAAAAAAGGCATCCTTCTTTGCATAATGTTATCTTCGTACTCTGTTTGGATGCGTGCTTAATGTCATCTTCCCTTCTGTTTTGACTTGTGGACTTGATTTTCTTCAATTTGTGATCTATGTCTATTCTCTTACTGCCTCATTTACTTGCATGATGTTTTGATGTTATTACTGTGTGAATGCTTCACTTTTTTGACTGTTCTTAAATGAACTTTTTGTGTTAGAAAATGTTCCATGGTGGGAAAGTTCATAACTGGACATGCATCAATTTTTCTCGGAATGTTCAAGATACCCTTGCTCGAGGATTCTGCCTTGAGCTTGCCCAGATGTGTCAAATTTCTGGCATGGTATGTTATTTTAATTCATGCCTTGTGAGTGTTATTCTTATTCTTACTAAACTTGCGTCAATGTTGTACAGGAATTTACTCTTGAACCAGTACTACCTTCGTTAAGTGCCCGACCTGAGCATGTGGAGAGGGCATTAAAGGCTAGGTATCATGATGCCATGAGCATTCTGCAACCTCAGGGCAAGGAACTTGATCTGCTTATTGTTATTTTGCCAGACAATAATGGTTCACTTTATGGTATGCTTCATTTCATTTAGTTCTAGCATTTTAACAGATTTTATTGATGCCATTCCTAGAACTGTTCATCACGTTAACAATTTTCTGAACAACTGCTAGTGTTCTTTTTGTTTTCATGGCAGGGGATTTGAAGCGAATTTGTGAGACAGATCTGGGCCTAGTTTCTCAGTGCTGCTTAACCAAGCATGTGTTCCGGATGAGTAAACAATATCTGGCTAATGTTGCTCTCAAGATCAATGTGAAGGTTAGTATGTGATATTTGTTCATGCACTCTTAATTTATGTATATAAACTTAACTGCCCCTTGATGGACAGGTTGGTGGTAGGAACACTGTTTTAGTGGATGCTTTAACCAGGCGCATACCCTTAGTCAGTGACAGGCCAACAATTATATTTGGTGCGGATGTTACCCATCCACATCCTGGGGAGGACTCAAGTCCTTCTATTGCAGCTGTAAGTTATCTATGTCGTCAATAGGTCCTTTTTTTGCCCCAGGGTTCAATACGAAGCTGTAAAACTTTTTTATTTCTGCAACTGTAGGTGGTTGCTTCTCAGGATTGGCCTGAGGTGACCAAGTATGCTGGCTTGGTAAGTGCTCAGGCACATCGTCAAGAATTAATACAAGATCTCTTTAAGGTTTATCAAGATCCTGTTAGAGGGACAGTAACTGGCGGCATGATCAAGTATGTGCAGTTCAGCACTTTGACATTTGCCAAATTTTAAGCCTGTGGATTGCTTGTCAACTAATGGTGTGGAATGGTCTCAGGGAACTGCTGATTTCCTTTAAGAAAGCGACGGGACAAAAGCCTCAGCGAATCATATTTTATAGGTACTATCATAAGAGATGCCACATCTAACAATTATTGTACACCTTTTCTGTGCTTTTGTTGTTTGTGACGTACTGATTGATGGTGCATGCAATTTTTTTTCCCACCTCTGCAGAGACGGTGTTAGTGAAGGGCAGTTTTACCAAGTGCTTTTGTATGAACTTGATGCAATTCGGAAGGTTGGCTATAGGAATCATAAGATCTGGTTTAACTTGTCTTGGGGGTTGGTCTGCCTTTTTGTTCACATGTTATATGGTAATTATTTCAGGCTTGTGCGTCCCTGGAACCAAATTATCAGCCTCCTGTGACATTCGTGGTGGTCCAGAAACGCCATCACACAAGGCTGTTTGCTAATAACCACGCAGACCAGCATTCGACTGATAGAAGTGGCAATATACTACCTGGTTGGATGCGTAGCACCTTCGTTTTGTCTAGAGGTTCAGATTGTTGTTACTCTTTTATCAACTTACCTGATGGCCTTTTGAATGGATATGTGATCACGCAGGCACTGTTGTTGATTCTAAAATTTGCCATCCAACTGAGTTTGATTTCTATTTGTGCAGTCATGCTGGAATTCAGGTACGCTATTCCATCATCTTATTTCTCCTCCCGTTTCTGTTGTTTCGGTTTGTGTTTAATTCATGCTACGGGTGTAATCCAGGGCACAAGCCGTCCTGCTCATTACCATGTCTTATGGGACGAGAATAAGTTTACTGCTGACGGCCTGCAATCTCTTACGAACAACCTATGCTATACGTAGGCTCCTCAACCCTGTTTACCCATGTTGTCTGCTTAGTTATTGTGGTTTTTTGACGTGTAGACTAACTGAAGTTTCTGTGCAGCTATGCAAGATGCACCCGGTCTGTGTCCATAGGTAAAGCTGCTGGTCCTTGTGTGCTTGGGGGGCTGGTTCTTGTTTGTTTGTGTGCCTACTGATGCTCATAGCCCATCTTTCCTTTCTTGCAGTCCCGCCTGCATACTATGCCCATCTGGCTGCATTCCGAGCACGCTTCTACATGGAACCAGAGACATCTGATAGTGGGTCGATGACAAGTGCGGCGGCGGCCAGCCGGGGTGGTGGCACCAGTGCCGGCTCAAGGAGTACCCGTGTCCCGGCCAGCTCAGCTGTGAGGCCCCTTCCAGCTCTGAAGGAGAATGTGAAGAGGGTGATGTTCTATTGTTAGGCCACATCATTTTATCTATTGGACCGTCTCTTTAACGTACTGTTGTTTGCTGGTGTCATGGCGTGGTGGATTTCTGTGTTTGTTTTTTGATGTGCTTGAGAGTAATGTATACTTGGTTTTATGACACACTTGTGTGGATGCTTGTTATGGTTTAAGTGTGCATGGGTTCGCAAATCTGGAAGTACTTGCTAAAGTTTTGATTATCTTCATGGCTATTCACCGATTTTTGCTTCTTCCGACCGGTAATCACTTGTATGATTGTGACAACATCTAGTGGCCGGATTATAGAGGGAGATATCTCATGTGGTCGAACACAGATAAGTAGAGAACACTACTCACACTTTTGAAAGAGTTATTAGACTTGATAAATTTATCTTATCAAATCTAAAATCTAATGAAGGCTATGTGCGGATGGATTAGGGTTAAGAGTTCTATGGGAAGCCGAGTTGAGCTGCCATGCATCGAGGATGGCAGAGGATGGTAGTGGCTCTTCACCTGTACATGTCTAACTTGGGCGAGAGCGGGGGGTGTCAAGAAGTAACCCCCCATAGGGAAGTGGTGAAATAAATGTTACCACCCTTCCTCACAAAGGCAGTTCTTGCCGGGGACTTGGGCGTTTCTAATGGCACTGATTGGGCATGGGAGGGGGCACTAATAGCTGCAAAAGCTGTGGTGGCCTCCCATCACTGGGAGAATGATTGATGCACAGATTGGGAGAGAGAGAGAGAGAGAGAGAAAGAGCGCTACGTGGTAATGGGTGACCAGACGATCCGATGGACCGCAGAAAGCAGCTGTTGCCCGATTCCTTCCCAACAACGAGTGTCGCAAACGATGAATGATAGCAGACAGCAGCTCACTTTTTGCTGTCGCTCGTCCTCCCAAGAATAATAATAATAAGGCAACAAAACATCGTGGGGGATGGGAAGTGGTCTTCGTCCATGTCCACCGTTGGTCCCACCCGTCTTTTTGCCCACAGAATTGACAGAATCATAAGGAAGAGCAAAGATTACTGTCCGATCTGAGGTGGAGTTAGACCACTGGGAAAGATTATTGCTCGGCTTATGGCCTAGTTGGATTATTAGACTCAGACACAAGGGTTAGTACAATACGCTTGGGCCGAGCCTTAGGTTGGGCACAAAGTCGGTCTCCAAAAAAAAAAAAGAGAGATTTTTTTTGCTTGATGTCACTTTGTTTCAGATACGAGTATGTGAGGTGGCATTTGTGATCTTCACTCTCGCAATCTAGGTCAGTTCAAATACAAGGGCCAGCCTCCACAAGTTCAATTCTGTACTTGCGGGGCCTGGCCTTTTGCGCTTAGGCCGAGTAATCTCTAGTTCGATTTTAGGGCAGACACAAAAAGTCGGTCTCAAAAAAAAAAAAAAAGATAGATTTTGGTGGATGTCACCTACCTACCTACCTACCTACCTCTGATACAAATAGGTAGTGATACGACATTTGTGGTATTCATCCGCATATGTCTGGGATCAGTGCCGAAAATTCTTAGTGTCGAGCAACCACCATCCATTTGTTGGCGCCGACCATTCATGTCTGGGATCAGTGCCGAAAATTCTTAGTGTCGAGCAACCACCATCCATTTGTTGTGCGCCGCTTGTATATTGTATACGTCTGCAAACTGACCAATGAAAAAACCGAAATGTGACATGTCGTGCAGGCTGGGTCGTATTTTAGACACCACCTCCTCTCGGCATTGGCCTTGATGATACCCATCCAACGAAATCATGTCACGATCACTGTGGTAACATGCATTATTGTCGGGCGAGGGCACCGTCGGATCTCACCTCTCGTAATGAACTCCTTTGAAGGGATAAACAAAAAAGAGTGCTTCTCTTGGGTGGGTGTTTTTTGACACTACACAAGTTTATAACAAAAGGGCTTGGTTGGTCCTCCTCTCACCACCCCCCACAATTAGGGCTGATTATAATTCGTTTCAAATTAAAAAATTAAATCGGACCAAATTAATTGGTTGGTCCAGTTCGGTTTAATTCAATTCTACAAATTGTGAAAACAAACTGAACTATATAAATCGATTTTAATATATATATATATATATATATATATAGAATATGAATAAATTTAATCATATAAATTAAATATAAAGAATTAGTTTGAACTGAACCTAAATAACTCTGGTTTGGGTTGGCCAAACGATTCAGTTTAGTTCGAGTTAGCTAAAAATAGATCAACTCGGACCAAACCTCCGACCAAGAACACCCCAACCCACAACAAGCTCTTTATGGATCCTTCACTAACCCTTTTTAATCCAGCCACCCCCCCCGTAGAAGCTACTCTTCTTTGGGACCAGAAGAAGTGGAGTAACGTGGGGTGTTCACCAAATGGTAGAAAAGGATTCAAGTATTCTGCCTTAATATAGAAAAATAATCTTCTCGTTTTAACAACTTAACACAAAAAGGTTGGATGCGTGAGACTAGGTAGCTGTCCTTGTGCGTGTACTTTTTCTCCAGTGTATGCAAAGAGAGGGAGACCGGACAAATCGTGCGCCACAACTCGTCTAAACATACACAACACACGGGTGTGTGTGGCTTCAGTATCAACTAATCCAAGCTCAATAAATCGGCGATACACTTTTCTTGTATGAAATTTAAATGTACCTTCGTGAAATTGGTCACAGTGTTCTCTTTCTACGGAATGCACCCTGCCCAATCACTGAAGTCCGTGGCTCAATGGCATAAGCCCTCCTCTTGGATTCTAATCTCATTGTTCAAGATTGCACGGAGAGGATGCAATTAATGGAATTAATGGGTCGTGTGCCGAAATGCCTCCTGCAAATGGTGGGGCATACTTTGAGAAAAAGAACCCGAGATCCAAAAAATAATCATCCAAGAAATGATGGGGCTTAATCACATGTCGCAGAACATTTCTTTCTCGAGGTAAATAACTTAGAATTTTGGATTTTGATCTTTATCAATTGAAGAAAGGGGAAGAGGAGGAGGTAGGTATACATAACTCTCCAATCAATCAGCACCAAATAAAAACAATTATGGTCTTCACACAAATTCCAAATAACCTCTAAATTGTTGTTGTAGAAAACTTTAGAATCTTTGTACATTGTCGAGCCATCAGCCAGCTGCAGATTCTTCATGATGATTATATGGCAGGTGACATGAAGCAAATACTTTTACAACAGGATAGACTTCCACAGAGATCAGATTTATGTTTAGCTAAAGCTCAAACCTGACGAAATACTACACGCAGTTTCACATCAGCTCTCTACACTCTTGTCTGAATCTGATGGCTTCTGGATATTCATCCCATTGTTCATCCTTGCACGTGCCTCTGCAAACATCCTCTGCTGTTCAGCTAACGCTTCTTCCTCGGTCATCTCCACCCCACTCCATTTCCCACCTTTCGGAGAGTCCTGTTGCGCACAGACTGGTAGGTTAAGCTGAATAATGAAAAAAGAAAAGAACATATTCTCTAGAGCTGTAAATGGATATCCGAGCTTCAGTTGTCTGATCTGTTTGTAATTTAGATAACGGATACAGAACTTGGGCAAGTAGAATACCTTACAGAAAAAAGAGAACATATTCAGAATGACTTATATGTGTCATAAAGGAAGTAGGTGTTTCCACATCCAATTATCCACTTTCATTCTGATAAGCAATATACACACGTAAATATATATATATATATATACACACACTCCATGATCAATGTATAAGGGAATATTTGTCGATTCCATCTTTCAAAAGAAAACATTAACGGGCAATTATTTCCTCCCTTTCCCAAGTGGTAATGCCCTGGCCTCATTATTGCCACACTCATTAACCTACCACAAGTTCTTTCCTTCCATTCCAGCCAGCATTTGCCATCTAACTTTAGGCACACATATAGGCAATGATAGAGGAAATCTTAATTAGCTGCCAAGTTTTTCATGTGCATCAGACGCTGTTTTGTTATAGAACTGACATGAAAGATGGCTTGTATTTATCTTTGAATCAATTCTTCACTCTCTGATTCGTAAATGTGGTTCCATGAGTTGCCAACCATTCTGTGGGAAACTAGAGTTTTTATCCAGATTATGTGTTGCCATTCTTTTCAGAGGTGCATAGGCAGAGAAGGTTACAAATGACCATTTAGATAACATTTTAATATTAGTCATCCACTTCTTTATCCATTTTCATTGTATTAATCAGTTTTCTAATCCTCCTCGCAACTTCTATATGTAGTGTCATGCATCTATGCTCCACCTTTCATGCGCTCTCAAGGTCCATCTACATTTTTACACCCTCCTTCCTATGCTCACTACCTCTGCAATTTCATCTTACCCCTTTAAACCATTCACTAGGCTTCTCCTGCCAATCCTCCTGATGCTGAAGCATTCTCATTCCCTGTAAGCAACCGCCTCTAAGTCACTTGCCATATATCTCTTTATTTATGTGGTTCAACTTTTTATGTTTGCGGGAAACTATCTACCTTTTTTAGCTGTATTCTTTTGTTGTTAAAAAGCTACTAGCAAGCGCAAGCAGCCCAGCCATGGGCACCAATGTGATCAAATGACTTGTAACTCGGTGAATCCCACTGAAAGGATCTATGACGGTCCTTTCATTTCTTCAATTACCTATATTTACTCTGATTCCTAGCTCTCCCTCTTTTGGAAAGATGTTTAGTCTTAATTTCTTTTTCTATTCTTCATTATTGTTTTCTCAGCTAAAAGAACTCAAATACTTTCCAAATGCATACGCTGTCATAAATTGCAGTGGTTGCTTAGATGAATCTTCGGTGAGCAATATCTTTATCCACATGCAGTCTATTATTTATGTATATTTACATTCTATGTGCCATTATCAAATTGGATGCCCGATAAATTATGTGATGTGAATTTTGGATATAGTATAATAAAGGAATGTTTTCTTGGATCTCGGTTTTATCTTGAGAGGGTTGACAATGGAAGATCTCAAAATAATATTGACAGATTAAGAATAGTGGTAGACCATGTGATCCTCTCCTCTAGATTGCCGGTGATCAATGGGTATATTGACCATGGCCGGGAGCCGGGAGCCTCCCTCCTTCCTCTCCTTCTTCCTCTTTTCTTTTTCTTCATCATCCTCTTCTTCTCCTACTCATCCTATTTGGATTGTGGAACATATGGCAGGTGTAAAAAGTGAGGGAACAGCAATTTGATGATCTATGTTCTTGACCAAATTTTTGCAGGTTGATCTATTAAACAAATACCAAATGATATAACAAAAAGCTAAAAGTTTCATTCACCCATTAAAAGAAAATTCAAGAGGCAAAAAGACTTGCAAAAAGCCTTTCATTCTCTTCACATGAACAAAAATAAGTGAAACATGACCTATTCTTATACAACACATGCCATACACAACATAAACTGCCAACAAAAATGATGAGGAATTTGAAATAAAACGTACCATAGTCTCCAGCTTATGTTGTTCATATGCAGCATAAACTTCATCAATATATTCCCCAAAACCTAAATCCTGGGATGGTTATTAGTGACAACAAAATAGAAACACTTCAGTCATACATCATACTTTCTCGAAGCAACAATATAGTATATACGGTATGTCAGAATTGAGGATGATCTTGGGTATCCCAGGTGAAAAGAATGTGTTTTAGGTTTTCACCTTAAAAATTGGCAGGAATTCTTGGGGTGGGTGGGTTTGGACATTGGGCATAGTTTCATAGAGCTATATATGAGAGAGAGAATAGAAGAAAGTCAGAAATAGAAGACTGACAATTGGCTGTTTTCATATGAATCATTCACCATCTGCTCCAACAGCCACAATTTTGCACAATTTTAGCATGCCAAGTAGAAAAAGAACATTATTTCATTAACAACGGTTCAAACATGGAGTTCATTTCCTTATTACTACAAATACAGGAGACTTGTCATGTAAGGCGAGCATGTGCAAACTCTTAAATTTTATAATTAAAATACCACATGAAAGACTCGTCCAATGCCTTTATGCGATATGAGGTGCACCACTTGTTTCACACATGGAGGAAATAAAAATCAGGAAAGGTGAAATAATGCCCAAGTTTAAGACAGGCTTCCGGTTCTGTGAAGACAAAGTCAAAAGAATGAAAGCTGTGCAGAAATAATTATGTAAACTTCAAAACAACTTGCCAAGATTACAGAAAGATAAAACATTGCTGAGATCAGAAACCTTTAAAGCCTGAAGAACATGTTCAGGAGAAATTGTCCTTTTGTCCCCCCGGCTACACACTTCATTGGACTCTGAAGAAACAAGGTTGATAAACTCTGCAGAAACCAACATAGAACAAAATTTACTCTGTCAAACAAGGACATTAGCAGAAAGTAAGCTCTTGTGCAAGGTATTAGAAATGTCCCCAAAAGACAGAAGAATAAGGTAGGATCCTAATCCTACATCTAGGCGAGAAGGAATATCTAAAAGACTACAACTTATCCAACTTTTCTTGGCGTGCACCAGTAAATGAAAGAAATTTAATCAAATAAGGATGGAAGGGCATGTATACATTCATAGCCCGAAAATGGCTTACAACTTTTCTTTGAAAATGAACATGGGTTTACAAGTGTAAAGACAAGTACTTTGTATAAGCAAATGATATAGAACCACAATATAATGATGCTGTGCACCAGGCTTCATAATATTCACCCTGAGCCATAGTGAAGTTTTAGAGAACTATTGTTTTCGACCTGTATAACCTGTCATATTTAGGAATTACCCTCCAATCCAGACATTTAATAAGAAATCCCCACAATTATACATTTACTTGATAGATACTCCAGAGTCCAGATATCTTATTTAGGAATTCCCATGATCATACATTTATTTGATAAACACCACAGAATATTGTGGAGTTTTTATCAAATAAATGTGTAATTAAATATGATTGACAATGGCAGAGACTTCATGCCGTTGAGTGATCATCTCAGCATGAAATGGATGTATCCTGCAGTTTCCTCACAGGATTAATAATTAACAACTGTAGGCACTGTGAATCTGTTGACGTTCATCCTCGGGCAGGCAGCAGAATCTGCAGATATGCAGTTCGTAGGATGGTTCTAGGACCCTGGGTAACAGTGAGAGGATGTTCATTGAGCAATAGAGGAATCTCAGAAGGTTCAGAAATGTTCTTATGATATCATCAGATCTGCTGTGTTTTGGGCTCTTGAGTGTACTCTTTATCTCTTGCTTTTATATTAACGAATCATAAGCTCACTGGTTATCTTAAAAAAAAAAAAGGCAGTAGAGAAGATGAACATCCTTTAGGTTTAAACCTGAGAGTGAGAGGGAGAGAGTTCTCATCTGTCTAAGACCAAAGTTTGCAGGCATGATAAAGAGTAAGAAGAAGAGATTTCTCATTTACAGAAATAAAACAAATTTGCCATTCTGAATTGGTAACAGGTCATTAATACACTGTTTATTTGTGTTATGGCAGACATCAATGCCTTATTGTAGTCAACTTTTAATATAGTTGATGCATAATGTTTCCAGCTTCTCACTGTTCACAAAGGTCAAAGAAAAAAGATATACACATACATGTAAATATGTTAAATAAAAATAAGAAGTGCAATATCTTAACACATTTAAAACAAGTAAAAACTAAATGAGTTCATTACATAATCCCACAATATGTCTAAAAATTGAAAAGAAACTAAAAAATGACAAGTCTCATGTGTTTGGGTGATGATAGTTTAAGTTTGACCAAATCCTGAGAGATCTCAAGCAGACTAAGTGCTGTCAGTAGGAGAGCGGCTCCCTTAGAGAAGTCACATGCACATTTGACTTTTTTTACCGGACTTTGGATTTTTAGTGTTCCATATGGTTTATTTGAATTATTAAATTTTTAGATAGGTCAAATTATGAGAGATTAGAAAGTTAGCATTTTGCTAAAATCATCAAAATCATGATTTTCTTCTTCGATGGGAGAGTTGACTTTTTTTTGGTAAGAGATATGATTTTTTTGATATTTTTATTAGATTCAAATGGAGGTACTTCCTTATTTACATGTAATATCTTAAGTAAATGTATAACGTTTACTTAAATGATATTCAGGTAAATAAGATGTTTCCTGAAATCGGGCTGGATTCAGCTCTGAAAATCGACCTAAATCTGCTGTCTAAACAGGTTTAGGCGCGCCCAAGCGCCCCTAGCGTGCACCTTGGCCGCCTTAGCGGCGCCTTGGGGCGCCTTTTCTACTCTTAAAAAGGCGGGGTGTTTTAAAGCGGCTAAGGAAGCGCCTTAGCGCTTAGGCGTCCGCCTTGACAACTATGCCGTGTAGTTTACTTTCTGCTTCCGCACTTACTCTGTTAGTAGAATAGATTATCTTATTTACATTCAGTTAAAATATATATCTATTCAGCTTGTTAGAACCAGTGGGAGATTGACAGTCCCTACTGAGCTTCTTCGTGAAGCTCATTCCCTCCTTTTTAGGTGAGGAGGCTTCGCAACAGTACCTCCCGCGGCGGACAGAGGAGACAGGGCCGTAGTAGACGACGTTTCCCTTGAGCAGTGTTCCCTAGTGCTTCTCGGTTCTTCACCCTCGAGGTATGCCTCTAAGAGATCTGTTATCCTTTTTTCTTTCAACACTTGTACTTGTTACTTAGGACTGTACTAGATTTGTACTTATGGTGGACATCCTCTTTCACTTGTTAATACATTTTAGTGCTTGTTATTGTCGTTTAATTCCGTTACATATCTTGTTAAATTGGTTCGTTAACTCTTCCGAGTCTTTGGACCCGTGGGCGGCAGTGCCGACGGTCGGATTCTCGGTGGGAGCCGAGGGTCCGATTGTCGGGGCCGTTATATCCCCTGTGGATTAGATCCCCATGATGGAGCACCATTGGAAGAAGGCACGCACCTGGATCCCGTCGAGCTCCACGATCCGGCAGTTGAGAAGACGCCCCGTAACCCTATTGGAGTAGGTGGCTAGGTAGTTGTCCGGTGGGAGGGTGAAGCGGCAGTGACTGCCAAGGTCGAAGGCGAACTTGCTAGTGCTAGTGGTGCGGTTGAAGGAGTAGCTGAGGACGTTGGCAGGGAAGAGACATGTCGGTGAGCTACTCTTCCGGAGCTCCTCGTGGGGTGGGGGGGGGGAGGAAGAGAAGAGGGCGATCGATGAGGGCGGCGGTCATGGCTTACGTCGATTCCTTCCTCTCCCTCCCCTCTTTGCTCACGGTGGTCGCCGACGCAAAGTTGGTGACGGAACGGATGGATGAAAGAGAGAGAACAAATGAGAGAGAGGGTTACAAAGTGATTGGTTTTTTTAATAAAATAGAGGGCAAGTTAGTCTTTTTGCCCTCTTTATTCAACTGGGGTCGAGTTAAATAGATCGAATCAAACGATAGGGGCATATATGATGAAATACGGAGATTATAGGGGTATGAATGAAAATATTACAAATTCGGGGTATACATATGAATATGGTGTATTATAGGGGTATACATGTATTTTTCCCAAACAAGAACCATCCTAGACCTCCATTAGATTCTCAATGAAAAGATCAAAGGGAAATACAACAACCCCAATCAGATGTCATTGCATTATCATAACAATAGTACATGACCCTATTAGTGTTTTTATTCTTACCTACACAGCATTCAACAAGAAGATCCTGAGCATCTCGTGCAACACGAACATCAGGTGGCAACATCTCCTTAATAATCTTAAACATAGTTGCTGAAAAACAAAAGATGTACAAATGTTAGGAAATAAAATAACAAGGTTTCATCAACTTAGGCTTAAAAGTTGTAAAGTTATGCCCCTTGAAAAAAGAAATAAGAAGCATTATTGACCAACAATAACATCAATAACACAAATTTGTGAAGCTTCTAAACAGATCAGGTACAAACCAAGGACACGTGGCTATACATGATCACATGTGTCACTATGACAATAAATCTGAATAAAGTTGAACCTGTGCATAAACAGGTTTGCAAGTACTTCAAGCCTACAGATACGATGTTATATCTAGTAATGGGACAAGCCCGGTGATCCTCCAAATTTTTGGAAATTTCAACCAAAATGAAGGTTAGGGAGTAAAGTTACATGGTATGCGTACTCCTCTAGGAATTATGTGCAATAATTAAAGTTGCACATTATATTTTATGTTGAAAGATCATCTGTCATCCTCACAACTATTAGTCTTGGATGGGAGAATTTTATTGACCTACTGTAAAATCATAGGACCATTCCAGCATTTTGGTGGAGATTACTGTCCTACAATAAGTTGATTTCTTTACTGTGGAGCTATAAGAAAATTTCTCCACTTGTCTTGTCTGACATGGCCACATGGGGACTGGAGACATAATCGGAGAGCATTTCCAACAATACTTGAGTCTTTCAAACAATGTTTTAAGTATACAACCCCTGAGTATGCCATAATTGATTGAACAATGATGCTGCAAACAATGGTTTCCTCAGCGGCTCTCTTCCAAGTAAGCAAAATATATGCAAAAATCAGTTGTATTCCTTTTAATTGAGCCATGTACTTATCTAGAATAAACATGCCTAAAAGGATTACAATCTGATTTTGCATCTACCACTTTGTCAACAACTTCTTCAATCTAATTGTTAGTGATTTCATAATAGTTTTATAGTGGCTATCAAGAAGGCTAGAACACTGAAGTCATCAATAGCCTGAACATTGTCCTCTTGGGAATAAGAATAACAAGTAACATCGAGGGACCTCAAACAATCAGAACTGGTCTTGTTCATATATAACTAACATAAGATCTTCTTTCGTGAACTCCAAAACATGCTGATAAAAACCCATTAAGAAGCCATCATATCCTGGTGCTGTCTTTGCTTTCATACTGAAATGCCCATTTTGACTTCACCGATAAAGGGAATGTTCATATTTCATGGAGCACCATCCAGCAGCCTGTTAAAGTGACTCTCTAGAAAAGAAAGGTCTATCCTTTTCTTCATTAGAAAGGTAACAGTAATAATCAAGATCAGGTCCGGTAAGGGACCCACTGACTTACCCGATATCCGCCTCCTCCCGCATATCGGTAAGTCGGGACCCGATAGAGCTCATCTTCCCCGCCCGTCTTCGATCTCTGCACAGCGTAGCTCTGGCGCCTGCCAGCCGATTGGGAGGCCGGCCCTGGGGACGGTGGTTATTGCTCCTACTGCCCAGACACGTGCTTCCCCGGCGCCTGAACGCTCCTTGCTGCAGGTGGAGCTGCCTTGTAAAGGCAATCCGGAAGGTGACTCCCGGATGCCCTCGGTGGAGGAGCCTGTGGGCGACGCTGCTGCCCTGGGTTCCTCCCGTGTTCTTCAGCGGCTCCGCCATCCTCCAACATCTCGTACATGTAGGAAGTGCCTGGCAAGTGGGCGGAGAGCCTGGTCACGGAAGAGGATGAGATGTGGCGAGGCTTCAGCGCCAGTTTCCTCTTCGGTAAATCTGACGCTCAACCTGGATCTCCTAGAGGGCCCACCAGTGGAGGCTAGGCGAGAGTTCAGTGGCGATGGTTCCGGTGACCATGTGGGAGATGGTGGAGGCAGTGGGAGCTGCAGTAGGGAGGAGGAGGATGACCTTCCACCCTTCTTCTTAGCTGATGACCTCTTCCAGGAGGCCCCAAGCTTAATTGCCCTCGTGACTGTAGGGGTTGCAGGGTCCGAGGAGGAAGTTGCTGCTTCTAACTCCCTGGCCTTGGCCCTCCCTGCCCCACCTATGTCTGAAGAGTTATGTGCAGCAGTGAAGCTGGTTGAGGAAGCCTTTCAAGGGGATGAGAGTGTTCACGTGGACAATGGGAAGCTCTCAAAAGGTGACGTTTTGGATATATTGAACAAGGTCGAAAACTTTATGGAGACACAGGCGAGTGAAACCGCTAGACTGATTAGAGTCTCCGAGGAAGGCATTGACAAAGGTTTGAAGTCCTCCCTACTTTAGATCAAGTGTAGGTGATGGCAGACACTGCTAGGAAGACGAAATCTGATGCGGCCGTTAAGAAAGGAGTTTCGAAGCATTTTGAAATATAGATCACATGTGTAATTAAGTGCAACCCCTTACGGCTGCAGTAATTTTCTGTTGTGAGATGTTTGCTTTTTGGATGTTATACCGGGGGGAACTTTTAATAGGCGTGAGGATCTGTTTTGGGGCTGCTGGGTGTGCTAAGCTGGGACTATAAGTGTGTTCGGGTTTCTTTCTTTACTCCCTTGGTAGACTATGGTTTGCCATCTTTTGTTTTGGGGGAGTTTTTGAGAGCTCTCCCCTATTCATGTATATATCTTTTTTTTTTCTTTTATAATATCTGTGGTACCACCATGGTTCGTTGTATCGTTCGGATCGACCGTGTCGCAATCTCCGTGGTACAGTACGATATCGTACCGTACCATATTGTTGAGATACGGTGAGAAATAGACTTATTTAATAGAAAGACTAACTCATGTATGGACTCTCTCTCTAACTCGAGATTAAACTCTCTCTCTCTCTCTTAAACATATCTTAGGACTCTATAAGATAGGAGAAAACTACCACCACATGAAGAGACCCCTGAAGACTCTGCTTACCAAGCCCCATCGCCCCAAATCCAGAGGAGAAGTCATTCTCAAAGCTGCACCATTTCTCTCCCCCCTTTCTCTCTCGTATCCTCTAGAACCATCAAGCATATCACACATTCTACAACCTAAAAATGGGTTGATCTACTCACGAGGTTTTCATCAAAGTTGTTCTACTCTTCTTAAGCTTCATCCTCGAAGTGGAATCACCTCGATTGGTGGTTTGTGTCTAAAGTTATAACAAATTATTCTTCACATTCTCTCTCATATCATGATCTGCACATTTGAGGTTTCTTCATAAAAGTTGTTCCCCACGACTTCCTTTACGAGTTTCAACTGAAATCACATCAAATAAATATCTGTAATTAAAGATACAGTGGATTATTCTCGACCTTCTCTCTTATATCGTGATCCAGATCAATAGTGAGTGCGGCCTCTCTACAGCCTGAAGAGGGTGATCTAGTTTTTGAGCTCTTCATAAAAGTAGTTCATGACATGCTCATCTAACCACATGAATAGGAAGCACCATCGATCCGATCTCATAAACAAACTGTAACGTATTAAATTTTATAATAAAATGTTAATATGACAATAAAAAATTAAAAGAGATAGTAAATTATACGTAAGACATGACCACGTATATAAATATAATTATCTTTAATTTTAGAACATTTTCATGTTGTTAATATAATTATGGTACTATCTTTGATTGTGCGCACTTCGACGAGACGACATTCGGTTCCGAAAATAAAGTCAAATCTGAAGTCATCATAATTACCAGAAAAATATACTGATTCTAAAAATATAAGTATCAGAAATTATTGATGCATAGATGTTAAGATTAAGTTGGACCTAATGATTTTTGAGATAATTTTTACTTGACAAAAAATTAATTTAAAAAATTAAACTAAAATTACTATAATTTGTATCATCTCTTAATTAGTTTATATTTGAAATTTCATCTCAATTAGACACCAGTTAGATCCCTTAGATGTTGAGATTAAGTCGATCTAATGATTTTTGAGACAATTTTTATTTGATAAAAAATTAATTTAAAAACTTAAACTAAAATTACTATAATTTGTATCATCTCTTAAATTTCATCTCAATTAGACACCATTTAGACCTCTTAAATGCACCGAATGTGAGAGGGGAAGTAAAGTATATATATAGGCCTGCCGCAGACCGGACCGTATCGGTCAATGGCATACCGCGACGTGCTGCTGCGTCACACCCGGGTCACCTGGGTGACCCGACTGATGAGCCATGGCACTGTGCGGTTTGGCCAACCATGGGTACCACCTACATTCAAAAAAAAATTGTAATAATCAAAGATGGATTTTTCTCGGCCTCATCTTTGAAGACCATATACTCAACCTGAAGTCAATCCTGGTTTCTTTTAAAAATAGCAGCTGTATGAAAAAAAAAAACTGTGATCTTATCACCCTGGGCAAGCCAAATTTCCATAGTTCTTTGTTCCAATCATTCTCTTCTTTGAGTAAGCATTTTTTCAACTTTCAGTGTCTCCCATTTCAGGTCATATAAGCCCCATTTTACAAATACATCTTCTAATGCTAGCCAATATGGTCCTATGCCATCAAAGGCGATTGAGGCGATTGCCCAGGCCATGAGGCGAGGCTACCTCAGTCGCCTAGCCCCGGCACATTTCGCCTCGGTGATTTCAAGCCACCAATTCCACCTTTTTCGCCCTTGTCCAGCCCATACATTGGCCCATAAAGAGGCCCACTTGGCCTATTTATTTACTTGGAATTTAGTTTCTTTTCAGTTACTTTACATATAGAAATGAATAGATTTAGTAAGTCATACAATAACTTGACATATATGAATGATTAATTTTATGAAATATACTAGTCTCATTCACATATACTAGTCTTATTCACATATTTAGGTGATATTTATAGATATATTCATATATTTTAACTATATATATTATTTTATAATATATCGCCTCAATCGCCTAAGCCATCGCCTAGGCCTTTGAGGCTGAAGTGACCCCTTGATCGCCGCAGTCGCCTCTTTCCTCTGACTACATAGATATGGTCTGCCACCAAATTCTTGTTAAATAAGGTGCCCAAAAATTGGCACAAAGTAGCCGGCTAGCAGATGCTTCCAGCTTGAACATGGGGCACTTATTTTTATGCCACAGAAATCCAGGAAGCTCTCCTTGGGTGGCTAGTCCAGGATGATGTTCTCCACCTCCTTCACTAAAATGAGCTGTACTGGGATCCACATGCACCTGGTCTGGGAATGTAACTCTGCACTTGGAGGTTGTGAAGGGGACAACATGACAGATGCAGCTGGCACTCTCCTCCCCTTTGGTCCATTGGCTGAGACACTGAAAGTAGACAATGAAATGACAGACAAGTGCCTTTCCGTTCTCTCTATTCTTCTCTTATATCTTCTTCCCCTTCACCTGGGGTGATGGGACTCCTCTTTCTTCTTCTTGACTTCTAGTAATGGGACTCTCATGTCTCTCATCAGCTTAGAGTGTATACAACCCTATGATGACGTTAAGGAAGATGACAATAAAGGCAATGCTGACTTCTTAGGCCAACAACGGCCTCCCAAAGTTTACAGAAAAATTAAGTCACGACAACTCCATCCTTTTTCTTCACAAGGGGTGCACATGATGAAAAGACGGAGGCACGTAAACAAAACCCTATCATCAAGTAATTTGCGAGCTTAATCCAGCAGCCGCACCCACCCTGCTACACAGGATGAAATGGTATGGATTCACGACAAACGAACCCAGGACAGCATGCCGTAAGAAACCCGCGCACCCCCCCCCCCCGCCCCACCCCGGGTGCATACACAGAAGCGAGACCTGCCCCACCCAAGCAATCCCGGATTCAAAGACTACAGAATACAAAACGGCAACGGGAGAGAACGAGCTAAGCACGCAGCAGACCTTTAGGGAGAGAGACGTCCTCCTTGGACTTGCCGACGATGTCCATAGGGTCCATCGCCGGAAAGCGCCCGATCTAGTGCCCCTGCGGGGGTGGGGGAACAAAAAACCGACGGCGGGATGGGGGGCGCCGAGGATCTTCACGAGGCGGAACGGCGGCGGGGGAGGAGGAGGAGCATCCGCAGCAGATCGAGGAAGGAGGGTTCTTCTTCTGGGGCGAACTCGATCCATGGAGGAAGCGGAGTTGGTATTTAAAGCTAGGTTGAGGAAGTTGTAGAGGAGGAAAGAACAAGCAGGGGGAGAAGAGGGCGGGGGAGAGAGCTATAGCCGAACTGGGATTGGGCATCTGGCGTCGGGTGCCCTGCCCTCCTTTCTTACTTGGGGATTTTGTGATAAAGTCCTCTGGAAAGATTTTTATTTTCGGAAAACTCACAAAGATTACATGCTCCCGGAGTCGACCGTTGCAAGAGAGGGTTTATGATATCTGAGATACGCCCTTAAAATGTAGTAGTAGTAGTTTTTTTTTGGTTTGAATTGGGAATATTCAGAGAGTTTTAGTGAGAGATTGTAAGTGTTTTTTTCCCCCTAGGTAAATATTTTTTTCTGCATAATCATCATAATTATGATTCTTTTTTTGGGTGTGGTGAGATAAGTAAGTGACTATTCGACTCCATTTCCCTACTGACCTTGTCACATATAAACTCGCACAATAGTAGGTTAAATATTCATGTTTAATTACATAATTATGAGAGGTTGTTCAGTTGTCGATCACGGCCAGTAGTAGTGTGCAGATCGCCTCTGCCCTGCGTTTGCGGATCACCGACCTTTTCAATTGGAGGCTACAGAAGAAGATGGCAAACATGAGCACCCATGCCTACCCTTGTTCTAGAGGAAGAGATCAATTTACACAAGGTTCTTGATGGGTTTTGGACACGCTATGAATCATCCTTCTTTGGCGGTGGAGTCCAGGCAGACATCAACTGACATGCGCCTCCAACGTTCGATAACAGTACTGTTTTGACAAGATATCAGATCCCTCTTGTCTTGTACAGAGACAGAGATGAGCTATTCCTGTATGAGCTATCAGGGGAAACAAAGAAAACATTGATAAAAGAGTGAGTAGTGTGTTATCTGGGACGAAGAAGCCATTCCATTGAATCCATTCCATTCCTTTGGGATGTGGATTCCCAAGCCATTCACAATTAATGTTTTTATCAATTGATCTGCAGCAAGGCTCATCCATGACTGGAACAAGGTTTGTTTAAGTTAAACCTAACTTCAGTTCCTTTGGCTGGCCTAATAATTATTCGTAGCATTCCTATTTCAGAAGATGGAGAAGACGTACAGAATTACGTACTTAGGCTCGTGATAAATAGTAGTAAGTTCTGTACTTGTACTTGGAAGCAAATCAAGAAGAAACATCACAATATGAATGGATTTGGGGTCAGCCATGATATGCCTTGTGTACTTGGCAAGCTCTCTTGTATAAGTAGCCTAACTATATATTGATAATATGCAAAAGAAAGGATTTGTGATAGTCAACAGATGTTGTCTTTGCAAACAAGATGCAGAAATGATTGTTTATTTTTCTAGTGTCCATTTGGAAGGAGATCTTGGCAAGATTTGACATTAAAAGAAGGATTGCACATACTTTGAATACTGAGCTAGATGAATTGTCTACCAAAATTTCCCTTCTTTCACCTTGGCCGCTCAGTTAGCTCAGGTGGTTTTTAGAATGACGATTTGGTGGATATGAAGAGAACATTTATAATGCTGTAGAGTGTTTGAAAATTCCAACGTACAAATTAATCCTACTTGGTTTTCTGGAAGACGCAGGCAGCTGTTTAATTGGAGACTATTAATATCAGCTGGTAGAGAAAAAGGAATTTTCGCTAGATTCAATACAAGAATACAATAATGGAGAGTCATTAATTTCATATTCTGCTTAAGCTTAAGTGGTTAATTATATTTCGACAATGGGAGAATTTTAAATTTTTCTACACTAACAGCATATCATGACATCCGCTATGCAATTGCTACTCCTCATTTCTCATATCTACATTATTTCTATTATTTTTTATCTCCTCCACAGATAGTGATAAACTTAATTAGTTTCATGTCATAATCCATGATCTGTGTGGTCATGAGTGTTATTCTTACTTCATTACTCACATATGTCTGGCAAGGCCTTTTGTGATATCATAACTCTTTAAGAAAAGTATTCCAGGCCTGTCTGGATATTGCCTACTTTTGTAAACTCTGCAGATATTAATACATATCTTATCAGCGACCCCCCCCCCCAAAATAAATAAATAAATAAATAAATCCTTCAGTTTTTATTTCTCTACGTACAGGTTAGGAAGGGATCCCCAATGCTAGAGAATGGTTGCTTCCAGACCTCCACGGGAGCCCAAACAGATCTTTTGTATGATCCCTGGATCAAAGACCAAGCATTCATCATCTTTGGCAGGCATGCATGTGTATGCATAGGGATCTTATTTCCACAGGAACTTGATCTACTTTCATAAGACTTGTCCATTTCTTACATTCTCCGACAGGGTGCTTGGGCATTCCCTCCCTTAGGAAGATTCATCACTGCGCTGCAGTCTTTAATTTCAACAGTGGATATAAATACCCTCGCTGTCCCTTGCCTCCGAGCCTAGAAGTGCGCATAGCTCTATTACATGTTATCAATAGGATTACAAATGAGTTGAGTTAAGTCGAGTAGCACTCTGCTTAGATTTGACTTGTTTGTTTTTTGACGAGTTCGAACTCAACTCGATACTCGTTAAGTATTTGCCACTTGTGTTCGAACTCGACTCGTTAACTATTCGTGATGTTTAAGACGAGTTCAAATTTGAGTTTGAGTTCGAAAAATTTTACTCAAACAAATTTAGGCTTGAACTCAAGTTTGAGAGCCAAAAGGCCGAGAAAGGTCTACATTGTTAATGGGCTGTGGTGTCCATTTTGTAGCAGTTTATCTCCCAAGTAGTTTTTTATCTTTGATATGAGACTAATGGATACACAATGTATTTCACACTGCGGGGTGGGTAGGGTGGGCGGCGGGTGTAGAGGGTGGAGCAGCCAGAGAATGCCATTGAGGGCACCACATACAGTATCTGCCACCGCCAAAACTACCATGCGGCATTCGCACCGCCGAGATGTGGCACTGCAACTCTTGCATTGCAACTATCGCAACCATTGCTGAGACCTCCGTCTGACACTAGGGGGGTCTGTAATGCATGGTCGCCGAAGACTCTGATGATTGACTGTAGCACCTCTCAATCGTGTCGAGTTGGGGTCGGCTGCACACCTACACAGGGCTGCCATGAGGAAGAAGATGAGTTGCACGGTGTAGGGACCTTGGCAAACGAGATTCTATGTATATACCCCTATTTGTATGATTGGATTAGATTTTGTGTATATGTCCATATTTGCATAATTTGTGTGTATACATCCTAGTATTTAGTTTTTTTACATCTAAGTGCTCATAAATATTTCATACTTAAATAATAACTCTATAAAAATAAATAAATAAATTTATATCCTCATACTTATTATAAAGAATTTGAGTTTCATAATGAGCAACTTATCGTGTATCTTAATGAGTACATTATCGAGTATTTTAACGAGCTACTCACAAACATAATTGAGTCAAGCACACCTCTGTTCACGCTCAGGTCATTTATGAACTGAGTTTTTCTTTTGTTCAAGCTTGTTTATTTGATCTCATAAACAAGTTAAGATGAGCTTTTATTGAGCTGAGCTTCAAAGTACTCGTCAGGCATATTGGTTCATTTACAACCCTAGTTATCGAAGAAGCGAACCATGTGACTCTCTGAACATCCTCAGGTGGGTCCTCTGGTGCATCACCCCTGCCTCATGCCTGATGCCTCTTGGGAGCCATGACTCTCAACTTCAAAACTAACACAGTTGGAAAGTAAGTTTTAGACCTCTGACAAAGCCAATATCACACTTGTACTGACCTTTGGGATGGTTAAAGTTACATTAGTTTCTCATATACCTTAGTAGACCTTGATTTGATATCATCTATAGTGATCAGTGATTGATGACTCGATAAGGACCTAGTGCGACACTAACCTTGACCCACCATCCATGAGTCCGAAGACCCGAAAGGGTAAAGAAACTGGTCAAGTGAATGAACAAGAAATCAAAATAATTATAATAGGAAATAAAATACATTGTTTTTACATCATACATAGATGTCTCAAATGTAAGTCTAAGTAGAAAGAAGAGTACATCTCCAGGAGGGGCATACTCGGGGAGTCAACTACACACTATTACTGGCACAAGGAAAGCCTACACTACCATACTAATATGTAGTTCGAGGTGTGTGCTTGTCAAGCCCCAACGCGAAATACCAGGACGAATAATAATCGTGCAAGTAAATAAATAACATCAAACCATTGGACAACTGGATAATAGAAATCAACTTAACTTGTATTTATAGTCAAATCATTATTGTCTATTACATTCACTAATTAGAGTCAATAGTTAGGGCCCATTGACACTTTTACATTGGAATACAAGTAAAACTGACTAACTAAATAAGACACTACTATGACGCTATGGTAGATCTTTTCCATGTTATGACTCCAACAGAGACTCGTTCACTCTTGATCATCCCCTTCCTCATGTGTGTTGTCATCTTTGTCAGACTTGTTGACCCACTTTATGGCATCAAGGATTACCTAGAGGGGGAGGGGGTGAATAGGATAAACTAGAAATCTGATAGCACAATCACAACTTTAAAACTTGGTTAGTGTAAATAAAGCGTGTGCAATGGAAATTAAAGGTGTGGAAGCAAGCACACGTAAGAACACATAAATTTATCATATATAGTTTGGAAACTCTAAATGGAAGCCCTACGTTCAATCCCAATCAAATCTTGAGATTTCACTAACCACCAAGTAATCCTTGGTCTTGATGATCAGTCCATCCCCATATAATTTTATTTATTATATGTAATTTTTGGTGATTAACAAAACATTAACAAAATATTTTCTAACAATCTTTTGTGAAGTTCATCCACAGGAAATAAATCAAGCAAAATCTGTAAGTAATCCTCATTCACTATTACTTAGAGTTCAGAGCATGTATTTCTTCTAAGTCCACAACGATTTCCATCGCTACAACGATCTGATAAGTAAAATAATGATTTCCATCACTACAACGATTTGATAAGTAAAACAACGATTTCCATCGCTACAACGATTTGATAAGTAACACAACGATTTCCATCGCTACAACGATTTGATAAGTAAAACAACAATTTCCATCTCTACAACGATTTGATAAGTAACACAACGATTTCCATCGCTACAACGATTTGATAAGTAACACAACGATTTCCATCACTACAACGATTTGATAAGTAAAACAACGATTTGATTGTTGTAACGATTCGATAAGTGAAACAACGATTTGATCGTTGTAACGATTCGATAAGTGAAACAACAATTTGATCGCTGTAACGATTTGATAAGTGAAACAACGATTTGATCGCTGAAACGATTCGATAAGTGAAACAACGATTTGATCGCTATAACGATTCAATAAGTGAAACAACGATTTGATCGCTGTAACAATTTGATAAGTGAAACAACGATTTGATCGCTGTAACGATTTGATAAGTGAAACAATGATTCGATCGCTATAACGATTCGGTAACTTGAACAACGATTTGATTGCAAACAACGATTTGCTTATACTTGAACAACGATTTATTTTTGTTCAAACAATGATTTACCTGTACAACGATTTGCTTGTACTTGAATAACGATTTGCTTGAATAACGATTTGTTCATACAACAATTTCATAAATAGAACATTGATTTCATTTCACCATGAATTTCATTTATGCATGGATTATGATTATGAGATCGATTTCACGTATACAACAACTATCTTCACATTGATTTTGGTTTGAATGAATTATCATACATTCTTTATTATTATCTTCTCACATAAATTTGAAATTAACTATTCTCTATGATATTCAAACATATTTTCAAAACACTATGGAGTTCAAAGTCTTCCCGCGTATATCACTGTATCTTGCATTTATTGTGATCATACACCTCTCTGCATGTCGCATAACCAGGCGTATTCTACACCTGTGTGTCAATAACAAACACTTTTTAGAGTGACAGAATGGCATTTCTATTTTGGTGTACATTCTAATAGCATGTCTTCTAACGTTGACTGACAAGCATAGAGATAGTCTAGCTGTCTGGGTGCTTAGTATTTATTGTGTGTAGGTCTTTACCAGTACCATATCTTACAACGTTGGACAACTAGAAGTAAAAGATATCAAGATGATTCTTCTCTTTGTGTGGGTGTCTCTCTGAGCATTTATGACTGCAAGCTTACCTGCTCCACTCCTTGGACCATACAGTCTAACGTGCTTCAAACAAAGAGACAATAGACACCTCAACGGCTATATTCTCAAGAGAAGTTATATAGAAGACTGATGACTCCATGAAGAAAAAGTTTTTAGAGAGATAGTGCTACACACAACTCACCAACAATTTGCGAGCATCAGAAAGAAGAGCTTATTCGCTTCATTCCACCATTCTTTTAGCTCTTAGCTCTCAGCCTTTCTTGCTTAGTCCTTTGAGAGCTAGTTGTTGTTCTGAGAGATTTTCGTGTTGAAAATTTATCTCTCTCAAACTCTGCCTCAGATAAAGCAAACTTCTATAAGCTTGGTCTAGGGGCCATTCACCTTTAATCACATTCTTGTGTGTACCTCTTCGGTTGTGAAGAGAAGACCTGTAGGATACAGGTTGTTGTTGTTGTTCCCTTCATTAAAGAAAGAAGACCTGTTGCATCAGGTGTTGTGTTTGTTCCTCTTCGGGGTTAGAAGAGAAGGCCAACTACTGCTGGATGTGTAAGTGTCCTTAAGGGGGACAGTACCCTTGGTTAGTGAAATCCCAAGTTGTTGCTTGGGGACTGGACGTAGGACTACTTGGTATAGGAGGTCCGAACCAGGATAAAATTCTTATATGCTTGTGTGTTTGCATGCGTGTCTTCATTGTTACTAACACTAACTATCGATCTTAGTGTTTTTCTGTTAAGCGTTTTCATTGACAAGTTTTATTAGAAGAAGAATTTTAAAAACCCATTCACCCCCCCCCCCCCTCTGGGCTTGCCAGCTGGGCAACAGGTCTTCCCTTAAACAAGGGATAATACACCCAACACACTCGCTGATCTTCCCTTAACCAAGGGGCAATTACACCCAGCTCTCCCCACTGGTCTTATTCTCTTTTGGGCATGAAGATAGCCCACTGTTTCACCTTAACTAGGTGCTTCTCTTACGAGTTGAGAAGCAACTCATTGGTTCAGACCTCCAGCTGGTCACACCACCAAGCACAAGCTAGTCTTCCCTTCTAACCAAGAGGAACACTTGCACAATAAGTCTTTTCTTCAAATCAAGAAGAACACTATGAACAGTCCTACATCCGGACACAAGTTTTTCTTAAGAAATGAAAGAACAAGCAGAGACCTACAGAAAAATAGATGGATTGAAGCTCAAGCTCTCAGCTTCTAGTCGCTCCCCCAAATTTACAATATTGCATAGAGAGAGGGAAGAGAGAAAAAAAAAGGTTTGATTGCTAGAAGGCTTCAGATGACTTCTGCTTAGGTGCAATCTTCTTCTTGCATGGGCTCGAGCTCTTTCTCTCTTTTCTTTGAGTATGTGTGTCATTTTGGTTCCTTACTAGATGTACACTCTTTCAAACAGATCTTCAAGAATGCTATCTTCTTTTATCTTTAAACTCTTCATCTTTTATAGAGTGGCTGAAGAGGGTTGTTGAGGGATGTAACCGTCGGAGCTTTTCTTCTTCATCTTCTTCTTTTCTTCTTCTTCTGCTACTGCTTTCTTTGTGTCTAATAGATACTTGGAATGTGTCGACTGGTTACTTGGAATGGAGAAAAATCTTCCAGCTTATGCACGCCCAAGTTTTTCAGTAGCAAGTTCCAACGTTGTTTCTACATGCAATAAATGCATGTTTAGAAGAGAAGTCTTCTATCAAATAGCCCATGCCTCTTTTTCTTTTTGTCAATGTTTTCTACTGATAGCTTGTTACTTCAAGGAGGTGCTTTTCTATCTAGCAGAAAAGAAGAAATCCTATGAGTCAACAAAAAGAGATCTTCAATCAGAAAAGAAATAATACTTTAAACATATAAGGTACATTTGATATTTCATTGGGCGCCAAAGATATTTTGAAACCCAATCGATGTGTTTGTAAGCCAATCAGAATATGACTGAAGCTATGAGGTCATCGATAGGATAAAACAATTATAACACTAATCAGAACGTTTTATTCATCAATAGAAAAGATGAGACAAAGTGTTCACTAATCGAAATGAAAATTAACACCAAATGGAACACTTGGTGAATAATCGATTATCTATTGAAACTTCAACTGGTTAAAATTTAACATTGTCAGTCGAAGTGGTACTTCAGATATGACGAAGTGGATACTTCAGATATGATGAAGTGGGACTTCAGCTGGAACATTTATAATGATGTCAGTTGAAGTAAGACTTTGTATAGAACTCAACATATGATGAAGTAAAACTTCGACTGTGACGAAGTGAGACTTCAACTGATGAGAAGAAAGTTGTGCATGACGAAGTGAAACTTCGACTACTAGCTTTGACTGATCAGAAGAAAGTCGTGGATGACGAAGTGAAACTTCTATTAATCAGAGATTTCTTCTTCAATCGAAGTGGACTTAAATAGAAATCGATAGAGATATTCAGTACAAATCTTTTGAAGCAACAGAAGACATATTTTTATAGCCATAACTATTCTAGAAAAATAAAAAATATTTAGAATATTCATGAGTTTTAGTTATTACCAAAACATAAGGATAAATATATAGAGAGTGGTTCAACAATCTCCTCCTTTTTGGTGATGACAAAACTCATAGGAATTTTCTTATTTAAGAAATTTAATACAAGCAATAAACAAAAAATTTAAGGTAAAATACTCTCCCCTTTTTTGTCGATAACCAAAAAAGGAAAGATCTTACCATTTGCATTTCCCCCTTTTTTAGTTGTAGAGACTTCTTACCAATATGCTGTGAGGGGAGTGGTTCCACAATGAGGGTGTTTTCTCCCATTTGAATTTTAAGCCTTGGTACCACATGTTGGTATTGTTGCTTAGGTTGGAGATCTGGATCACTACTCCCCCTCAGTGTGATGCTTCCCCTCCATACATGATCCTCCTTGAATTGTTGCCAATCGATTTTTCACAAGTTCTCTTTGTATGTCGACCTGTGCACCTTGTTTGTTGACACCTCCTTGTTCTATTGGCTTGTCTTGTTGGGTTTGTCAATTCTTCACACGTTCACCTGCATTATTGTCTTACATGAAGGAATTTTGTGTAGATATTAGTAAAACCAATATAAAACAAAATATAAATTCAAGGTGTGACTACTTCCTCTTCAGATTAGAGTGAAGAGAAGAGTTGGTAGTTACCAATCAGATGCTTTTGAGCATCATCTAACCATGCCCATTTGAATGCCTTCTCGTGGTGTCCATTAAAATCAGATAGGCATTTTCTTCTTCTTCTTTGGTGCCTGCGTTGCCTGAGGAATTGTCCTATGTTGCTGTCATGGTCCTTCTTATATATTTATTGTGCTTTTCCTCTTTTTCTCTTCTCTTTTGGCTAAGATTTGTTGGATAACTTCTTCTTCACTATCAGTATCACTTCTCCCACTGGCAGTGGCTTCATCCGAAGTGCTTTCTTCAGCCTTGAATGCATTGTTTGGATTTCTTCTGAATGAGCTTTCCTCTAATCTCTCCATATTGATTTCATGAGCCCTTAATGACCTTATGAGCTTTTCAAGTGACATTTCTGAGACATCATTTGCTACTTCTATTGTCGTCAGTTTTGGTGTCCATTGCACTGGGAGAGATCTTAAATTTTTTCTGATTATTTTTTCCTGGCTGTACTTCTTACCTAGACTTGCAAGACCATTAATGATTTCAATGAAATTACTGCACATTTGCGATATGGACTCATGTAGCAACTCTTAATTTTAAAATTTGATAAATGAAATTAAATCAAAAGAAAATGTGAATAATTAAAACCCATTAAGTAAAAACAAGTGATGGGGTCACACTAATGGTCCATGTGTGATCTAATGGGCCAACAAACTAGAGCCAAATGATGGTTGGAGATAATTATGCCAAAATTTGTACCTAAATTATTGATAAATTAAAAGGGTTAAGATAATCATTATTTTAACTCATAATTATCTTAAAAAGAGTCCTAGTCCTATCCTGACCCCTTGGCCATGGATCTAGAGCCACCCCTAGTCAAATGGAAGGGATAAATGATAGGAAAAGGGAGATAATTATAAGAAATTCGGAGTTGGATGAGAGGGAAGAGTTTTAAGTGTTTAGGAGACTTATAACATACAAATACTTCTCCATTTCGTCTCTAGCCGGCCCTATTGAACCATTGGAGCTTGGAGGACGAGGAGGAGGAACTCTTTGACATGGAGATTGTGGAGAAGGAAGCTAGGAACAAGGGATCTTCAAGTTCTTCACTCTTCTTACCCTAGAATTTCAAGCACTCAAAGGTAGGCAATCTCTCAAGAAAAAATAAATTAAATTCGACCCTAGATAGACCATGATTCAAGCATCAAAAGCCCCTTGTTTTCCCTAATTTTCATCATGTCATTCATGAGTATTTCGTGCTCAAAGTTCTGTCAAAAACATGTACCCGACTTGACTTGTTCACCTTAAATCCATATTCATACTTGATCTCGTGTCATGAAACTTTTATTGTACATGCTATTTGATGTCAGGAATCCAATGACACAAATTTTCCCAATTTCTATCATGTACCCTTCTCCAATTAAATCATTTTCCATCGATGTGTCATATTTTTAGTGTATCGTGAAGAACTTGTTAATAGCATGATCATACTCTGTCTGAAATCATATTACTCTTTACTGTCTGTACCTCTACATATCTAGTTTCATTTAAAATTAAAGTCGTGATTTTTCATCATGTATACAAATTTATATGAATTTTTGAAGAGCACTATGTCCAGCCCTTGACTGCATGGACCGCAGCCCAAGGAGATTTGTGCAAGTTCCTGAGCTCAGGCTGAGACCCTGAGAATGCGACGACTCGATAGGTCGCGTTCTCAACCGAGTCGCGACAAGGACTCACGTCGCGTTCTTATCACGACGGGACCCTGCATCGCGATCTTCAGATTTTGTCGGTCTCGACCTGAATGCGTCGCCCCGACACGTCGCGACGAGAACCTTGTCGTCGCGTCGGTGTCTCGGCTGAACCAGATCGCCTCGACTCGTCTGTCGTGACCTGAATGCGTCGGCCGAACCCGTCTTGACCAGATCATGGCCATCGCATCGGCCCATCATGTCACAACCTGAACACGACGTTGACCGACGTCGCGTGACTGTCTGTCCAGAAGCCCTAATTTGCATGCAAACCATGTTAATCATGCCATAAAATCATTGTTTAGCCCCTGTAATACATTGTTATGAACAGTAACACCATGTTAATGTATGTTTGCTAATATTCATATTATTTTATTAATTAAAAGATGTGTGCACAACACTTTCATGCTAAGCTTGATTCTCTTACACATGCACACACTAAACATGAATTTGGCCTTGAGACCTTAATGAAATTACTCAATAATTTACCTGATAATTAAGTGCAATTTATCATGTAAAATTCCCTATTATTTTAAATAAACTTGTCTTCATTTTATTCGCTTGATTTGAATACCGTTATCAGGTTCCTTTGCCTTCGAGCACTCAAGGTATGACAGACAAATGTTTCTATACACACTTAATCTTGGCTTGGACGACCTCTCTGTTGGGAATACTCCTGATAGGACCAGGAACTCCTTGTCGAGGCCTCCGTAAGACTCCTTGGCTTTGGCGGATGTCTAGTGTCGATGAGTAGGTTGTACCATTAAGACCTATTTTACCTTTAGGGATCATTAGTTGTACTCGCTTACCTTGAGATCACGCCAGACCTCTGGCCTGTGTTCGTAGCACAGCTATTGGGTGGTTGTGACTTCCATCGGATTGCTGGCACACGATAGTGTGTGTTGTGCAACTGATAATATTGCCTATTTATCGTTGATTTACGAATATGACCCTTGTTCTTACCTACGTTCTCTATGCTCTCATCTAATCACATTATCTATATAATCTCATCTATTCTTTAATTACTCTCATCTATTCTTGGTACTTTAATTGGCCATCAATTGATTGTCTAAGATAACAAACATAACCATGGCAGACAGCATTATAAAGGGCCCAATCTGGACCTGGGAGGAGAGCTCGAAAGGCTATTTACTCATGAGGGTTTAATGATCAGGGTGTACGACACAACACCCAAGTGCCATACTATCAAGATTTAATCGAAGACAATCAATACAAGTACTATGTTCTCTCGGTTGACGAGAAGTTCAACCAATATGCTATCTCGACTAGTGCACTTTTGTGCAAACATTATGTAAGGCCCTCGATATTTGTTGTATTATTTTATTGCGTGTAAATAATTCATGCTTGTGTATGCATAGATGTACATATCTACGTATGTATTAACTAGTTATACTTATGTGTGCATGTGTATAATTAGTTGTAAATAATGTATGAATTGCACGGTGGTAGTGTGTACATGATAGTATATGTATGGCATGAATATATGTATAAGTTAAGCATGGTTTCTGCATGTTTTGAGTTCTGGCCGAAGGATCCAATTGGCGTCCACATGGATGGACGCCCATGCTGAGTCAGCGTCCACCTCGATGGACGCCAATACTTAAGCCAACGTCCATTGATGTGGACGTTAAGATCTCTGACCTGCATGCGTTGCAGACCCCGAAACTCTGGGGGCAAGCAAGCCCTAACTCTGGGGGCAAGCAAGCCCAGCCATTGGGGAGATGTCCCCAACGGCTAGCAAGCCTTCACATCACCTCTCCGGGGTTCCCCAAACCCCTCTCCTTTAAACCAAACTCCTTCTGCACCAGAAAGAGCTCTCTTTGGCTCTTTGCAAAGAGGAGAGAAACCCTAGCTTCTGTGAGAAGAAAACTGAACTTTGCTTGCTCTGATCCGGCAACTTGGAGCTTCACCCGGTGGTTCCTTGCAACTGGAGGCCAGAGTGGACCAAGGAGAAGGCTTCCCCGACCCCAACCTGCTGTGGAGATCGACTGAGAACCAGGAGGAAGGAACTTTTGGAGGCTTCTTGGGACTGCCCAAGGAGAGCTTCATCAACCTCTTTGATCCCTTTGAAGATTTATTTAGAGGCAAGTACCCCATACATTTCGTCCATGTAGATGTCTAGTAGGGTTTTACTATTTTTATAGATTTTAAATCGTGTCCTGGATCCTCCTTTTCACCCTGTATTTGGAGCTCGGTCTGTGCTCTTGCACAGACAGGAACTTGGCGTCAAGGCCTCTTGCCGCCAAGATCTTCAGTCTGCGTCCAGCGATCTTGCCGTCCAACTCCTTGAACGGCCAGAGACTGCCGTTAAGTTCTTCAGGACAGAACAGTGAGCTGTTCTTCCTGGTATATGACTATTTTCGATGTGTTTTCGCAATGAGGATATAATGTAACTTCTATATATTATGTATACTAGTTAATGTGGTGTGTGGGAGAATTATTGTGCATTTTTTTGTGGATGGTAGAATTTATTAGCTTATTGGAATGCATGTGGAAGATACGGCTATGTATGTTCACCCACTATTCTCATGATCTGTGGAGAATTTGGGTGCCCTAAATTTTATAAACCATGCGTGTATGGGTCAGTCTATGCCCTGCAATTACTGAAATTTTCCCATGCTTCTATGATTTACTGTAAATTTCTATTTTGGAAAATAGCAACCATGCGTAGGCTTGCAAAATTTATAGTAAATGGTGTGTTCTGCATTAAATCTAGGGGAAACATTTCTGAAATGATGTGTATGTTGGGTTCAGGGTTGTGAACTATTAAACCTGATGTTCGTGTTATGTTCCATGTTGAATTGAAATTTTAATAGCGTGAAAATGAATGTCTTAATTTCTGTAAATATCTGATAATTCAGAAAAATCTAGAAATTTGCATGTGAGGTTATAAACCTGTAATCAGAATGTGGTTAAATTTATAGGCCATTGGGATAACCGTGGAATGCATTATGGGATTTCCATGCAAAAATATGTAATTAATGCATGCCATTATGAAAATGAGTTGAATTGTGTTTTCAACCTGATTACTATAAGTTACTGAATGTGTAATCTCTGTCATCTGTAGTATCATGCTAGGAAAATAGAGCCATGTGTGAATGAGAGAATGTAAAGGTGTGTGTGCGCCATGTGTAAAAATGTGTGTAAAATCGGTATGTGTAATGTGTAAGACTGTGCCAAGTGTGATACTGCTTCCATAGAGGGCCGTGGAACCGTACCATGGAAAAGTCCCCATGGAAAGGTTCAATGTGTTAAGATCCTAAGGGCATTAGGATGAAATCCTGGAGGTGGATAAGTACCACTGGTTAGGGTGGAGACATGTTCTCCCGGTCTGCGCAATCCAAGAGTCGTCACTATATTGCCTAGGTGACGTCTATGTGTATGTGTTATGTGATGTCTCCTTCTTATGATGGTTTGGACTATGTGTCACGACACTAAAGTGTAAAATGTGAAATGTGAATGTGATCATGTGTAAATTGTGTAGTGTGAATATGTGTAAATGTGCAATGTGTGAAAAGAGAACTATATGAATGGGAAATTGTGAAAACAAGTGGAACCATTATGTGAGATTATGAAATTGTAGTCCATGATATGATAATGTGAAATTATGTTACAATAGCAACCTAATTGTGGCTATGAGAATGTTTTATATGTGTAAAAATGCGTAGATCCATGCTAGTAGCACTTCTTGCATATGTGTGAACAATTCCATGTCTCGTTGTTATCATGTTGTAGTTTAATTAAGAATGTAGCTCTCATGTGAAGGGTATGAATTTCTAATCCATGACAAAAAAAAACAGCAACCTTAAAGTGTATAAAATGATAGTTTACATATGCAAAAATGTGTAGCAACCATGTTAGGAATGATTTCCTTCATGTATGTGAGAATCCCATGTTTAGTCGTTTCATGTTATAGTTTAATCTGAAGTGTGGTTTTCATGTGATTGAATAAGTAGAGAGCATGTGATAGGATATTTATGTTGAAGGTCTTAAATCATGTACCATGTGTTTAATTTGTAGAATTATTATGGTAGGTTGCCTCGTTATCAGTGTTCAAGCATGCTATATGTTTTGCCTTGTAAATTGGAATGAAAAAAAAAACCTACTGTGATATATGCATGTATGATATGTGTGGAGATTACTTGCTGAGTCTTTTAGACTCACTCCTTGCTTCGGCGTACAGGTTTAGTTGGTGACGTCACACCGTTGGAGGAGACAGTGGAGAGTGACTCCGAGCGTGGCGAGTAACTTGGAGGAGACATTGTGTGACTTTTGCTTTCATAGTATGTATTAAGGCATTGTAATAGAATTATCATGTAATTGTGGACAAACTATGTATTAAATTTTAGCACTTCAATCATGTGGACTTTATCTCTTTTAAATTGTCATGGATCATGTATGTTAAATGTGGATGATGAAATGAAATGAGAGATCTTGCTCTTTTACTTCCGCTACTCTGTATCTATATTTATGTGTATCTCAATCATGTGATAGCGTTTGGGTAAATGCCCCACTATGATAACGTTCACTATACCGACGTGGGTTGATATAACTATACCGGTATAATGAGGGTCGTCACAGGGATTGGTATCAGAGACCACCGATTGAGATTATACATAAATATACATGAATCATCATCTTCATTCCATGCTAAGTCTACATAGGAATGTCCACATGTGTAGAATTGATTAATAATGAATGAAAAATAGATAAGGAAATGGTTAGGAAATAAATTAACGTAGCTCTAATCGTGGCTGAAATTTATTACAGCCATGGCTTCGAGAGGTAGGCGTGGCGGAGCGCCGGCCCGTGAGGACGAGCCGAGACATGAGGAGCGGGCGGAGCAGCAGGCCCCAGCACCGCAGGGTCCTGTACTTCCCCCACCGCCGCCTGTGGATTATGGAGTGTTCATGCAAGGTTTGGTGCAGGCCATGCAGACGCAGGCCCACACCCAGGCTGCACTCCAGGCTCAGTTGGAGGCTCAGGTTAGCATAATTAATTCAAGTGTAGTCTATTTTATTTAATTGTATGATGTTATGTTGAATGTGTATTATTGTTGTTGGATGTAGCAGGCTCAAGTACCAGCTCAGGACCATGGTGGACCTTCCATCATGGAAAGATTCAAGAGGATGCTGCCACCCTCTTTTAAGGGGGAGAGCGATCCATTACTAGCTGAGAGTTGGATGAGGGAGATTGAAAAGATCTTCCGAGCTATTAGGTGCGCGGATGAGGATAAGGTTACTCTAGCCACCTATATGCTTCAGGTATGTGTTAGTTTTGTATGTTTGTATGTTCTATTAAGTTAGATTTGTTTAGATGGTGCTTATGAACGGTGTACTGTAGGAAAGAGCTGATGTATGGTGGGCTTCATTACTACGTACACGGTTTGAAGACGGCGCGGTTGATGTTGCTTGGGACGAGTTCGTGAGGCTCTTTCGGGCCAAGTTCGTCCTCGAGCATATTCAAGATCGGATGGAGCAGGAGTTCCTCTCTTTGACTCAAGGCTCCATGACCGTGCTAGAGTGTGAGGCAAGGTTTGCAGAACTATCTAAGTATGCACCTCATATCGTGACAGATGAGCGTAGGAAAGTAAAGAAGTTTGTGATGAGACTCAAACCATCACTGAGGACGAGGCTAGTGGCGTTCGACCATCGCACCTTGGACGAGGCACTTAGTGCTGCTTGCAGACAGGAGGGTGAGATGGAGCAATACCTTGAAGAGAAGAAGGCTTTGCAGAAGAGACCTGCAACTACGTTCCAGCGGCAGGACAAGAAGAAAGCGGTGTACCAGACACAGCAGCGATCAGTGGCAGTCAGCAGTACTCAGGTACCTTCTGTACGTTCCCCTGGTGTGAAGAAAGAGTGTCCCCACTATGGGAAGACACATGGTGGTTCTGAGTGTTGGAGGATTATGGGAAAGTGCTTGAAGTGCGGAAGTAGCGACCACAAGATCAAGGATTGTCCGAGACTTCAGCAGGGAGTCCAGCATGGAGCGCCAGCCCCAGCAGCTGTAGCGGCAGCAGCGCCAGCTACAGAAAGACCAGGAAGGCCTCGAGCCCCAGCTCGAGTGTTTGCTTTAGCGCGCAAGGACGCCGAGCAGGCGGAGCATGTCACCGAAGGTACGGTTTTACTTCTAGGTGTGCACGCTTGGGTTTTGTTTGATACGAGTGCTACTCACTCGTTCATTTCCGAGCGGTTCGCTAGGCAGTTAGCCCTAGAGTCAGGTATAGAATCTGAGGATTTAGAGGTCCCTTTGTCTGTGCACACCCCTGCGGGTATGTTATCGATTAGGAAGTGCTTTCCGTCGTTACCGGTGTGCATTGAGGATAGAATCTTAGAAGGGTGTTTCTTCTTGCTAAAGATGAAGGACTATGATGCTATTCTTGGTCTGGATTGGCTAGAGGAGCACTATGCGTTAGTAGATTGTCGTGGGAAGAGGATTGTTTTCCGCATTCCTGGTGAGGATGAGTTCTCTCATCCCTTGCCAAGGAACTTGGCGGGAAAACTAGTCATCTCTGCCATGAAGGCGATGCGCATGGTAAACAAGGGTTGTGACGCTTTTCTTGCCAGCGTGGTATTAGTACCAGAGGTTGATGAGTCACCTACTCTTGCAGAGATCGAGGCAGTGCAGGATTTTCCAGTCGTCTTTCCTGATGATTTGTCTGGATTGCCACCGGATAGAGAGATAGAGTTCACCATAGAGTTGCTTCCGGGCACCTCTCCTATCTCGAAGGCTCCATATCGATGGCACCTGCGAAGATGGCCGAGTTGAGAAGGCAGTTGCAAGAGTTGCTAGATAAGAGATTTATTCGCCCTAGTGTTTCCCCTTGAGGCGCACCTGTATTATTCGTTAAGAAGAAAGACGGGTCACTTAGGTTATGCATTGACTACAGAAAGCTGAACCAAGTGACTGTGAAGAACAGGTATCCCTTACCTCGTATTGATGATTTGTTTGACCATTTGCAAGATGCATCAGTCTTTTCTAAGATTGATTTGCGATCTGGTTATCATCAGTTGAGGATTCGGAGTGAGGATGTGTCCAAGACGGCATTCAGATCCCGTTATGGACATTATGTGTAACGTCGCGCGTTTTCCAGATCCCCGTGGATCCAGGTTTAGCGGGTTTGGTGGCCAATGTGAGGCCCATTAGTGTTGTGTGTTTCTTATTAGATCCTTACCGGGTTTGGTTATGGGTCTATGTTGGTGTTCAGTACGCTGGACATCAACAGTGGGTTGGCGTCCAGGTGGGTGACGTCGACTTTGTGTTGGTGGCCATGGGTTGCCGTTGACATGGTTTTAGCGTCCATCGATGTGGACGTCTACCATGGTTCTAGTGTGTTCCGTTGCATGAACTTGGCGGCCAAAGATGAGGACGCTTAGTTGGGTGGCGGTTGGGTTAACGACACAAAGGTTGACGTTAACCTGACGCATCTGTGTTTTTAGGGCTGACCCGAGCCCTGTTCCTTCCCCACTCTCTCCCCTCCTCTTCGCCCACCTTCACTCTTGAGCTTCTTCACGAGTTCTGGTGGTCGACGGGAGTACGAGGGGCAGCCGTGGTGCGTGTGGTAGCGGCAAATCAGGCGGGGAATGACGAATTGGAGCGCGGTGTTCGCGGGGCATTCCTCGGGTTTCGGTGTGATTCAAGGTTTTTCGGGAGTTTAATCGCGTTTCTGAGGTAGGAATTGGACCCCTTGACTTCTCTTGTTTGAATTGTTATGCTTCGTTTGCACAGATTACTTATTAATTGTGTTTTTGGGGAAAAAGGGTTACCATGCCGGGAAATTGGGTGGTTTGATTGATCCAAGTATTGGATCTTACTTTTCTGGTTTAATTATGGTATATAGATGTAAGGGGAAGTGTTTTCCCTTGTTTTTCTATTGTATTTATGGTTAGATTGCCCGTGTAATTAGTCTAGGGCCATTTTGTGTGTTCTGGCGGGTTCTGCAGTGAAGATCTTGGCGTCAGCATTGGTTGACGCAGAGTTCTTCGTTGGGAGATTAACGGCTAGGTATCTAGCCGTTGATTGTGGGTAAACGTCCAAGTGGTGGTCACTTACTTGGTGTTGACGGCAAGGGACATTGTCGTCTATATCCTTTGGACGGCAATCGATGTCACCGCCAACCTGTGCATGTGCACAGTATGTTTTAATGGCATTCTTGTTATAAGTGTTGTGGTGTATTAACACCTGTGGTGCTCTTGGAGCACGGGGCTTTTGAGGTCAGTTTACCGGCTATGTAGTTGTGAAATATCACAGGGTTTTGATGTCGTGCAAGTGGTTTGTATATGCACGGCACATCGTACGTTATCATGTTTATTATATATTAATTATTGTGGTGTTGCGGCGATAAGGTTCACGTCTGAACCTAGCCTCGATCTTCCAGAATCTTTTATAGATTATTCTGGACGGATAATTAGTGAAGTACAAGTGTGATTATTATATGATTATCGTGGTCAATGTTTAGTGTGACCTCTACTGTCACTTTGTGACCGATGACAGGTCGTGGTATTATTATTAATGTGGTTTATGTGTGTGATTGTGTAGGTTAGCTTGTAAGTCACAGGGTGACTGGAACAAGCTATTCCTATCATATGTACCGTGATCGGTAACAGAAAGTGTTTGTGTATATATCGTGGTTTGAGCTTGCCGAGTGTGGTGGTCCGGCGCCTATTCCGGAATGCCTCTCTAGTCGAGTACCCCAAGTTCTCTGTGAGCCAGGCACGTGTACTTGTTGTGCTCGGGGTTTTGTCCCGGTACGTGTGTTGTACCGTCGAGGTTTGTGTCGTCTGTCCTGGACACCCTCACTCCTTTGTTTGAGTTGTACGTCCGGCTGAGGGAAAGACGACAGTAGGAAAGTGACTTCTGTACTTGTCTTTTAGTCACTTGTAGCGCGCTCGTAGTTGGGGGTACGGACACCAGTAGTCGACACTGGTCCCCAGCAGTCCTGTTTTCCAGTGCCTCACTTTAGGGTGCTCCGGCCAGAGACCCTAGAGGTGCCAGGCATGGACCTGCAGTTGTGTGTCTACAGGTGTGGTGTTGGTTGGTCTCCACAGTTGTTTGACTTGTTCTCGTGGAGCGGCAGTTGGACCTTTCGTCCGTGACTGCGAGGCTGAGAGGTGGTTCTTGTGTTGTGTTGTCCGGGTTGGATATTGGCCTGATCAGCCAGTAGACCGTTCCCGTGTGGTGGCGTCGTTCTTCGCGACTCGTGCTTTGTTAGCTTCAGTTGTGGTTGTAGTGACGTCGTTCCTTTCCGACTCGTGCTTTGCCACTGGCTCTGGTTCGTGAGTTTGTGACTCGTAGTTGAGGTTTGACTCGTTCGAGGTGTGCCCTGGTGTTGGCACAGTTGTGACTGCGATTGTGGCTTGTGGTGTGCCCGAGTGGTGGCACCATTTTGGTTATGGTTGGTGAGTGTTGACTCGCCAAATGTGGTTTGACTCGTGTAGTATGCCTTGTCGTTGGCACAGTTGTATTATGGATTTGCCGTAATGAAGTGCCTTATGTTGGCACTGGTTTAATGATTGGTTTTCGTGGTAGTTTAGCTTGCTATGGTGTGCCCTGTTACGGCATTGGTTTACTTGCGGTTTCTGTGCTGGTGCCTTGTGGTAATAGGTACCTGTACCCTGTGTGGGTAATGGTTTGTGGTGGTATGTCATATACCAGTCTTTCTGGTGTTGACGTGGAATTGTGTTTTGTGGAGGTCGTGTGGTGTGACCTTCCACTCAATGTGTTTTTACCTTCCTCGGGTAAACTACCGTATATGGTTTTCATGTGTGATGGATTGGCCTGCTGTAGCCGATCATGTTCTTTGGTGTATGTGGTTTCCGACATATTGTGGTTTGGGTATAAAGGGCCAGCTTTTGGTTAACAGCTCTGTTACCCACATACTTGAGATTTGCCTGTGAAGCTTGTAGCTTAGGCAACCAGTCGTTGGAATAATGTGCCTGTGAGGCTTGCGGTCTAGGCATTTCAGTTGTTGAGAGGACTAACCTATGGTTCCTCTTTCTTTATAAGGATTATGCATTTGTTTATCAATTACTGTTTAAAGTGTTATTTAAATATAAATGTTGTGAGCATGAAATGGTTTGGCTATTGGTGCTGCCAGTGAGACCCATTGGGGTTGAGGTGTTTGTGGTTACGGTGTTGTTTTGGGTAGCCCCTACTGAGCCAGTGACTTGTTGAGGCTCACTCCCCTACAGTTCTTTTCAGGGCTTGCCGAGTGTTTGGCTTGCAGCGGCGTTGTGTCAGACTTGTACCACCAGCAGTTGTGTAGTAGTTAGTGTTGTCTGAGCTTGTACTCCCTCGGGGTATGCCCCAGGTAGTTGTACTTTTTAATTGGACATGTATTAATGTAATGGGACAGTTGTAAATTGTTATATGCAGGTATGAGCACATGTACTTTCTTGTGTCTTATACTGTTGTGGTTTGTCTTTTATATTCTTACTGGACACTTGTGTGAGCTATCCCTTGCGAGACTTCGGTCCGTTCGCGGGAGGCGGATCTGGATATGGAGCCTTAATGGGCATAAATACCCCGGTCCGTCACATTATGAGTTTTTGATTCTTCCTTTCGGATTGACCAACGCCCCTGCAACGTTCATGGATCTCATAAACAGGGTGTTTAGGCTGTATCTAGATAGCTTCGTTGTAGTGTTTATTGATGATGTGCTGGTCTACTCTTCAGACGAGGCCACACCCCGTCAGCATTTGAGGGTAGTATTAGAGGTTCTCCGTGAGCACAAGCTGTATGCAAAGTTCAGCAAGTGCGATTTCTGGTTGCGCGAGGTTCACTTCCTCGGGCATGTTATCTCCAGTGCTGGTGTTGCAGTTGATCCAGCAAAGGTTCAGGCAGTTATGGATTGGGAGACTCCCAAGACCCCTTCGAAGATTCGTAGTTTTCTGGGTTTGGCTGGTTACTATCGGTGATTCATTGAGGGATTTTCATCCATCGCCGCCCCATTAACTCAGCTCACCAGAAAGGGGGTGAAGTTTGTCTGGTCCGAGAAGTGTGAGAGTAGTTTTCAATTGTTGAAGACTAAGCTCACGTCAGCTTCGGTGTTAGTCTTACCGAGCAGTGTAGAGGGTTTTTCTATCTACACGGATGCGTCTCGGATTGGCTTAGGCTGTGTGCTAATGCAGTAAGGAAGGGTAGTGGCTTATGCTTCTCGTCAGTTGAAGGAGCATGAGAAGAACTATCCAACTCATGATTTGGAGCTCGCAGCAGTGGTTCATGCACTAAAGATCTGGAGGCACTATCTTTATGGTGTCAGATTTGAGGTGTTTACCGACCACAAGAGCTTGAAGTATCTTTTCTCCCAAAAGGAATTAAACCTGAGGCAGAGAAGATGGATTGAGTTCTTGAAGGACTATGACTTTGACCTTCAGTATCACCCCGGGAAGGAGAATGTCGTAGCGGATGCTCTGAGTAGAAAGAGGCCATCTCTCCAGCAGGACTGGAAGATGTTAGAGGATGCGGCTTGCACGTTGACTGAGTTAGAACCATCGCTATGCCAGGCTTTTGTAGCTCAGTTATCCCTTAGGTCCTCGGTTTTGGATGAGGTGATCGAGCAACAGAAAGCCGACCCTAGACTCTTAGAGTTAGTGGGCAAGGCAGGCATTGCTCGTGATGAGGACGGTGTGATTAGATTCCATCACCGTGTTTGTGTCCCTAATTTGGTAGATGTTCGTGAGCATGTGTTAGCGGAGGCTCACAGGTCGAGATTCTCTATTCATCCGGGTAACACTAGGATGTACCAGAATTTGAAGAGGTCCTTTTGGTGGTCCGGCATGAAGAAGGATGTGGCAGATTATGTATCCCGGTGTTTAGTGTACTAGCAAGTGAAGGCCGAGCGACAGCGACCATCCGGCCTTATGCAAAGGATGGAGATCCCAGTGTGGAAGTGGGAAGCTGTCACTATGGACTTTGTTTCAGGTTTGCCTCGATCTAGAAGGGGCAATGACTCGATTTGGGTAGTTATAGATAGATTCTCGAAGACTGCGCATTTCTTGCCTATGAAGAAGAAGCAGTCGGTTGAGAGTTTAGCTAGATTGTATGTTAGTAGTGTGGTTAGATTGCATGGTGTGCCGAAGTCGATCATTTCGGATCGAGATCCGAGATTTACTTCGAGGTTGTGGAAGGGTCTTCAGCATACATTAGGTTTGGAGCTAAATCTTAGTTCGACGTTTCATCCCCAGACAGATGGACAGTCCGAGAGGACTATCCAGACGCTCGAGGATATGTTGAGAGCATGTGTACTGGATTGGAAGGATGATTGGGAGCGTCATCTACCTCTAGTGGAGTTCGCATACAACAATAGATTTCATGCGAGTATTGGTATGGCTCCATTTGAGGCGTTGTATGGTAGGCCATGCAGATCTCCTTTATGTTGGGAGGAGACCGGTGATAGGCAGCTGATCGGTCCGGAGTTAGTTCAGGAGACTTCGGATAAGGTCCAGCTTATCAGAAAGAGGCTTGTTGTAGCACAGGATAGGCAGAAGAGCTATGCCGACAACAGGAGGAAGGATTTGGAATTCGAGGTGGGTGAACATGTCTTCTTGAAGATATCACCTACTTGTGGTGTCGTCAGATTTGGCAGGCATAGTAAGCTGAGCCCTAGATTCATTGGCCCGTATGAGATTCTCAGACGATTGGGCAGCGTGGCATATGAGCTAGCTTTACCCCCAGCTTTAGCTAGTGTTCATCCCGTTTTCCACATTTCTATGCTCAGGAAGTATGTCCGAGATCCATCTCATGTGATTAGTCATGAGCCAGTGGAGATTCAGCCATATTTGTCATATGTGGAGCAACCAGTAGCTATTCTTGACCGGAAGGTTCAACATCTCCGGAACAAGGGTATTGCGTCGGTGAAAGTTCAATGGCGGAACTTCTCGCGAGAGGAGGCTACTTGGGAGCTTGAGGATGCGATGAAGAAGAAGTATCCCCGTTTGTTTGAGTAGTTTTGTTTAAACTTCGAGGACGAAGTTTCTTTGAGGGGGAGAGGGTGTAAGGCCCTCGAATTTTGTTGTATTATTTTATTGCGTGTAAATAATTCATGCTTGTGTATGCATAGATGTACATATCTACGTATGTATTAACTAGTTATACTTATGTGTGCATGTGTATAATTAGTTGTAAATAATGTATGAATTGCACAGTGGTAGTGTGTACATGATAGTATATGTATGGCATGAATATATGTATAAGTTAAGCATGGTTTCTGCATGTTTTGAGTTCTGGCCGAGGGACCCAATTGGCGTCCACATGGATGGACGCCCATGCTGAGTCAGCGTCCACCTCGATGGACGCCAATACTTAAGCCAATGTCCATTGATGTGGACGTTAAGATCTCTGACCTGCATGTGTTGCAGACCCTGAAACTCCGGGGGCAAGCAAGCCCAGCCATTGGGGAGATGTCCCCAATGGCTAGCAAGCCTTCACATCACCTCCCCGGGGTTCCCCAAACCCCTCTCCTTTAATCCAAACTCCTTCTGCACCAGAAAGAGCTCTCTTTGGATCTTTGCAAAGAGGAGAGAAACCCTAGCTTCTGTGAGAAGAAAACTGAACTTTGCATGCTTTGATTCGGCAACTTGGAGCTTCACCCGGTGGTTCCTTGCAACTGGAGGCCAGAGTGGACCAAGGAGAAGGCTTCCCCGACCCCAACCTGCTGTGGAGATCGACTGAGAACCAGGAGGAAGGAACTTTTGGAGGCTTCTTGGGACTGCCCAAGGAGAGCTTCATCAACCTCTTTGATCCCTTTGATTTTAGAGGCAAGTACCCCATACATTTCATCCATGTAGATGTCTAGTAGGGTTTTACTATTTTTACAGATTTTAAATCGTGTCCTGGATCCTCCTTTTCACCCTGTATTTGGAGCTCGGTCTGTGCTCTTGCACAGACAGGAACTTGGCGTCAAGGCCTCTTGCCGCCAAGATCTTCAGTCTGCGTCTAGCAATCTTGCCGTCCAACTCCTTGAACGGCCAGAGACTGTCGTTAAGTTCTTCAGGACAGAACATTGAGCTGTTCTTCCTGGTATATGACTATTTTCGATGTGTTTTCGCAATGAGGATATAATGTAACGTCTATATATTATGTATACTAGTTAATGTGGTGTGTGGGAGAATTATTCACATACTATTCTCATGATCTGTGGAGAATTTGGGTGCCCTAAATTTTATAAACCATGCGTGTATGGGTCAGTCTGTGCCCTGCAATTACTGAAAATTTCCCATGCTCCTATGATTTACTGTAAATTTCTGTTTTGGAAAATAGCAACCATGCATAGGCTTGAAAAATTTATAGTAAATGGTGTGTTGTGCATTAAATCCGGGGGAAAAATTTCTGAAATGATGTGTATGTTGGGTTCAGGGCTGTGAACTGTTAAACCTGATGTTCGTGTTATGTTCCATGTTGAATTGAAATTTTATAGCGTGAAAATGAATGTCTTAATTTCTGTAAATATCTGATAATTCAGAAAAATCTAGAAATTTGCATGTGAGGTTATAAACCTGTAAACAGAATGTGGTTAAATTTACAGGCCATTGGGATAACCGTGGAATGCATTATGGGATTTCCATACAAAAATATGTAATTAATGCATGCCATTATGAAAATGAGTTGAATTGTGTTTTCAACCTGATTACTATAAGTTACTGAATGTGTAATCTCTGTCATCTATAGTATCATGCTAGGAAAACAGAGCCATGTGTGAATGAGAGAATGTAAAGGTGTGTGTGCGCCATGTGTAAAAATGTGTGTAAAAATCAGTATGTGTAATGTGTAAGACTGTGCCAAGTGTGATACTGCTTCCATAGAGGGCCGTGGAACCGTACCATGGAAAAGTCCCCATGGAAAGGTTCAATGTGTTAAGATCCTAAGGGCATTAGGATGAAATCCTGGAGGTGGACAAGTACCACTGGTTAGGGTGGAGACATGTTCTCCCGGTTTGCACAGTCCAAGAGTCGTAACTATATTGCCTAGGTGACGTCTATGTGTATGTGTTATGTGATGTGTCCTTATGGTGGTTTGGACTATGTGTCACGCACTAAAGTGTAAAATGTGAAATGTGAATGTGATCATGTGTAAATTGTGTAGTGTGAATATGTGTAAATGTGCAATGTGTGAAAAGAGAACTATATGAATGGGAAATTGTGAAAACATGTGGAACCAATATGTGAGATTATGAAATTGTAGTCCATGATATGATAATGTGAAATTATGTTATAACAGCAACCTAATTGTGGCTATGAAAATGTTTTATATGTGTAAAAATGCGTAGATCCATACTAGTAGCACTTCTTGCATATGTGTGAACAATTCCATATCTCGTTGTTATTATGTTGTAGTTTAATTAAGAATGTAGCTCTCATGTGAAGGGTATGAATTTCTAATCCATGACAAAAAAAAACAGCAACCTTAAAGTGTATAAAATGATAGTTTACATATGCAAAATGTGTAGCAACCATGTTAGGAATGATTTCCTTCATGTATGTGAGAATCCCATGTTTAGTCATTTCATGTTATAGTTTAATCTGAAGTGTGGTTTTCATGTGATTGAATAAGTAGAGAGCATGTGATAGGATATTTATGTTGAAGGTCTTAAATCATGTACCATGTGTTTAATTTGTAGAATTATTATGGTAGGTTGCCTCGTTATCAGTGTTCAAGCATGCTATATGTTTTGCCTTGTAAATTGGAATGAAAAAAAAACCTACCGTGATATATGCATGTATGATATGTGTGGAGATTACTTGCTGAGTCTTTTAGATTCACTCCTTGCTTCGGCGTACAGGTTTAGTTGGTGACGTCACACCGTTGGAGGAGACAGTGGAGAGTGACTCCGAGCGTGACGAGTAACTTGGAGGAGACATTGTGTGACTTTTGCTTTCATAGTATGTATTAAGGCATTGTAATAGAATTATCATGTAATTGTGGACAAACTATGTATTAAATTTTAGCACTTTAATCATGTGGACTTTATCTCTTTTAAATTGTCATGGGATCATGTATGTTAAATGTGGATGATGAAATGAAATGAGAGATCTTGCTCTTTTACTTCCGCTACTCTGTATCTATATTTGTGTGTATCTCAATCATGTGATAGCGTTTGGGTAAATGCCCCACTGTGATAACGTTCACTATACCGACGTGGGTTGGTATAACCGTACCGGTATAATGAGGGTCGTCACACATTACATGCTATCTTGTTATATGGCCTATCCGCTTTCATGCTTGTTGTGCTATTTTCATGTGAAAGTACTATTATTCTCTTGCTATCATGTGACATTACTCTCGTGACTATACATGATCGTTCTCCCTAGTTACCTTACCTTACAAGACATTAATCACTTAAAGAATGCCTATTTATACGATATATTAAGTCCTACTAGACGATTATCACTCATCCTGCGCTATTTATTTCATGTGTTTCAGGTGAGTCTGATGGGGACTACCACACGCACGAGGATGGGAATGAGCAAGTGTAGGAGTGACCAGTCTTTTCGACAACCAAATATTTTAGTAGTTAGTTAGATGGATTGTTAGTTTGTAGTTGTTTGTTTTGAATAAAGTACTCTGGGCCCATAGTTATGCCTCTGAATTAGTGAATGCAATAGAATTTATGGAATTATCAATAAAGGTGGTTCATTTGTGCAATGGTTTGATGTCCATTTCTCGCTTTATACTATTTATTTGATTGTTTATTGTTGGATCGTAGATGCCGTAAAATGGCAAATATAGAAGGGGGGGTTGAATAGATTTGCAGAGGAAACTTTATACAATTAAAAATATGACAGATTAAAAATCTCTATTCAAATAGGTACCCACTAATTTGATTAACTCATAGGAATCTAAAGCACATTAGATCATCTATCTATAAGTGTGTGAGTGCTTAGAAGGTGATCAAAATCCTATGCAAGCATTCTAGTGGAAAATCAATACATCAAACCACTGCACATGATATTTTTAAGGTGGTTCGGCTCCCAGACGAAGACCTATGTCCACCCCTCACTCAAACCAAGTGAGGCTTCACTAAACCACTGATTTACAGCTTCAAACACCTGCTGACTCACAGCTTGAACGCTGACTCACAACTTGCCAACCGCTGATTACACAACTTATCCGCTGATTCACACCTTCAAGGTTTGATAAACCTTCTCAATCCACACACACACAGTATGGGATCAACACTCCTATCACCAGTAGGAGCACTCAATAAGTTCAGAGTAAAGTTTAAAAGTGAAAAACAAATTCATATGAAGATCAGAGTTAAGAGAGACAAATTTTCAAACATGAGTCTTTCGACTTTGCCCAATTTCCTCTGGACTGATGAATTTGAACTCTAAATCTTCAGATCTTGAGGGTTGAAGTTCTGTTTCAGATCATATTGCACAAATGCATCATCTGGTTGTGCTTCTCAACCAATTTGATCTGAACTCCTTTAAATTGGCCTCAATTCGCTATACTCTATTTCAGATCTGATTTACAGAGAATTCAGATCTGAGTTGTTGCTCTTGAGTTCTTCTACAGATGCTGAGTTTCGTGCTTCTGATCTTGCACAATCTTCCTCTTCCACCTTCCTTCAGATCTGCTTGATCTTCTCAGCTCTGCTACTTCTCTTTTGCATGATCCACGATGCTCTATTTTCAGATCTGCTGCTTGCACGTTTCCTTCTTCTTCCTCTGCTGCTTTTCTTCTTGATCTGCTCCTCTTTCAGCACTCCAGAGCTTTCTCTCACTACTTGGCCTTGATCCCCACATCCTCTTGGATAGAATCGATGGATGGCTGGAGGGGATGGCTGCTTCAGATGAGATGGAGGCTTATATAGCCACTGTGTAGTCCCAAGAACGTGAGAAAGGTGTGCATAAAAACCTAGAGCGCACGCAAGGCTGCTACGTGTCCAAAAAGGCATTTACCTCATTGTCACTTGGATGAAAGGGCAATTTGATAATTATGAAATCTCCCATAAAGATCTCAGAAAGAGATCACAGCCGTTGGATTTTATGCTCTGCATAATTCTGGGTTTACAAAAAAAGAGAGTCGACCTACATTTCCATAGTGTCAACACTATTGATCAAAAGTTTCAATTTCCCTTTACTGGCAGGACTCTAGTGTCGACCTGACAGATAACTAGTGTCGACCTGATCACCAAGTAGAGTCGACCTGATCAACAGACAGAGTCGACCTCCTGTGAATTTCTCCAAAACTAGTTCACTGGATGGAAACTAGTGTCGACCTTACTCTCAGCTAGAGTCGAACTAACTGTCAACTTGTTCTTTAGGAACTTACTGGGCAGACTGGTAGAGTCGACCTGTCTGTCAACTAGAGTCGACCTGACAGAGCTACTGTCGACCTATCTTTCAACTAGTGTCGACACTATTTTGACAAAACTTTGTAAACCTATAAATATAAAGAGTGGACCATCAAAACACGTCATTATCAGTAAAATATGAAATATTAAGCATAAAGAACATGTTGTTTTGTTATCATTGTAATATGTGCAATATGTCATCATCAAGACCAAAGTCTGAGTGTATAGACATTATCCACAACCAAATGTTTTAGTCATCATTAAAATAAAAGTATGAGTGTGTAGACATCATCAATATGTCATCATCAAAACACATAACTCAACAATCTCCCCCTTTTTGATGATGACAAAACATGACAACATTTGACAACATACTTAAAAACATGACAACATTCTTTCACAGAAACATTCTCTCCCCCTTTATTCAGGAACTTTGAATTTGTCAACATTCTCTCCCCCTTTTTGACAACATCAAAAAAATTGAAAGGCACATGTAATGCAATTTGAATCTCTCCCCTTTTTATTTTCACCCATTAAAACAAATAGCCCCCAAGATCAAGAATATGACTAGAGGTCTCATAAATCTCACAAATATGCAGAATTCTCCCCCTAAGTGAAATAACTCTCCCCCTTTGACAGTATTGGAGTTGTCCACTGCCAACTGAATAGGGATCAATAGAAATGATGTGAAACCAATAGAAGTGATGAAACCAATTGATTGGGGCATAAAATTAGAGATCAACAAAAAAGTTGCTTCCCCTAAACAAGAGACTGTATTGCAAGGAGCACAAACAATGATTTTGAAGGGGTCGTGAAGGTATCAAGGTACACAATGATTTTAGTATATGAAAAATAATATAATTGTATCTTTCATATTGTGCAGCAAGGGTTAAAAATACAAATGATTTTTGATTGAGTTCTTATGTCAGTTCTTTATCATCAAAAGTCACTTCAGAAATTTTATTTACAAATGTGACGTGATTTTTGTGACCTAAATTGAGTTGTCAAGAGTGTATATCATTAGAAAATCAAGGTTTTGATCTTAACACAATGTAGAATAACAATTTAACATTCTTAAAAAACATGAATTCTATTTTAGGTTAGCTGCACTTTGTACACCTTTTTCTTTTTCTGTTTATTTCTTTCATTTGAGATATTTCAGGAAATTTAGCAAAGAAGACTAAATTCATGCTTTTCTGTGCAAGCACACACACTTACCCAGTGCAAGAGTGCCTAACTACTAGGCATGTTAATCATTTGTTTGCTTCTTTTTGAACAAAGATAACTTAGCAACACCTTTTGACTCAAGTACAACCACGTCTCAGGTGGAATAACCTGGTTACTTAGTGTACTAATCATTGCTATGCAATTTTCCTTAAAATCTTTCTTTTTCCTGAAAATTTTCTTTCAGAACTTTCATTACTTTTCATTAGGTGACAAGTAGCTTTTCCTTTAATAGATCATGGTCTTGAGTTGTTAAGATATCATTCTTATCATTTGTTAAAAACAAAACTTCAGAATTTATTGTGATATAAAACTCAAGACTACTCAGTGTCTACTTAAAGTATTTTGCAATAAAAAATCTAAAGTAAATTTTGAGGATAGAGATGGACACATTACTCGTAATCTTATTTTTCATCTTCATGTTTAATCTAAGAGCACAAATATTTCAGATATTTAAAATTTCATTTCTCATATAAAAATATCAAAGGAACCTTGAATTGATTTGAATGAAACATGAAGAGATCAAGTATAAGTCAAGAATTGATTATGCGATTGAATCCTTCACACAGAGCAGAGATGTGTGAGTTCATTCTAAATGAGAACAAAAATATAAGAAATTCTGATCAAATATCATTCAAAATGTTGATGATTGAGATTCAAGAGAGTGAACATGATTGTTTTACTTCATGCAATATGAACATCATTAAAACACTACAATATTTCAGAATTTTAGATAATTTGCCCTCAATTCATCATTTAAGACAGATTCAAGAATAACATTTCTGAATACAAACTTGAAGAAGTTGTGTCGACACATTATCTTCAGTGTGTCGACACATGACATTGAAAAACTCATTCAGAATGCAGCAGCAAGAACAATTTTGAACTTTTTCAAAATTTCTCCTCCTTAACATGTGCATGGAATGAGAAAGTTTGCAATCAATTCACACATGATTATGTACACAATTAGCTTTATGCAAAACATGACTTTTGGTACTTGGCGGAGTGTTTTACTCACACATAATGATAGTTTTCAGACAAACATTACTTGTCCTTCCACATTTTACCATTTTGATATACCAAGAAGTCACAGGGAGGTAACATGCACTGCAAATCATGGGTGAATTTATATAAGCAAATTACTACAACCATGGTACCCATTGCTAAGACAAATTATTATTGGGGGCAGTATCAAAACACACTTTTCATTGTTCAGATAAAAATATAAAAAGTTATTCCAACTCAAGCAATTCAATTCTGAAATGATATGAGATTTTACCTGAACAGTCTTTATTTATTTTTCAAAGAAGTTACCTGTGTACTCCAACTTTTCTTGCCTTGCATAGCCATTAACTTGATTCTGGATGGAAAGATATGGCTACAAGGCTCATTTACTTGCTGATCAAGCTACCTTTGGGACCCACACTTGCTTGTCCTGCAATGAAATCAATGTTAGAATGCAACAATGATTTCTGAATCCAAAGGAATTTTATTTTTGATATAGATGCATTTCTTTCATTAATAGAACTATGAGCAGCATTAGTTCCAGATTTTCTCTGTCTTGCTAAATGCACTATGTTTTCATGAGATTTTATAATTTTTGGATTTTTGGCATGGAAAGTAGAGGACTTATTTTATGTAGTAGTTCTATTCTTATGTACATGGAATTTTTTAGTATTTTCAGCATTAACATGATTTTTATTCCTATGTACATAAGCATGTGTATGAGTATGAGGCTTGGAAGCATGCACAAAAAGATCATCTCTGTACCAACAATTCCTAGAGATATGACCAAATTTATGACATGTAAAACATTGGACTGGTTTGACATGTTTATAGAAACTTTGATTTTTATTCCAGCAATGCTTGGCGAGATGACCAGATTTGTTGCAATTGAAACAAGTTTGAGAATTCCTTACCTGATACTTACCTTGGCATGAGTACATATGTTGGAACCCCCTTTTCCCTTGAGGAGCCTTTACCTTTTGGTAGCTTCTAACTTGATGTGGATTTGAAGCTTGCCTTGGAGCACTTTGAGTTGATGAAGAAGGTTGGGAACCTTTGTAGAAACTTGTTTGTTTTTCAATTTTTTATTTCTGGTTTTTAGCAAACACATGTTTCTTTTTATTTGCTGTATTTTTCTTCATTTTCTCTTTTTGTTTCTAAGCATTTTTCTGAATAAGAACTTTCACTGGTTTTTCATTTGATGAAATGAAGTTCTTATTAGCAACAATTTTGATCATTTCAGAAACTTTTACTTTCTCCAAAACAGTAAAGAGCTTATTTTTTATCTTTTCCTTTTCAGCTCTTAATGCATCAATTTCTTTTTCTGAAAATTGAAGTTTGTTTAGCATGACATTAAAACCATTTTTCATCTTCTTCTTTTCATTTTCAAATTGAGTAATTTGTTTTTCCAAATCATCACTTTTATTACTTAAATTACTACAGTCATTGTCCAAAGATTTGTCATGCAACATGCATTCAATCTTCTTTTTCAAATGATAATTTTCTTCAACCAATTGTTTAAGCTTTTCATTAACTTGATGATCATGAGCCATGTTAGCTATTTGTTTCTTTAATTGTTCAATTTCAGATTTTAGATTTTTATTTTCTTTTGAAATGGTTTGTGAAGTTACCAACATGGTTTCATTTGACTGAATTTCAAGTTTCTGAAGTTTATTTTCAGATTTCATTTTCTTTATTCTTTTACACAAATGTTCACAAAGATTTTTCAATTCATCATAAGATAATTCTTCATCATCATTGTCAGAACATGAATTCAGAACATTATTGGAATTTACCGAATCATTGGAGCTCTCTCTGGCCATCAAGCATATTTTGCTTTCAACCTCATCATCTTCTGAATTTTCTTCTTCCTCTTCTTCTTCTTCTTCACTCCAAGTTCCTATCAAAGCTTTGGGCATATTTTCTTCCACTTGGGTTGAATCTTCTTCTGAGAATCTAGGCATTCTGGTTTAACATGCCCTATTTTTCTACAATTGTAACAAACAACTCTGTTAGAACTTTTGTTAGCAATTTTTTCTGTTTAGAAGAGTTGTCTAGCTGAGGTCTTCTTTTAAGAAATCCTTTACCTTCTTTTCTTAAAAACTTTCTGAATTTTCTTTCTAGCAAGGCAGATTCACTTAAGTCATTTTCTGAGCTTGAAAATTATTCTTCCTCAGTTGATTCTCTCACACTAGGACTTGCTTTAAGTGCTAGTGACATCTTTTTCTTAACATCATCATCTGTCCTTTTCAAACCCAATTCATATGTCATTAAAGAACCAATCAATTGGTCAACAGTAGTAGTAAGCAGATTTCTGGACTCTTCAACTACAGTAGCCTTTGTATGCCAAATGGGAGTCAAAGATCTAAGAATGTTTATGACAAGTTCATATTCAATATATGTTTTTCCTAAACTCTTCAAGCCATTTGTCAACAGAGTCAACCTACCATACTTCTCTGAGATAGTTTCATAATTTTCCATTTTAAAGGCTTCATACTCAGAAATTAACATGTTGGCTTTAGTTTCTTTTACCTCAGAAGTACCTTCGTAGATTACCATTAGACGATCCCATACTTCTTTGGCAGTGGCACATGAGGAAACTCTTGAAAACTCCATTGGGTGAAGGGATCAGTACATGATGTTCATTGCACTCCAGTTAGCATTTGACTTTCTGATTTGCTATGTTGTCCATCTTTCTTCATCCTCTGGAAGCTCATACGGTCCACTACTAACCACCTTCCAGATTTGATGATTCTGGGCTCTTAAGAAGACCTGCATACGAGTTTTCCAGTAAGTATAATTTGATCCATCAAAATAAGGAGGCCTATACAAAGAGTGCCCTTCTAGCATATATCCCCTTAGATCCATTTCACCTATACTCTTCAGGTTGTTAGACCACAAGAGTGGAGAACCTAGTCTCTGATACCAATTGTTGGATCGTAGATGCAGTAAAATGGCAAATATAGAAGGGGGGTTGAATAGATTTGCAGCGAAAACTTTATATAATTAAAAATATGACAGATTAAAAATCTCTATTCAAATAGGTACCCACTAATTTGATTAACTCATAGGAATCTAAAGCACATTAGATCATCTATCTATAAGTGTGTGAGTGCTTAGAAGGTGATCAAAATCCTATGCAAGCATTCTAGTGGAAAATCAATACATCAAACCACTGCACATGATATGTTTAAGGTGGTTCGGCTCCCAGAAGGAGACCTACATCCACCTCTCACTCAAACCAAGTGAGGCTTCACTAAACCACTGATTTACAGCTTCAAACACCTGTTGACTCACAGCTTGAATGTTGACTCACAGCTTGCCAACCGTTGATTACACAGCTTATCCGCTGATTTACAGCTACAAGGTTTGATAAACCTTCTCAATCCACACACACACAGTATGGGATCAACACTCCTATCACCAGTAGGAGCACTCAATAAGTTCAGAGTAAAGTTTAAAAGTGAAAAATAAATTCACATGAAGATCAGAGTTAAGAGAGATAAATCTTCAAACATGAGTCCTTCGACTTTGCCCAATTTCCTCTGCACTGATTAATTTGAACTCTAAATCTTCAGATCTTGAGGGTTGAAGTTCTTCTTCAGATCATATTGCACAAACGCATCATCTGGTTGTGCTTCTCAACCAATTTGATATGAACTCCTTCAAATCAGCCTCAATTCGCTATACTCTGTCGAATCTGATTTACAGAGAATTCAGATCTGAGTTGCTGCTCTTGAGTTCTTCCACAGATGCTGAGTTTCGTGCTTCTGATCTTGCACAATTTTCCTCTTCCACCTTCCTTCAGATCTGCTTGATCTTCTCAGCTCTGTTGCTTCTCTTTTGCATGATCCACGATGCTCTGTTTTCAGATCTGCTGCTTGCACGTTTCTTTCTTCTTCCTCTGTTGCTTTTCTTCTTGATCTGCTCCTCTTTTAGCACTCCAGAGCTTTCTCTCACTGCTTGGCCTTGATCCCCACATCCTCTTGGATAGAATCGATGGATGGCTGGAGGGGATGGCTGCTTCAGATGAGATGGAGGCTTATATAGCCACTGTGCAGTCCCAAGAACGTGAGAAAGGTGTGCACAAAAACTTAGAGTGCACCCAAGGCTGCCACGTGTCCAAAAAGGCCTTTACCTCATTGCCACTTGGATGAAAGGGCAATTTGGTAATTATGGAATCTCCCATAAAGATTTTAGAAAGAGATCACAACCGCTGGATTTTATACTCTGCACAATTCTGGGTTTACGGAAAAAGAGAGTCGACCTACATTTCTATAGTGTCGACACTACTGATAAGAAATTCCAATTTCCCTTTACTGGCAGAACTCTAGTGTCGACCTGACAGATTACTAGTGTCGACCTGATCACTAGGTAGAGTCGACCTGATCAACAGACAGAGTCGACCTCCTGTGAATTTCTCCAAAACTGGTTCACTGGATGGAAACTAGTGTCGACCTTACTCTCAGCTAGAGTCGACCTGACTAACAGCTTGTTCTTCAAGAACTTACTGGGTAGACTGGTGGAGTCGACCTGTCTGTCAACTAGTGTCGACTTATCTTTCAACTAGTGTCGACTTATCTTTCAACTAGTATCGACACTATTTTGACAAAACTCTGTAAACCTGTAAATATAAAGAGTGGACCATCAAAATATGTCATTATCAATAAAATATGAAATATTAAGCATTAAAAAATATGTTATTTTGTTATTATTGTAATATGTGCAATATGTCATCATTAAGACCAAAGTATGAGTGTATAGACATTATCCACAACCAAATGTTTTAGTCATCATTAAAATCAAAGTATGAGTGTGTAGACATCATCAATATGTCATCATCAAAACACACAACTCAACATTTATCGCTCCGATATTTCGCGTCGGGGTGTTACAACTCATGTAGTTCAATTTGGAATTTCTCATATTGTGTGACAATGATGTCAATCCTAGTCTCCTTTACTTTGTCTGTCCCTTCATAAGTGAGCTTCCTCTTGTCCCACATCTCTTTTTCTATCTTGCATGCAGAGATTCTGTTAAATTCTTGTCTTGTCAGTGCACAACGCATGAAACTTTTTGCCTTGCTGTTTAGTAAATCTTCTTTTTGTCTTGGTTTGTCTGTTTTTCCTTGGGCTTATATATTTGGAGGTCACCATCTTCTATGATGCTCTAGAGTTGGTAGTCGTAGCATTGTAGGAAGAACTCCATCATTTGTTGACCATAGTAATTGTTTTGATTTGTTTTGATGATGACAGAACCCTTATAACTTTGTTGTTTTATTGATGAACATACTTGCTTTCATGTGCTTTCATGTTACATTCTCTTAAATAATCATTGCAATTCATAGAGAGACTAGCTTGAATGAACATCGACTCTTGGATAGTCGAAGTCTGGCCAATCGACTCTTGGACAGTCGAAGTCTGGCCAATTGACTCTTGGACAGTTGAAGTCTAAACAATTGACTCTTGGACAGTCGAAGTCTGGCCAATCGATTGTTCATTGGCTTTGTTCATCAGTCGATTGTTCATTTGCTTTGTTCATCAATTGATTGTTCATGTGTTTTGTTCATCAATCGTTTGCTAATTCAAGTCACATCAATTGATGACTAATTGACATCAATTGGTCAACCATCTGCTATGAAATCGATAGTTCTTAAGTTTCATTTCAATTTCTGTAAGTCACCAATCGATTGCTGTTATCAATTAAAGTACATTATTGCCTTTTCTCCTAAATGCCTTAAGATGTTATCTGTGCAGGATATCATGTGATTGACATGTATTTCACTCAAGATGCTTGGGGTACATGAAACCCTAGGTCCAAGACACATGTGTGCACTCCAGTGAGCAATATTTGAAGAAAAAGTAGATTTTGTTGAATAGAGTCTATGGTGTCGACACATGACCCTTCCCCATGAGCAGTTATATACATTGAAGTTAGGTGTACAAGTCAATCATGTGTCAACACATGTTAACTTCTAGAGAAACTGTCATAGAAATCAGACTACATGTGTCGACACACTTTGACTACGAGATCAAGAAACTAACATCACATGTCAGGGGCAGAAGCACATGCCATTGAAGGGTGTACGAACAACCCTAATTGTGGTACTCTCGCATCCCAAGGTACGAGGTCAATGATGAGGGCTATAAATATGCCCTTTGTCTCATCTGAAAAGTGAGCGCCCAGAAAAGGAGTAGAGAATATTCCAGTGCCGCCAGGGGAGAAAAGAGTGAGATCAGAAGAAATCTACAGAGAGAGGAGTTACTCTTGAGAGGTTTTTAGCAGAAGACGAAGAAGGCCTCAAGGATGTTGTGCCAGATGAAGCCTCACCATTGTCAAATCTGCTGACGCCAAAATCAGAATATCACCAGTCAAGCCTAATTCGTAGAAGATCAAATCAAAATGCTTCAACAACACATCAATATGATGAAGGCATGCAAGATGACCTAAAGCATGATCCAAGCTATCAAGACTTGAAGAATTTGAGATCAAATTGATCAATACATAGAAGAAGAAGCAAGATCGAAGGACATATGCTTGAGGATTTACTTCTCTGAACTCAAATTCCTTTAAGCAACTTATTTATCCTTTTATTCACTTCAGAACTCATTGGGTGCTCCTATTGGTGTTGGGAGTGTTGATCCCACATTGCGTATGTGTGTGGATTGAGGAGGACTGTCTGACCTTAAAGCTGCTAATCAGCGGATAAGCTGTGTAATCAACAGGTGTAGAAGCTGTGAATCAGCGGTTGTGAGGGTGTCTCATAGGTTTGGGTTGCTTCTAGTGAAGCCTCACTTGGTTTAAGTGAGGGGTGGATGTAGGTCTCCTCCATGGAGCCGAACCACCTTAAAATTATGTGTGTCTTGTGCATTCTACTTGGTGTGCTCCTGATCTTCTGCATCTTAAGCACTTTTACTTCTGTAATTTATTTTTAAGGGGTAGATCTATTCACCCCCCCTCTAGGTCTCCATTTCCTCTACCATCACTGTCTTTGAATATTGACAATCTTCTCCATCAAGTAGAGGAGGTCTTGTGATGGATTGTTCTTGTGCAAAACTTTGAGCTGCCATGTTTTTTTGCTCCTAGATCGTTTGTGTAGTACCCTAGAATTTCCTTGAAATTATTATGTACAATGTGTGTTTATTTCTGCATAATTTGAATGCTGTTGTGTGTAAGAACTAGGCGTCAAGATCGTTTGACATTAAGGCTTGTAAGCGGCAATATCGTATGCCGTTTATATGGTGTTAACGACGATAGGTATTGACGTTTACTATTTTCTGAATTATTTAATTATGGGCAAGACTGTAAACGACATCATCAATGGACGTTTATATTGGGGGAAGACGGCAACCTATGTTGACGCTAACCTGACTTGCCTGTTTTTGAGCTTTCCGTTCCGGATTTAAGAGATCGGCCGTTTCGGGAAGGTTTTAATGGGCTGATCCGATGCGTTTAGATCTGAGGGTCAGGATTAGGTTTGGTCTTTGCTTGAGAGGTCTTTATAAGACCAGATCTCGTAGAAAGAAAAGGGGGTTTTTGCTTTGGTTCTGGAGGAGAGAAAGAGGGCCGAGGAAGGGATTTGCAGAGCGATCTGGTGCTTGTTCGTGCAATTCGAGGGCTTCTACACCGAGGAGATACATAGGACTTCGTGCCCAAAAGCTCATCCGGGCGGAGGAACTTCATCGGAGGAGGTTTCGGAGTGCTTGAAGATGGAGGAAAGAACTGTCTCCCTGGCGAGACGGGCTTCTTCGAGCTAGGATTCGACACTCCATTAGGAGGGATTGAGGCAAGTTACATGGGGGATTAGTTTACGATATGATATATTACGTATTTAACAATTTTCTGTATTTTTAAAGCATGAAAACAACCTACGGGAAGGGTTAGAAATGCCGTTATTTCATGCAGGTTTTCTGTGTTTTCTGCGTCGTAGAACTAGACGTCCAGGGGTATTGCCGTCTATATAAAGTAAACGGCAATATCGACTGCCGTTTAGTTCATCCGAAATATATATGTATTTTTCTGTCCTTACTATATGTAAACGGCGCTATGTGCCGCCATCTGTTTGTGTTAACGGCGCTATGTGCCGCCGTCTATAATTACTTAACGACAACGTTGGTGGACGTCGACCATAGTAAACGTCGTATGATGGACGTCAAGATTATCAGAATCATGTATTCCCTGAAATCTGAGTGAACTTGTTTAAATGTATAATTTATGAATGTATGCGTTTCAGCCATGAAATATTTGAGCATGTGGTTGTTATATTATGGACTGTCTATTGCTATAATGTACAGGTTACATATATGTATTAATGAACTTGCATAATTACATGACAACGATCAATGTTAAGTGAGTAAAAGATAAAGTATAATGATTTAAAAGAAAGCATGTTGATTGATGTTTAGATTACTGCAATAGATATGATATGTCAGTAATCTCTGTTCCATGTGAAAATTGTGAGCTTTTCTCAATATTAAACCATGTTAGTTAGTTGATTTAATAGAGTTAATTTCATGAAAAATAGTTGCAGAAATCAGAAATTATGAAATTTGGCATGTGTATTGTAATTACTGATTTCGAATTTCTGTTAAAATTTCAGAATTTTCAGACATGTGTACGTTCTGTTATGAATTTCTGAACAATATATTACACATAGAATTGAATAAAAATGCATGAAAATGCAAGAATGAATATTAGTATCATGATAGAAATCTGTTGTACAGTAAATAGGATTTCAGAACTGAAGGTGTTGTACTTTGAAATATTGCATTGACATATGTTAAATAGTATGAAATGAAATGTCACTATCTATTATACATGTTAGTGTATGCATTATAACAATGATGCCAATAAGACATTGCTATCTTAGAGATTCCTACAAGGAACTACACCGTAGATGCCCCTATGGTAATGGTTCACCTACATGTAAAGAAATGAATCCGTGGGCAACGGATTGAAATCCTGGAGGTAGACTTGTTCTACTGGTCAAGGTGGGAAAGACTTTCCCCGGTTTTGCGCAAATACTATGACTTCATCACCGCATTGCCTAGGTGATAAGTGAATGTTAAAAGACTACTGATCTCTAATTTAGTGTGGGCTATGTCTTGGCAACTATATGAAAATGACTACATGCTACAAGTTACATATCTACATGCTACATGTTACATGCTACAAGTTACATGTCTACATGTTCTACATGCTACATACTACATGTTATATGCTTACATTCCTACATGTGAACTTGTTCAAAGGATTTCTTGTTACATGTCAATGTTTTAATATTACTACATGAAAATTGTTGTGTAAAAGAATAGTGCATGCATAAATGAAAAATTGATACATGAGAATTGTTGTAGGTCACATAACATCGAATAGATTCCATGAATAAGTAATTCTATGCTATATGTGAAATATGTTTTATTTCCTTAATAGTTAGAATCACTATGAAATGAATGATTGCCAATGGACTTAGAACTATCGTAAGAAAAGTATATGATATCAATGAATGGAATGCTAATGTACTACCATGTTTTAAAACTAATATACTGTTAATATCTTGAATTGTCTTTCATGTGATTTGCTGGGTCTTGTAGACTCATACTTGCCTAACATTTCAGGAGAGCCAGAGGATACAGAGGAGTTAGTGCAAACTGACTAAGAGCGTGAGGACGTGGAGACATAGCTTGGCATAGAGAGATTTAGAGTGAATATTGTATGTGAGGATCTTATGTAATTTCTTTTATGAAGCTGAACTTTGAAATGGACTATTGCTACCCTTTTTATGCATTAGATTTGCTTTTGAATAAATGCTGATTGCAAGTGTTTAATTCCATATTCGGTCATTTATCATTGGAATTGAATAGTTATTTGTGTATATTTCAACCTGTATTGTAATTGTTGGATTCGTTCCACTGTAATACCTCTATTAGATCCAATGTGAGTTGGTGTAACTGTACTGGGTCTAAGAGGGGCGTTACAGTTTGATCTTCTGCTGCTATGATACCACTTGTTGGTATCAGTGCTTTAATCAGAGACCATGGCTCTGATACCACTTGTTGGCCCACTTTATGGCATCAAGGATTACCTGGGGGGGGGGGTGAATAAGATAAACCAGAAATCTGAAAGCACAATCACAACTTTAAAACCTGGTTAGTGTAAATAAAGCGTGTGCAATGGAAATTAAATGCATGAAGCAAGGATACACAAGAACACACAAATTTATCTTGGTTTGGCAACTGCAAATGGAAGCACTATGTCCAATCCCCAATCAAATCTTGGGATTTCACTAACCACTAAGTAATCCTTGGTCTTCCCTTAAACAAGGGGCAATACACCCAACACACCCGTTGATCTTCCCTTAACCAAGGGGCAGTTACACCCAGCTCTCCCCACTGGTCTTCTTCTCTTTCCAGACAAGAAGACAACCCCACTATTTCACTTTAGCCATTTGCTTCTCTTACGAGTTGAGAAGCAACTCACTGGTTCAAACCTCCAACTGGTCACACCACCAGACACAAGCTAGTCTTCCCTTCTAACCAAGGGGAATGATTGCATACCAAGCCTTCTCTTCAGATGAAGAGGAACATTGTGTACTTTCCCACAGCCAGACACAAGTCTTTCTTAAAAAAAAAAAAAACAAGCAGAGAGCTACAAAATAGATGGAATGAAGCTCAAGCTCTCAGCTCATAGTCTCTCCCCCAGATTTACAATATTGCATAGAGAAAGGGAAGAGAGAAAAAAGGCTTGATTACTAGAAGGCTTTAGATGGCTTCTGCTTAGGCGCAACCTTCTTCTTGCATGGGTTCGAGCTCTTTCTCTCTTTTCTTTGAGTGTGTGTGTCATTTTGGTTTCTTACTGAATGTACACTCTTTCATATAGATCTTTAAGAATGCTATCTTCTTTTATCTTCAAACTCTTCATTTTTATAGAGTTGCTGAAGAGGGCCATTGAGGGATGTAATCGTTGGAGCTTTTCTTCTTCATCTTCTTCTTTTTCTACTACTACTTTCTTTGTGTCTAATGGATACTTGGAATGTGTCCAACAGAGACTTGGAATGGAGGAGAATCTTCTAGCTTATGCACGTCCAAGTTTGTCAGTAGCAAGTTCCAATGCTGTTTCTGCAGGCAATAAATGCATGTTTAGAAGAGAAGTCTTCTGTCAAATATAGCCCATACCTCTTTTGTCTTTTGTTAATATTTTCTACTGACAACTTGTTACTTCAAAGATGTGCTTTTCTATCTAGCAAAAATAAAAAGTCCTATGAGTCAGCAAAAAGTGATCTTCAATCAGATAAGAAATAATACTTTAAACATATGAAGTACATTTGATATTTCATTGGGTGCCAAAGACATTTTGAAACCCAATCGGTGTGTTTGTAAGACAATTGGAATGTGACTAAAGCTATGAGGTCATCAATTGATAGGATAATACAATTATAACACTAATCGGAACATTTTATTCATCAATAAAAAATATGAGACAAAGTCTTCACCAATCGAAATGAAACTTAACACTAATTGGAGCATTAATCGATTATCTATTGAAACTTCGATTGGTAAAAATATAACGTTGTCAGTTGAAGTGATACTTCAGAGATGACAAAGTGGACACTTTGGATATGACGAAGTGGGACTTTGGCTGGAACGTTTATAACACTGTCGGTTGAAGTAAGACTTCGTATAGAACTTTGCATATGACGAAGTAAAACTTCGACTGTGACGAAGTAGGACTTCCACTGATGAGAAGAAAGTCATGCATGACGAAGTGAAATTTCGATTGCTAGCTTTGACTGATCAGAAGAAAGTCACGGATGACGAAGTGAAACTTCGATTGATCAATTCGACTGATCATGGATTTCTTCTTCAATCAAAATGGACTTAAATAGAAATCGATAGAGATGTTCAGTGCAAATATTTTGAAGCGATAGAAGACATATTTTTATAGCCATAAATATTCTAGAAAAATAATTTTTTTTAAGAATATTCATGAGTTTTAGTTATCACCAAAATATAGAGATAAATATATAGAGAGAGTGGTTCAACAAGACTCACCTAAAATAATCACAGATAATACTTGATGAGTAATAACGCCCAGTAAGTCTTAATTATATCTCTTGTCTAGATAGACTTTAAATGATTAATACATTAATAGGCAGATTAACTAGTGATAGAATATCATGTCAAGTCGAGTCAAGAAATAACATGAAGATGTCAACTAGTAACATGTACAAGTAATAACAAGTATAGCATGAGAGAGTAATGACCATATCACGAATAACATATACAATTCAAGCCAAGCCATGTAAAAAGTCAAGTCAAGCACTATCACGAGTTAATTGTTTTAGATAAATCAAGATAGTCTAGCACTTGGGTGTAGGGCTGCAAATGGTAAGAAATTGAATATAGAAACACTGATTCCAATTCCAATTCTGATAAGCAATTTTGAGTTTTGATTCTCATTCCGATAACTTTGAAATAATTGATTCCGATTTCGTTATCGAAATCGAAATCAGATTCAAAATTTTATCAGATTATTTATTTTTCTTGTTATCAATATTATTATTTCTGTTAAAATATAAAAAATCTTAAAATCTTAATGCATGGCAAGCTCACCGCTTATAACACCCCAAAATTTAATATCAAAATAATGATAAGATATTGGATAGTAGAAAAGATTCTAATTCTCATAAAAGACATAAATACTTACAAGAAACATGTTTATGCTTAAATTTATAATACTTTCATATTATTAATGTGATTCCGATACTATCTTCGGATGTGTGTAGCCCTGTAAACGGTTCGGATCCGGGTCAGATCCTTTGAGATCCAAACCCGGATCCAAATTTAGAACATCCGGTCCTGACCCGGATCCGAATTTAGACATATTTTCGGATCTGAATTCGGGTTGAGATCCAACATCAATTCCGGATCTGGATCAGGATTCAAATTCAAAAAATTATATAATTTATACTTGTTTATAATATGGTTAAAAATTCTGAAAAAATAAAAAAATACTCAAACTGTGCTGGACTGCTGGTTATTAGAAAGAACATATAAAAAAATTTCTGATTAAACATACATAATTTTTTTTGAAAATCTAAAAAATAAAAAAGCCAAATCTGTGTTGAACATAGCAAGAACATTCATAAAATTCAGTTAAATATACGTAAAAAATCTAAACAAATCTGAAAAAATCACTCAAATCTATGTTGGTGCAACTAGCAAGAACAACACAAAATCTGGATAAATATACATAACAAATCTGAAAATTCTGGAAAATAAAAAAAACCCAAATTTGTGTTGGGTTATTGCAACTAGCAAGAACATCACAAAATCCAATTAAACATACTGGAAAAATCTAGAAAAATAAAAAAAATCACCCAAATCTGTGCTAGTTATAGAAATTAGTAAGAACATCACAAAATTTTTGTGGTTAAAGATACAAAAAAAATATGAAAAATCTATAAAAATAAAAAATCACCCAAATCTATGTTGGGTTATAACAACTAGCAAGAACATCACAAAATATAGTTAAACATACATAAAAATATGGAAAAAAAAACACCTAAATCGGTGCTGGGTTGTAGCTAGAACATTCATAAAATCTGGAAAAATAAAAAATTCACCCAAATCTGGTTAAACATACATAGCAACTAGCCAGACATCCATTCCAATGATAAAATCAAATGTATACATTAAAACCCAACCATGTAATAATACAAAGCTACTGCCACAAGAAAATGAGACAAGCTATGGTGAGCATCCCTCAGAAATTGGTTCCATTCATCTACAGGTTCTCTTTGGTGGCTTTCACTAGGTACTAACTGGCCTGATCGAAACAAGCATATTCCATCTCTTGATGTGCCTGTAAGAGATGAATGAATAATTAAAAATAATTCACTTACCAAAAAAAACATCTTCCATCTACAAGTTCTCTTTCGCTCTTTAGCACCATTGGTGTTTTGCTTCTGTCATATGTTTATTGGAAACATAATTATATTGTAAATGTTTATGATGAAATTAATGTAAAATAAACACCGTTGCTTGGGAAATGATGTGAGTTGGTTCAATAAAAATGAGATAACTATAATCTATAGATGGCTATTTCTCAGCTTGATTTGATTCTTATGTCCATATTCACAAGATCAAAACTATACCTATATAATGATGTATTATAAGGACGACATGCTTTCACGAGACAAATGGTTGAATTGGAATCTACAATTCTCAATTTCCCATTACATATCAAATAGTTGAATAGGAAATCTATAATGCCACTTTCAACAATCCATTTTAATATACTACAGTAGGATTTAAGAAAAAAAAATCATGGCATTCCAATTTCATGGTGACCAAATCCATTTTTCCTCTGCAAAAGTGAGCATATATAACATTAATTAGTTGAAAAGAAAGGGGTCTGCACAAACAAGATACTCAGAAGGCGATAAAGAGAACATAGCTCACATACCGAATATATAACACATTAATTGCCTCAAAACAATCTTGTCTCCTTCACAAACAAAAAATATTAATTAGTCATTGACACTTTGATAACATTATATATTTAGATGAAAGCAAATATCAATCATATATTGAGACTAACATACCTAATCAAAAGCTGAAGAAAATGTAAGAGAATCTTCGTAAGAAACTTCTATTTCGTTCTCATTTTCATCAATGATCTGGCTGTTTGCAAAAATAGATGAAAGTGCATCCTCCTCTATAATATTAATCGAAGAAACATCATCACGAAGCCAATTTTTAGTGCATATTAAGGCTTGTATAGTAGTAGGATCCAAGGAACTTCTATATTTGTTTAACACTCTACTCCCAGTGCTAAAAGCTGATTCTAATGCTACAGTGGACACTGGAATAGCTAACACATCACGGGCTATTTGTGAAAGCACATGATACTTTAAAGAGTTAGTTTTCCACCACTTCAAAATATCTAAATTATCATCTGACTTTGCTGGTTCTTTCAAATAAACATCCAAATCAGATTTTTCAGATGAAAGCAATGAAGACTGCTGAAGATATTGGTCAAACTCTATATACATGGATGTCAATGTACTCTTTGAGGAGTCAATCCTTCTCTTCGGTACACTTGCCATAGAAGATACGTTGGGAGTTCTATGTTCACATGAGTGGTCAGATCTTTTCGTATCATATATATCATAAAGGTGTTGCAATCCTATTTTCACCTCCTCTACTTTATCATTGGCTTCATCACCATGATTTTTTCAAAAAAATATCTCACCATGAACACCTTGATTCGTGGATCCAAAATAGTGGCAGCTGCAAGAAGTGTGTTTGTTGTTTTCCAATACTTGTCAAATTTCAGAAGCATTCGTGAAGCCATCAATGAGATAAATGAATCCTCATAAAGACACCAATGCTTTAAAGAGACATGAATTATACATATATGTGAGGCCCTCAAATTTTGTTCATATTATGCTTATTTGATTTTGTGCATATTATAATTATTTAATTACTTATGTGCATATGTATATATATATGTTTATTTTGTAGATATTGTATTTATTTAATTCTATACATATTGTATTTAAAAAATATTGTACATATTATGTGTATGTATGTTATTTGATATTTCTGTTTTTTGCCAAAATCCTTGTTAACGTCAACATCCCTTGACGTTAAGGGTTGGTTGACGGCAACCTGTGTGCCGTTGACTTCATGGCCAGGAGATATTGGCATCCAGATCGATGGACGCTGACTTTTGTTAACAGCAACAAAGTGGCCGTTTACTTCTCCGGTTATGTTGCGATTCCAGATTTGAAAACGGCTGTGTTTTCTCTGGGTGCTAATTAGGAAACCCACCCCAACGGTAGGAAAACCTAATCCTAGGTGCACCCCGACTCATAGCCCTATAAAACATCCAGTTTTCGACTAGATTAGGTCCTTTGGTTCAAAGGAAAACTTAGGGTTTCTTGAAGAAAAACCAGTTTTTGCAAAGCTTGATCCGACGTGTGTGGGGTTCTTCTGGAGATCTACTTCGACTGGGAGGTGCTCCAACTATTGAGGAATCTTCCTTGACTCCGGAGATCCATCTGCATTAGCAAAAAGACCGGATTTGGGAGGGGATTCTGCACCTTTTTGGCTTGGCTGAGGAGGGCTTCTTCAACAAAATTTGATCTTCTTAGATTTATTTCTAGGCAAATAATTGAGGGTTAACATCCCTAGACATGTCCTTTAGGTCTCAGGAAATTTTCAGATTTTTATTCGTGTCCTGGAACCCCAAATTCACCTTTTTGTTTGAGTTCGGTCTGCACTTTTGCAGACAGGAGGTTGACGACAACCTTGTTGCCGCCAAGTTCCTGAGTTGACGGTAGCATCCTGTGCCGTTAACCCTTGTTGGCGGCAAGGCCCTTGTCGTCAAGTTCATCTGTTTTCACAAAACCTTGTTTGTCATATCTGTGTGATAAATTTCAGACTTTTGGATGTATGCACATGCTGTAAAAATTAGGGTTTGTCAGGCATGGTCTGTAGGTGTTATCATGAGGTTCTGTCAAATTTCCGAGTATGATATTATTTAGTTTAATTTCTGTTATTTGAGAATAAGCATGTTAGGACTGTGTTTAATTCTGAAAAATTAGTTTTACTGCATGTTAATGTCACAAAATTTTCATGATCTTATAGTGATTGTTCACATGTTTTGGACCTGTTAGAACTGACTGCTTTACTGTCTAACATGTTAGGTGAATATTTCACTAAAATATGCATGAAATCTGTTTAAATTGTTAAAATTAGTTTACTGTTGCAACAAATCTGAAAAATTAGACATGTGATATATTACCTGTATGAAGTCTATGATAAAAATTTGATACTGTTTTGATGATCGTGTGTACTATTTGTCTTTTAAAAGAGTATTTAAGCCATGATAAGTGTGTTTAATTTAAATCATGTAATTTCAAAAGAATTGCAGCATGTTAGGGCACTGTCATGTTTAATTTAACACTATGGAACAATCATACTGAGTTTTATAAACTGAAGCATGTGTATTTGTTTAAAGTGCATGTGAATGAGTTAAAGAGTGCATATAAGTAAATGAAACCATGTGATTAAGTGTTAATGTGTAATGTGTGCCGAAATTGACACTGCTACCATAGAAGGTTGTGGAGCCGTACTATAGAAAAGTCCCTATGGGAAGGCTCATTGTGTATGTGATATCCTATGGGCATTAGGATGAAATCCTTTAGGTGGACAAGTACCACTGGTTAGGGTGGAGAGAGCTTCTCCCGGTTCTGCGTAGTTACCAAGATTCATCACTATATTGCCTAGGTGACGGGTATGTGTTATGTGAATGTGTGTCCTTCTTTATGGTGGTTCGGACTACGTGTCACGGAAATTAAGTGTAAAAGTGTGAAAAATGTGAACATGTGATAGTGTTATGTGAATGTGATAGCATGTGGAAAGATGTGAAACCATGTGAATGAGAATTATTCATGTTAAAACAGCAAGCTAAAGATGTGAATTTGTGTTTTAAAAGCATGTGAAAAATTGTTAGTCATCATGCTAGGATTGCTAATTATTATGGGCATAACTTCATGAGTTAGTTGTTTAGATTTATGAAAATATATGAATAGAAATTGAAACCATGAATCATGTTGCATATTATGTGTAGAAAGCATGTGTAGGTTAATTATGCTTAAATGTCATGAAGCATGTGCCATGTAATTCTTTTATTGTTTAAAAGACTAGTATGTGTATGTGATATGTGTAAGGATGTACCTTTAGGTTGCTTACTGGGTCTTGTTGAAAGACTCATACTTGCTTTAACATACAGGTGAGACAGGTGTTCCCGTACCTGAGGAGGACGTAGTGAGGAGTGACTCCGAGCGAGAGGAGTAGCTGCTTGTGAAGATCGTTGCATAGTTTACACTTTCTTTTCATAGTATGTGAACAATGTATTCATATGGACTTGTAATAATGTAGACATTTGTTATTTCTTTCATTTGCTATATACACTGTGGAATTATGTGAATGATGATGGAATAAGACTTCTCTTTTATTTCCGCTGTACTCTTTTGTTATTTATGTACTTCTCGACCTTTTGTGTTGTGTTGGGTAAATGTCCCACTGTAATGACGCCCTTTTATATCGATGTGGATTGGTATAATCATACCAGTTTAAGGAGGGTCGTTACAATATATCTCTAAAAAATATATTAGAAGTTGGATACTTGGTCCCCGAGAGTCTCTCTGTCACTTCATAAAAAATACTCAAGCACTCAATAGCAAGCTTAATATTCTTCCATTCATTGACTAAAAGTGCATAGGGATAAGATGGATCATACAACTGTAAACATGAAAAGACTTTTTCAAATTCAAAAGCCCTCTCTAGCATTAGGTATGTAGAATTCCATCTTGTAGGCACATCTAAAATGAGAGACTTCTTAAGACCTATTTCAAATCGTGCAGCTTTCTTGAAGTTCTCTTTCCTTTGCTGAGAAGACGTCACATCCTTTAAGCTTTCACGTACTTTGAAAATGACTTCCTCAACCTCTTTCAAGCCATCTTGAACAATTAAATTTAAGATGTGAGCACTACATCTCAAATGAAACCATGATCCATCAAGAGGCAAAAAATGAGTAAAATTTGGATCATTGAGTAACATCTTAACTGCTTTGTTTTTAGCACTGGAGTTATCTAACACAATTGAAAATAATTTCTTATGAATATTCCAATCTAACAACTTATCAAGTAACACTTTTGTTAACTCTCTGTGGCCATGAGGAGCCTCAACATATTCAGAGATCAGAATTTTCTTCCTCAAATTCCAATCATCATCTATATAATGGCATGTTAAACACATATAACCATTATTGACAATGGAAGTCCACATATCCGATGTCAAACTAACTCGGCCACGGAGACTCTCAAGTGAGGAGTACACTTTCTCTTTCTCTCTGGCATACAATTTCATACAATCTGATTTAATTGTGTTATGAGATAATAACTGAAATTTAGGTTGAGCATTCTTTAAGAAATGATGAAAGAATGCATGCTCAATCATAGCAAAAGGATATTGGTGAACAATGACCATCTTTGCAAAATCTTCTCTACTCCTCTCATAATCAAATGCAAATGCTGACTTTTCAGTTACATCTTCTCTACTTCTTTTCAATGTTTGAGCCTCAGGACAACGCATGATGTGATTACTAAGATGTTTAGTTCCACTTGAACTATTGCCAATCAAATGCTTATGACAATGTCTGCAAATGGCAATAATTCTCCCATCTTCATTTGCGACCCTTTCAAAATGTAACCAAACTTTTGATCACAACTTTCTCCCTTTTGGAGGAAGTCCAATAGAAGATTGTGTAACACTAACTTCCGTACTCTCCACATCAAAATCAGTGCTTTCTGAAGCACTTGCCATATTTTCAAACAAAAATGATCACTTTAAGCCCTTCACAATAACAAAAAGATAACAATAAATATACATTTCCATTTGTGAAGATAACAATAAATATCATTTATCATTTTCTCTAAAGGCAACCTGACGATATTACTAAGAACAAATTATTATTTTTTATGTTAAAAGACAAGGGTGCTTGCTTCATGTGCATACATATTCATGTTGACAAGAATAAATAATTAAATGAATGCTTATCAGCTTATGCTTATGTAGTGAGTGAATGGATATATAAAACCCAAGAATGACCTCCCCCACAGCCCCACTGTGAACACACAGTGTCTAGAGAAATCCTCAAGGAAAATTATTTTGGATCAACTTACTCCCTATGTCTAATAAGCACATCTAGCCATCAAACTTCTTAAATCATGCAACAAGGAAATGAAATACCATTTATAATAACTCATTGTTGTGTCCCTAGTTTTGATGGTGTCATATTTTAAGTAAAAACTATAGATATTTGACACAGGACATTTGTTTCACAGGTACAACTCATTTGCATCAAGTAAAATTTGATACAGTCAGACAAGGTCGACACTACCTGAAACATAGGTTGACACTAGTGGTCTCTTTGTGTTGCGCTGAGAAGATGTGGTCAAGTCAGGTCAACATTACTCAGAAAGCAAATCAACACTAGTGACTTTTTCTGCATTCTACTGAAGAGAAGCAAGCTACTAAGGTCGACACCAAATGTGGACAAGGTCAACAGTATTCAGGAATTAAAGTGCTTTGTGAATACAAGTGAAGATAAGGTCGACACTATGTGTAAGTAAGGTCGACTCTATCTATCTATCAGGTTGATTCAGAAGAACAATCAGGTCGACACTATGAAATAATCAGGTTAGCTCTGTGGCTTTATGTACTGAGGCTTATGTTGTACTTAAAGTTTATGTGTGTTGACACTATGTCTTGGAAGTGTCAACACTACCACACTTAGAATCTTTCAACAGTTCAGTCGTCAGCACATAAGTAATGGGCATGTGATGCAAGGCCCATTGATTGGGACCTCGTGTACACGTCATTGGTTCTGGAATATACCATCTCTTGGGGGCAAAAAGATTCCTCTACTTTTGGGAATCTGTTGAGGGGCCTACTACAGAAGATCCCGCGTAATCAGAACTAAAGAGGTGAAGTATTCCATTTTTCGTTAAAAAGAGAGCACACAGTTTTGAAGTGGAATTGGTGAGCACGAAAAGAGCAGAGAGCAGAATTCTATATTCCAGAAGAGCAGGCGGCTTCAGCTTGGAGCTCAGATATGAAGAAGATGTTGCTGAATCAAGCCGAAATGTATTTCTGAAGAACTGGTGCTGATCATCAGGAACAGGGGATCAGAATACGCCTTCAATTCTGATACAAGGGATCCGTACGCTGCAAGTTCGAAGAAGAATCTGTCTGTAGAGAAGTCAGAATTGACGTCAAGGATCTCCTCTAGCCAGATCGAGCTCCTGTGGATTGAGTTTAAATAATTCTGAACTTGTTCTGGCATATGTTCACTTAAATTTTTTTTGATTTCTTCTAAATTCTACTTTGGGTAATTGTCTGATTCTTTGTGAGGTAGACTGTGACGATCCTTCACATGCTGTGATTGGATTATGTTTTATGAAGCTGTGAATCAGCAATTTGTTCAAGAGTCAGCAGGTGTAGAGAAGCTATGATTCAGCGGATGTGTGAGAGCCTCACACGATTGATCTCTTAGTGGAACCTCACTGGTTGGTGAGGGGTGGATGTAGGTATCCTCATTGGAGCCGAACCACCTAAAAATCTCGTTTGCTCTTCTGTGGTTTGCATTTCATTGCTTTAATAATTTCATAAGTCTCACCTGATCAATTGCATTATTTCTAAATTCTTAAAATTCTCGTATATCTCCAAGGATTCTCTATTCACCCCCCTCTAGATAATCCTACTTCACTTAACACGTGGTATCAGAGCCAGGTTCTCCAGAACATTTGGTTTCGCAACCAGAAGTAATCTGTGAATTATGGATTCTAGGGGCTATATTGCTGAGGGTCATTCTGTAAATAGACCTCCATATTTTGACGGGTCAAATTACTCATACTGGAAAACTCGTATGCAGGTATTCCTGCGAGCACAAGATCATCTAATATGGAAGGTGGTTAGCAACGGACCTTATGAGCTGTCCGAGGATGAAGAGAAATGGACTCCAGAAGAGATCAAAAAATCAAATGCAAACTGGAGTGCGATGAACATAATGCAGTGTTCTCTGCATCCAACTGAGTTCTCAAGAGTGTCATCTTGCTCAAGTGCAAAGAAAATCTAGGATCGCCTCATGGTAATCTATGAAGGTACATCTGAGGTAAAAGAAACTAAAGCTAACATGTTAGTTTCTAATTATGAGGCTTTTAAAATGAAGCATGATGAAACAATTTCTGAGATGTATGGTAGGCTAACCTTGTTAACAAATGGACTAAAGAATTTAGGTAAAGTCTACACTGATAAAGAATTGGTTAGAAATATTCTTAGATCTTTGACACCCGTTTGGCACACTAAAGCGACTGTTATTGAAGAATCTAGAAATTTATCCACAACTACTGTAGATGAATTGATAGGTTCTTTAATGACCTATGAGTTGGGTTTGAAAAGAACAGAAGATGATGTGAAGAAGAAGAAGCCTCTTGCACTCAAAGCAAGTCCCAGTACAAAAGAGGCTACCGAAGAAAGTGAGTCATCCACTTCTGAAGATGATTCAGGTGAGTTCGCACTGATAACCAAAAAGTTCAAAAAATTCTTAAGAAAAGAAGGTAAGGTTTTCTAAGGATGAAAACACAAGCAAATAATGTTTCAAAACCCAAATTGTATGCAAATAAGAAGTCTGACAGAATTGTTTGTTATAACTACAGGAAACTAGGACATGTCAAGTCTGAATGTCCTGAAGTTCAGAAGAAAACTCAACCAAGATGGAATAAAAACAAATAGAAGGCCATGGTTGGAACTTGGAGTGAGGAAGAAGAAGATGATGAAGAAGAAAGTTCAGATGCTGAAGAGACGCAATCAAAACTATGCTTGATGGCCAGAGAGAAAGAAGGAGAAGAAGAAGAGGTAAATTCTCCTTTCAAGGATTTCACCTTAGATGACTGGGAGCATGTTTATTTTGAAATTTGGACCAATATGATGAACTTAAAAAGGAAAATAAAATGCTCAAAATAAAAATAAATCATCTTGGCCAAAACACTTCAGCAGAAGAGAAAGAAAAAGAATTCAGTCAAGAAGTTAATGCTCTAAAAGAGGTTGTCAATGAATTAAAAATTCAAAATATTGAGAGCATTAATGAACTAACTCTTACAGCTGAGAAAAATGCTGCCTTGAACAGTGTTAATACTGAACTGAAAAAGGAATTGGAAGTTTTGCAAAAAGAAATAACCACAAGACAAGAAGCCTTAGAAAGATTCGTGAGTGGCAAAAACAATCTTGAGGCGTTAGGTTTTAATCCCACGAAGAAAAAAGAGGGGTTAGGTTTTAATCCCACGAAGAAAAAAGAGGTAGGATTGAAAACCATTACATTCATTTCTTCAAAAACTTCAGAAGCTTCTACCTCAACAGGGCAAATAAATGAGAAACATGAAAAAGAAACAAGAAAGGGCAGAACAACAAAGATTACTCTCAATAAAAAATTAAATGGAAGGAAGAAAATGGATACTAAAAATAAACAAATGTCTCAAAGGAACAAAAACTTGAGATCCTCTGTCTGGGAAGGTTGACACTATGTTAATGATAGGTCGACACCATCATACACTAAGTCACAGAATTTGAGAAAATGGACCTATGACAGGCCAACATCATCACAAGTTTGGTCAAACACCAAGTGGGCATATAGTAGGTCAAGACCTACTCATGCAAATACTTAAAATAAAACAAAATGGAATCATGTAGGTCGACACTATCCTTACAGAGTGTCGACACAAGTCTATGATTTTGGTGGTTTGGACAGAACAAAATGTCCTAAAGAGTTTATGAGACAAACCAGGTTCTGGTCTCATTATGAAAATGTGTCACGTCCTGAGAATTATGCAGCAGATATTATTAATTCGGAATAATTCGAGACGATATTCTGAGACGTGAACAGTCGGCAAATACGCCTCTAGCTAGCACGTACTAAATGTATAACAACATACATCATCATAGGGCCCAAATATTGAACTCAACTAATCTTTTATTCAATTCTCAACTCATTGTATTCCAAATGGAAACTATTATACTAGGACTCAATAAAAAGAAAAGTACATTTTATTCCTCACTTCCTACTACATGAATCTAACACTCAAAGCAAACAACTATAACTAGACTCATAATTGGAACACTCATCACTCGGACACATTCCCATCCTCAACTTGCTCCTCCTCTTAAACTTCATAGTCACCTAGATTGGGTAAAAGTAGAGAATGAGCAAACTAGCCCAGTAGGATTTATATCTCAATGTGCGGGCAATGATATAAGTGATTAGCAATTTAGAACTAGGTAAGTACGATGAATGTCATGATATGCATGTACGAATAAAACTCATTAAAACATGATACATGAACAAGCTAGATAGAGTGATCATGATAGAACAAGATCTAGAAGGATATAACAAGATAGAACTATCAATATATCACTTTGTACAAGCACGCAAGATTTCACTTGATGTCAATAGCTTTCAAGAACGCAAGATATCACTAATTGCAATAAATGCAGGATGGCCATATCACGCAAGCAAGCAAGAACGCACGAGCATGATAATGTAATACTAATCAGGCACGTAGACACTAATGTACACCAAGGAAAGATCCACCAAGAATGTACACCAGGACACGTGTATGTGGTTATTATATCTATCATTTAACACGACACTCACGACTCCCAGCGCAGATGCAATGCCAGTAATCATTATACCCCAGGGTTAACAGTATATTTATGACTCTCCGTCACTGGGGCTAGACTGGAGCCCTTGGACACGCGCCCTGCCCGATCCGCATCTCACTTAAATTTTAAATGTAGATACCCACAGTCATTAACAATGGCCAATGAGAGTTTCAAGATGTAAGCATATGTAATGTCATGTTCATGATGATGACGAGAACGAGTAATAAGTAAATTGAACATGATTTCATGATAACAATGGTCAAGAGATAAATTTGGCAGCATAACGGCATGATTTATACTTTAATTCAATCTTTACATTAATGGCTTTAGTCTAGATTGTAAATCACACTCACGAGAACAAGATGAGAGAGGAAGTGCACGCTATCTCCAGGGAACTTCAATGGTACAACCAACTCGGCCTCCATGTGGGAATCCACGGAGAGCGGAGATTTACGGAGGTCTTAGAGGAAAGGTCGCTAGTCTACCGATTCGGAATGACCGATAGAGAGCTTCCAAATCCCCAAGAAAGGGCTGCCTAGTAGTGCAAGTGTATAGTGATGTACGCATCTCAATCACAATCCACCGGTTTCAAACTCGCAGAAAACACTTAACAATATAACATGGGATAAAACTATGCACTTTAACTAATCATGGTTTGCAAGATTTTAAGATAACAATTATCATTTAAACATGGTAGAATAGTAGGAAGATTAAATCACAAGTTGCATGAATGATCACGTCATTAAGAGAGTAATTAGGATAATATTCATGTAATTATAACTTTTAAATGGGTTAAACACTTTTAAGCCATTAAAAAGACATCATATAATGATCAGACCCAAGATATGCAAATTACACACTAGCTACCATGTTAAACAGACCTCGGGTAAGATTGTAAATATGCGTCCAACACAGTGGACGAACTTTAAAACATTGTGTACAGTGAAAACAAGCGAAACAATAAGAAATCAAAATCTCATCCACCCTGGTGGCCGCCTTCATGCATGAATCACGTCGGAGGAACGTGACGCGTTAATGAAAATCCATTTAATAAAGCTTGGGCGGGAAAACTTGTCTGAAACACGTCTGGGCTGGCCGCCGCGGTTCAGAATGGCACTGACTCCTAGGCGGCGCGCTGACCCACACGCGGGTTGACCCGTCAATGCATTAAACACGTCGGGTCTCCCGGACGCATTTTAGAGGGTCGCGTCACCCAGCAGCGCCGCGATACCAGAGGCTTGAAACGCATCCTTGGGTCCGGACACATTTCAAGGAGCAGACCGAAAACGCAGAAAATCAGAACTCAGGGGGGTTCGATCCGTGCAACGCTTATATCTTCTAAACTAGGGCTTTTCGGACAAAAGTCTCAACATGAAAGTTGTAGGGAACATGGAATAGATGTGTGATAAATTGACTTGAACAGGAAAAGACCCTAACCTGCGCGACTTTGGCAAAACGCCTATAACTCATGATGTACTAAATGGAAAACGTTGAAATCAGTGGGAAACGAAAGTTAACTTGATGCTCTTCAATTGGTATAGGATTTGTTAAGAGAAAACCTACCTTCTAGGTTGATGAAGTCTCGTTCTTTAGAAATCTCTTGTTCAGACCACTGTTTGAAGAACGCTTAATACTCCGTGTATACTGCACAAAAATTGTGCATTCCAATTGGGTTAGGAAGTAGACTTGGCCCTCTTTCTAGGGGTATAAGTCTTGCACAATGGGATTTAGGTTTGACCTACCTTTGGTCAACTCCAAGGGGACAGTTTGCACAGGTCGTAGCAGACGAACAGGGGAAGAAGATGACCTTCTTGTGGTCGTTCCACAGCTCCCCAGCCGCCAAGAACTCCTCCACACGACCCCAACAAATTATAAAACTCGACCCTAAGGTTTGGTGGAGAGTATTTAAGCAACCATGGGTTTTAGGAGTCCTAATGCAACAAGGAAAGCCATGTTGCGGTTTTGACATATCACTTTCCTAATTTGAGAATTTCTTCCTCCATTAGAGTGTGTGAGGCTTTAGGAAACCTCCCACCATGGTTAAGCATGAATTTGGGTTGCCAAGAAAGACTAGTTGCCTTGGGATTTGCCCCAATTATCCCCTTCTATTTTCAGCCTAATTAGAGTTGCGAATTTCAATGCATTTTCTAGCTTCATTTGATTTTTGGGCCAAATGTTGTCCATTGGCCCAATTATGATATTGGGTCATTAATATATAATGTTGGAAGTCTCTCCAATATTTTTATTTAATTTATGATTGCGTCGTATTTCCGTGTTAACAGTTTTCTGACTTGTTTTCTTATTTGGATAATCGGTCACCATGTGACGTACACTTGGTTAATCAGATTTTTCGTCGCACGAATTTCTTCATGAAACACTTAAGAATAATGTGTGGGGTTGATTTATACTTTTTACAGAATGTTTCGATGTGTTTTAGCACATACGGTAATGATACGTATGTTTTAAATACTCTAATACTATGGAAATTATTTATTTCTATTTATTTGAATTTTTTATGTAATTAAAATTTTCGGGGTGCTACAAAATGCTTATAAGAACTTTGATGAATACAAATGCTCCAAAATAGCATGAAAACAACAAGAAAAATAAAAATCAACATGAATTCAAGAATAGAAGCAATTTCAATGTAAAGAAACAAATTTGGATTCCAAAGAATTTGCTCTGTTATGTTTTTGATATGAGTGGTATGAAGGGACCCAAATGTACCTGGGTTCCAAAGAATCATCTGTGATTGTGTGTGCAGGTATGTCTTACAGCCAACAACAACATGTGGTACCTTGACAGTGGATGTTCAAGACATATGACTGGTGACAAGGAAAAGTTTTGTCTTTTATCTGAAAAGAAGGCTGAACATGTTAGCTTTGGAGGAAATAACAAAGGTAAGATTGTGGGTTTAGGTATGGTAGGCAGAAATCTATCAAATTCAATTGACGATGTTCTTCTGGTGGAAGGTTTGAAGTACAATCTCCTGAGTATAAGTCAATTGTGTGACAAGGGTCACAAGGTAATATTTGATTCTCTTGGTTGTACTATTTTTGAACCTAGTTTTGATTGTGTAAAATTCACTGGAAAAAGAATAAATAATATGTATATGGTCAATCTTGATGAATATGAAAACACCAACTTGTGTCTAATTGCAAATAAAAATGATCTTGCTTGCTTGTGGCATCGTAGACTAGGTCATGCTAGATACAACATGCTACATAAGTTGGTAAGATTTAACATGGTTAAAGGCTTACCTAAAATCTCTTTCAAACAAAATCTGAAACTCTATGAAGCATGTTCACAAGGTAAGCAAACCAGAAAATCCTTCAAAAGTAGATCAGAAAGTCAGTCCTCTAAACCTTTTGAGCTTATCCACATGGATCTGTTTGGACCCACAAGGACCAACAGTCTAAATGGAAAAAGGTATGGATATGTTCTTGTTGATGACTTCTCTAGATTTACTTGGGTTTTTTTTCTTGCTCACAAAAATGATGCATTCATAGAATTTCATGAGTTTTTCAAGAAAATTTCACAGGAAGGGAAATTCAAAATTATCTCAATCATGTCTGATCATGGTGGTGAGTTTGAGAACACTGATTTTGAGACTTTCTACAGGGAAGAAGGGGTTTCCCACAAGTTCTCATCACCAAGAACTCTTGAACAAAATGGAGTTATAGAAAGAAGAAACAGAACACTTGTGGAAATGGCAAGAACAATGTTGATTGAAAGTGGTTTGCCAAGAAAGTTCTAGGCAGAGGCAATAAACACCTCTTGTTATATCATAAACCGTGCAATGGTAAGGCCTCTTAGCAAAAAGACTCCTTATGAACTTCTGAAAGGTAAGAAACCTTCCATTGCTCACTTTAAAGTGTTTGGTGCCAAGTGTTTTATTCTCATTAATAATAAACATGACCTGGATAAATTTGAATCTAAGAGTGATTTGGGGATTTTTCTTGGGTATTCCGATCATTCTAGGGCTTATAGAGTCTTTGATCTGAAAGAACAAACTGTTGAGGAATCCCCTCATATCACATTTGATGAACATGATGCTAACATGGACAGGGAAAAAGAAGATGGAGAATTCCTTGAAGGAGAAGAAGCTAAAGACATGGATGAAAGGGAATCAGCAGCAAACAAAAATCTAGAAAGAAGTGACATACAGGAGTCAGAAATTGTAGTTAAAGAAAGAAATCAGCTGAACATAAGGATGTTAGAGATCATCCTCAGGAAAGCATTATTGGTAACTTACTTGACCCCCCTAGGACAAGATCTCACTTTAAAGCTATTTCTGAACTTGATCAAATGGCTCTTGTCTCACAAATAGAACCAAAGAATTTTGAGGATGCACTAAAAGATGTTTTTTGGATTAATGCCATGCATGAAGAATTAAATCAGTTTGAAAGGAATAAAGTTTGGCATTTAGTTCCAAGACCCTCTTCTTAAGGAGTCATTTGAACTAAATGGGTTTTTAGAAATAAAACAAGTGAAGAGGGCAAGGTAATAAGAAACAAGGCAGGGCTTGTAGCAAAAGGCTATAACCAGGAATTTAGAATAGACTTTGAAGAGTCTTTTGCTCTAGTGGCTAGGCTTGAAGCAATTTGAATTCTGCTTTCTTTTGCATGTGCTCATGGTATTAAACTGCAGCAAATGGATGTTAAAAGTGCATTTTTGAATGGTTTGATTAAGGAGGATGTTTATGTTGAACAACCTCCCAGTTTTGAATGCACTAACCTTCCTTCTGCAAATCGTTTGTTACATCACTGGTGCACTACAATTTTAGCATCTCAAGGAGGAGGAAGGCAAAGAGTCACTAGTCTTCAAAGATTCCTCATGTTTTGCTTGATTAAGAAGGAAAAATTCAATCTAGCTACTATTGTCTGTCAACTACTTCATGAAGCAACTAAGTTGAAGCTGAGACGAAGTTTGCCCTATGCAGCTCAGTTGTCATCTATTTTTCAGTTGTTGGCAGTTCCAGTAGCAGGGACAAAAGTTCATAAAATTGCTAGATTTCATACTTATGACATGGATCATATCGTTAAATTCATGAAACTCAACTTGGGTGCTCAGGAAAATGTCCATGAGAATGTGGGTATGGAACAGTTTCAGCAAGATGAAGAAGAGCAGAGAGTACAGAGGGATGGTGTTCATGAGGATACTGGTTTGGAAGAAAACCTGCCAATTCCCTCTCCTATTCACGTCTCTACAGATGATTACCTGAGATCAGATCCTCCACAATTTTCTCCTCCTCATGTTCCTCATTCTGAATATGTTCCATCTATGCATGATATTCCTTCCTCATCTTCTGCAGCAGCTCAAATTCCATCTAATCTTCTTACTTTTCTGGAAGAGCACTTTGCTACAGTCCATAGTTCTCTTGATCTCTTAAACACCAAGATGGAGCAGCAAGCTTTACAGTTTGATAGTCGGTTGGAAAGGATTGAGCAACAACTAACATCAAATGTTGGTAGACAAGATCAAATTAACAGGTTTACAAAAATCAGATCTAATCAGTTGGTTCATACCATTGGGCATGTATTTAATCAAGCTGCTTTCACACAGGCAAAAATCTTTTACCACGTTGAATCCATTGTCAAGGATCTTCAGCAAGGAGCTGACAAGTTCAATGTAATTCCTGGTCTAGTTCAGTCTATTCAACTTATATTTCAGCGAATGAATGTCCTGAGGACTTTCAATGAAGACATCTCTAAAGAACTTCAATTAATGAGAGATGAATTTAACAAAGTTTGGAGGTTACATGATATCAATGAGTCTGCTGACAGTAATCAAGCTACCTCCTCAGCTATTGCACCTACCATGCCTCATGGTGCTGACAATGTTCCAGTGATTATTGAACATCAGTTTGACCAGTTGAAATATTTTCTGAACACTAGATTCAATGCTATTCAGATTTATCTCAACGAGAATTATGAGGATTTGCACTTTCGCTTGACTCGGATTGAAAAGAAACTGTTTCCGAAGTAGCCCCCTCCTCCTCCTCAATGATGTCCTCTTTTGATTATGTCAAAGGGGGAGAAGATGTATGTTTGATGTTTGATGGATGTTTCTGTTTGATGAGTGCTATGGTTGATGTTTTGATTTTTTTTTGGGGTCTGACTAATGGAATGTGGATGACAGTCACATTTTGGTACTTGAACTTTCATAGTTGGTGTTTTTCTTGTAAGAATCTCAACTTACTGAAATGAAATCATCAGAGAATGTCTCTTGCAAATGAAGTTGTGTAACTATTGTTTCATTTGCATCAATGGCTTGTTTACTTGTGTAAATGGTTTGGATGAACTACTGATTTTCTACTTTAAAAGCTCAAACATCTATGACCAATTGTTGCCATCATCAAAAAGGGGGAGATTGTTGTGTCCCTGGTTTTGATGATGTCATATTTTAAGTAAAAATTATAGATATTTGACACATGACATTTGTTTCACAGGTACAACTCATTTGCATCAAGTAAAATTTGATACAGTCAGACAAGGTCGACACTACCTGAAACATAGGTTGACACTAGTGGTCTCTTTGTGTTGCGCTGAGAAGATGTGGTCAAGTCAGGTCAACACTACTTAGAAAGCAAATCAACACTAGTGACTTTTTCTGCGTTCTACTGAAGAGAAGCAAGCTGCTAAGGTTGACACCAAATGTGGACAAGTTCAACACTATTAAGGAATTAAAGTGCTTTGTGAATACAAGTGAAGATAAGGTTGACACTATCTGTATGTAAGGTCGACTCTATCTATCTATCAGGTTGATTCAGAAGAAAAATCAGGTCGACACTATGAAATAATTAGGTTAGCTCTGTGGCTTTGTGTACTGAGGCTTATGTTGTACTTAAAGTTTATGTGTGTTGACACTACGTCTTGGAAGTGTCAACACTACCACACTTAGAATATTTCAACAGTTCAGTCGTCAGCACATAAGTAATGGGCACGTGATCCAAGGCCCATTGATTGGGACCTCGTGTATGCATCATTGGTTCTGGAAGATACCATCTCTTGGGGGAAGAAAGATTCCTCTACTTTTGGGAATCTGTTGAGGGGCCCACTGTAGAAGATCCCGCGTAATCAGAACTAAAGAGGTGAAGTATTCCATTTTTTGTTAAAAAGAGAGAACACAGTTTTGAAGTGGAATTGGTGAGCACAAAAAGAGCAGAGAGCAGAATTCTATATTCCAGAAGAGCAGCGGCTTCAGCTTGGAGCTCAGATCTGAAGAAGATGTTGCTGAATCAAGCCGAAATGTATTTCTGAAGAACTGGTGCTGATCATCTGGAACAAGGGATCAGAATACGTCTTCAATTCTGATACAAGGGATCCGTGCGTTGCAAGTTCGAAGAAGAATTTGTCTATAGAGAAGTCAGAATTGACGTCAAGGATCTCCTCTAGCCAGATCGAGCTCTTGTGCATTGAGTTTAAACAATTCTGAACTTGTTCTGGCATTTGTTCACTTAATTTTTTTTTTGATTTCTTCTAAATTCTACTTTGGGTAATTGTCTGCTTCTTTGTGAGGTAGACTGTGACGATCCTTCACATGCTGTGATTGGATTGTGTTATCTAAAGCTGTGAATCAGCAATTTGTTCAAGCTGTGAGTTAGCAGGTGTAGAGAAGCTGTGATTCAGCAGATTTGTGAGAGTCTCACACGATTGACCTCTTAGTGGAACCTCACTGGTTGGTGAGGGGTGGATGTAGGTCTCCTCATTGGAGCTGAACCACCTAAAAATCTCGTTTGCTCTTCTGTGGTTTGCATTTCATTGCTTTAATAATTTCGTAAGTCTCACCTGATCAATTGCATTATTTCTAAATTCTTAAAATTCTCGTATATCACCAAGGATTCTCTATTCACCCCCCTCTAGATAATCCTACTTCACTTAACACTCATAGCTTACTCTTCTATCATAGTCTTCTTAAGTAAATGACTCATTATATATACATGAAAGCCATGTGATCAATGGACTATATACAAAATTATTTGTAACAACCCCGGAAACCCGACCCTCTGCCCACGCCGAGGACCCAATTTCGCGGTCGCCGCCCACAGATCCGGGGACCCAATAGGGCTATAATGTAAATTTAACAGGATATGTAACGGAAGTAAACATGTCAACTACTAAACTAGAAGCGTACAAGCAGAAACAGGAAAGAGAGCGAGACCGCTGCGTACCGCTCTAAGTATAGTCCCAACGCACACATGCTAGTACAAGTAAAAGGCAGGGGAAGAACAAATCCCTTAGGGGCATACCCCGAGGGACGTACACTGAGAAAGGGGATCCACTGCTAGCTACGGGGACCTCCACTACTGCCCCGTCTCGTCCACCCGACGTGCTCCTGGCGCTGCTGAGAAGTCTCACCTTGGAAAGAAAGGGATGAGCTTCACAACAGAAGCTCAGTAGGGACTACCAATCTCCTACTGGCTCTAACAGGCAGAAGAATATATATAACAATAATTAATAGCATATTATATCTTCTACCTACGAACGGAAGTGCGGAAGCGAAGCTACAACTAGCGCAGTACGGAAACACAACACGGTCAAAAACTCCGTACGACTACTCATCGTGACCACCACAAGGATAGAAAACACAGACAGAGGGACTCCGCCTAGACAAGGAACACTAGCTATGGGAAGCACTACCACTAGTCAAAGGTCAGGTGTGCCCACCGACGTCTTACCCTCGACCCAAGTCCTGACCCTCACGTCTTGTCAGAGCGAGGTAGGACACAAAGTACATAAAAGTAACCGCCGTAGTCTGGCCGGACTACGGTCCCACGCCTGGCCTCTCCAAGTGGTTTCGGGGCCACAAGGAGCGAGGCAGTGAGAAACAGGACTGGCTGGCCTGCGCCGAGTAGAACTCCTAATAGTCCTCGGCGTCCCAGACGAACCACGAGAGCTCTGAAAATGACTCAACACCGTTGTCCTAACCACCGTTTTCCCCTCAGCTCCAGAGTCTGCCTGCTGGGCTGCCAACTCGAGCATGCTCGTAGCCCGGAGTACTCCCTCAACAGGCTCCCGAGGACGGGGGTCCCAGGCAACGGTAACAACCTCTCACACGGGACAAGCCCTCGAGTGCCGAGCACCGGGTGAACGACTAGTGTAGGACCGTACTAGGGAACTAGCACAGGTGCCACGGGTACAGTAGAAGAAGCGGAAACGGCGAAGACCAAAACCTATCTCCCTGCTGTAGTCGCGACGCATCGGGCCATCGTGACCTTGTCACGACACCCTTCCCTGTCGCAACACTGTCGCGGCGGCCCTTGCCATCACGACCAGGTCATGACACCTAAGAGCATCACGATCATGTCGCAACCAGCCAGGCTGTTGCGACAAGATCGTGACCTCTATAGTGGTCGCGTCTTCAGCAGAGGGGGGTTCCGGAGCAATCCCTCTGGGAACCACCCAAAAAACATGAAATAAACATTCCACAGGGGGAGGGGAGCATGTGCAACATGTATGAAAGCTATAAATCCCTCCAAACAACCCTTAGAGCCCCACAAACATGGATTCACATGAATCTACACTCGAAAGAAAACCTCACTCAACCTCGAGCATGGATTCCTCACACTCCCAAGCCCCAAACCACTAGGAAAACACGATCTAAAGGGGGAAGGGAGCATGCTTAGAGCGAGAGGATCAAGAATCTCTACCTCCACATGTAGAGCTGACCCGTTGGGGCCTTCACATAGGAATGACCACCTCCTCCTAGCTCCACGCAACACGAACACGGCCCCTGCACGACCAAGGTGACACCGCCTCAGCACGAACACCTCGAGCACGAAGAACCACCAAGAAACACAAGGAGAGCTCGGAGGGAAGGAGAGGGGAAGAAGAAGGAGAGAAAGGGGTGAGGGGGAGACTGGGGCGCGGCGTTCGATTTTAAACCGACGGCCCCCAGAACGCGACAGGCCAACCCGGCGCGACAACCACCATGTCGCGTCGCCCCTAGGCGTCGCGACGATGTCACGACAGTCGCCCCGGCACGACCCTAAAAAGGCGGTCAAACCTCGAAGACTGGAAAAGTAAACACAATGGCTGACTAGGTCGCGTCAACGTTGCGCGTGCTTGACACCCGACAAAGCCATTCTGATAGAAAGGACAGCGGTCACGTCTGTCAGAAAAGCAGTTGCGACGCCGTCAGACGCCGCGACAAGGATGCGATGGCCACCCTCATCGCAACGAGAAGGCGACGGCCGGGTATGTCATGACCCGAAATTGTCACAGCAGGCCTCTCTGGCGCGACCACGTCGTGAGCAGGGTGCCTGTCGCAACCCTGAGGACAGGACCAAAGGGCCCAAGTGGGCTGGGTCTTACATCCCACCCACCTTAAAACATTTCATCCTCGAAATTAAAATAAACTCGGTCTTAACCGAAAATCAGTACAGGGAGAAATAACATACTAATCAATCAAACAAATGGGGGAACTGCTCACGCATCTCATCCTCGTGCTCCTAGGTGGCCTCACCACCAACGCGGTTCTCCCAGATGACCTTCATCAGCGGAATCTGCCTCCGACGCAACTGCTGCACTCTGCGGTTGACAACTCTGACTGGGTACTCTAGCACTGACAAATCTAGCGCTACCTCAAGCTGTGAGTAGTCCAACATGTGCGAAGGATCTGCGATGTACTCCTTGAGCTGCGAAATGTGGAAAACGCTGTGCACGCCTGCCAACACTGCCGGAAGAGTCAACCTGTAAGCCACCTCGCCGACCCTCTCCTAGATAGGGAAAGGCATCGGTGAGACCCTCAAGAAAACAAGGTCACCTACACTGAACTGTAACGGTCTCCTGCGGCTATCTGCGTAGCTCTTCTGCCGGCTCTGTGCTGACTGAAGCCTCTGCCTGATCAGCCTGACTGTATCTACACATTGCTGCACTAACTCTGGTCCCAAAAGCCGCCTCTCTCCAACCTCGAACCAGTGAAGAGGTGTCCTGCACGGGTGACCATACAAAGCCTCGTATGGCGCCATTCCGATGCTCGAGTGATAGCTGTTGTTATACGCGAACTCTACCATCAGAAGGGGCGACTCCCAAGTGCCACTCCAGCCCAAGCAGCACGCTCTTAGCATATCCTCCAAAGTCTGAATGGTCCTCTCTGACTGCCCATCCGACTGCGGATGATATGTTGTGCTCAACCTCAACTCTGTGCCAAGTGCTCTTTGTAGACTGCGCCAAAACCCTGACGTGAACCTCAGATCTCTGTCGGAGACGATCGAAACTGGAGTACCATGCAATGGAATAACTCTGTCCATGTACAGCCTGGCAAACCTGTCCACTGACCAAGACATCTTGACTTGAAAAAAGTGCACTGACTTGGTCAAACGGTCCACGATCACCCAGATACCATCGTGCCTCTGTGGAGTGCGGGGCAACCCAACTACAAAGTCCATGGTGATGTCGTCCCACTTCCACACGGGAATGGGCAATGACTGCAGCTCACCACCAGGACGCTGATGCTTAGCCTTCACCTGTTGACATGTAAGGCACCGAGCGACAAACTCCGCCACGCCCCTCTTCATCCCTGGCCACCAGAAGAACCTCCTCAAGCAATGATACATCTTGGTGGAGCCAGGATGAACAACATATCTTGACCTGTGAGCCTCTGTCAGTAGTGCCTGGCACGCCTCCTCGAGAATGTACAAGCGGCCTCTGAATCTGACCTCGCTGCCCTCGTCCATCTCCACATCTGGCATCTGCAAAATGTCTGCTAACTCTGTATCTGCCTACTTTGCCTGCAACACCTGCCTATAAACTGATAGCCAAACTGACAAACTAGATGCTACAGCACGGTCTCTGCGCCTCGACGGGTAGAACACTCCCTGGGATAGCTCCTCAAACAGCCTCCACTCTCTGACCATCAACGAACTCAAGTGAACACGCCTGCTCAAGGCATCGACCATGACGTTAGCCCTTCCTGGGTGATAGGAGAGGGTAAGGTCGTAGTCCTTCAAATACTCCATCCATCTGCACTGCCTCAAGTTCAGATCCTTCTGGGTGAATATATACTACAAACTCTGATGGTCGGTGAAGATCTCGAACGCTTCTCCACACAAATAGTGCCTCCACAACTTGAGGGCGAACACCACTACTGCCAACTCCAAGTCGTGGGTGGGGTAGTTCTCCTCATGCTTCTTGAGCTACCGAGAAGCATAGGCAACGACTCCACCATGTTGCATCAGCATGGCACCCAAACCTGATCTCGACGCATCGGTGTAGACCACGAAACCACCGCTGCCCGACGGCAAGACCAACGCTGGCGCTGAAGTCAACCTTGTCTTTAGCTCTTGAAAACTCTGCTCACAATCCTCTGACTAAACAAACCTGACGTCCAGCCTCATCAACCTAGTCAACGACGCTGCAATCTTGGCAAAATCCTGAATAAACCTCGATAGCAACCTGCAAGCCCAGAAAACTGTGAACCTCTGACACTGACGTGGGCTGCTCCCACGACAGCACTGCCTCCACCTTGGCAGAATCCACTGCCACACCAGATCCTGAGATCACGTGCCCGAGAAAGTGCACCTCCCTCAGCCAAAATTCACACTTGTTGAACTTGGCATAAAGTCGGTGACTCCGCAGGGTCTCTAGCATGATCCTCAGGTGCTCCTCATGCTCCTCCTCAGAAGCCAAGTAGACCAAAATATCATCAACAAAAATAACCACATAACGATCTAGGTACTCACCGAACACCCTATGCATCAGATCCAGGAATGCTGCAGATGCGTTCGTCAGCCCAAACGGCATCACGATGAACTTGAAGTGATCGTACCTAGAATGGAAAGCTGTCAGGCCAATATTAGACTCTCTGATCCTCATCTGATAGTAACCGAATCTCAAGTCAATCTTCAAGAAAACTCTGGCTGACTACAACTGGTCAAACAAATCATCGATCCTCGACAGCGGGTACTTGTTCTTCATAGTAACCTGGTTCAACTGTTGATAATCGATGCACAAACGTAGACTACCATCCTTCTTTCTCACAAACAAAACGAGTGCTCCCCACGGAGAACGACTCAGACAAATGAAGCCCAGCTCAAGCAACTCCTGCAGCTGGCACTTCAACTCGCGCAACTCAGCCGGAGCCATCCGGTAGGGTGCCTTGGACAAAGGCATCGTACCGGGCAAAAGCTCGATGGAGAACTCTACCTCCCGCTCAGGCGGCAAACTAGGTAGATCCTCTGGGAAGACACCAGGGAACTCAGAAACAACCGACACATCAAAAACTGAAGATCCGCTAGGCTCCAAGGAACAAACAGAAGCAAGGTACGCCACACACAGCCATCATGGATCAAACGACGAGCTCTACACAAGGAAATAAATGGTCGACGGGTAGACCAGATACCTCGGAAGCAGAGAATGGGCGCTCCAGGTATCCTGAACCGAACGGTCTTCTGCTGATAATCAAGCACAGCCGAGTGAGCCTCCAACCAGTCCATGCCCAAGATGATGTCAAAGTCACGAAGCTGTAACACGTACAACCTGGCCGGCAACTGGTGCCCCTGAGCCTCAACTGAGACGCCCTCCAGGTAACCAAAAGAACGCATATGGTCACCGGACGGGAGATCGACCATCACGTCACACTGCCTCTCAGGTGTGTGACAAGCCAAAGACTCGTAAAACTCCTCGGAAGCAAAACAAAGAGAAGCACCAGGGTCAACCAAAACATGAGCAGCTCTACGAAGGATAGGCAGGGTACCTATGACCAGGTTCGACGCCTCAGCCTGCTCCCTGGTGAGTGCCATCACGCGACCACGACCACGCCCACACTGCGGTGCCTACTGGGGCTACTGCTACTGTGGCAGCTGCTGGTGCTAAGGGAACTGCTGCTTTTGTTGGTATGGCTGGTACTACTGCGACTGCTGAAACTGCGGAAACTGCTGAGCCTGTCGCTGGTGCTGCCCCTGCTGCTGCTGACAAGGTGCCTGCTGCTGGGGAGGGTATGGTACTGAAGTAGCTGCTGCGCGTACTTTACTGGCTGCTGCTGCTGTGGGACTTGTCCCGTCGGCAATCCCTCTAGAAATGGCCCGGCAACCACAAGTGTAGCAAACTGCCTCCTGTTTGCCCTGCTCAGCTCCCTGCTGCACCGAATGCTCTGCAAATCTGGACTGACGCCCGAACTTGAGGAAGAAGAAGTCATACTACCACGGCTCCCGACGGGACGGTGGTAAGGTGAGGACTTGGAAGAGGCTCCTCCCTGCTGCTGCTACTACTGGGGCTGCCAAGTCTCCCTCTCCAAGGCGGTGGCCTTAGCCATGACCTCTTCTAAGGTGGTACACATGTGAGCCGTCACACCCCACCTCAGTGTAATCACGGGATTGTGCTCCCCTTTGAAAAATATGTGTGTGAAGGATTAGGAAAACGTACCGTGATCGCCACCAAGTAGTCGCCCGAAGGATGTATGGATGAAGGGATGGCTGACTACGTTGGAAAAGGAAAAGAAGAGAGAAAGCGTACCTACGAACGTGACAGGAGAATCGTGCTACGCTTTGTACCTGAACGCGACGGGAAGAACGGCGCCTTCTGGGTCGCGACAGCCTGATTGTCGCTTTCTTCTTCAGTGGATGGAGATTGAAGGTTCTGATCTTTCTGCTCCTCAGCCGGCCGAGGGGCATGAGCCTCACGCCTCTCTTGTCTTCAGGTACCTGCCAAGATCAAGCAAACATGGAAAAACCCATTAGGAATTCGTGCATGAAGATCTATTCAAGGAAAAACAAGTAAACATGCACTATATTGGAGGGAACTCACAAGATTGGGGTTTTTAACCCCCTTGGGGTGTCAAGATGGGGTTGTGGTGTGTGTTCTAATGCAAATCTACGAAAAATAAAACTATCTACGCATGCATGATTGAAGGGAAATAATGAAGAGAAAGGGAGAGAGAAAGTGTAGCAGTGGGAAAATGCCCTGGGGGCTCTTCTTGGTCGTCTGGGGGGAAGCTCTCTTCTTCGGAGTTAGAGCTCTCGCGCAGGGGAAGCAAGCAGATGCCGTCTTGCTCGAAAGATGGAGAATTGAGGGTTTTATGGGCGATTATCCGAATGGCTCTGAGAGGAATAATGGGCAAGAGTCCGTGTTTGGTTATGTATGGCTGCGCCTGGGCGATTGGATCTCGGAAAGGAGGGCATTAGGAAGGTCCCCAAAATTTTGAAGGATTTGGACGCGATTGGACGATCAAAAGGGGAAATATCCATGTATGGCATGTATCCAAGTTAGGCTCGGAAAGGATCTTCTGAAAGAGGTCCAGAACGCGACGGCCTTTGGTCGCTATCAAGAACGCGACGCCCCGATACGTCGCCTTCCTTACATGGAAGGTGACTTTAAGTCATTTTGGTGATTTTTCAGGGAATTTAAAATACCTATTTATGATAGCGACATATCGAGGTGTCGTCTTCTTGAACGCGACAGTGGGGCTGTCGCCTTCAGGGACTTCTCAGCATGTGATCATGCAAAGTGTCCAATCTCCATGCGCGGCCTTCAGAATGACGTGCGGTTTGAAACACCAGACTCTTGACTTAGAGAGCCATGGTGAAGAGGATTGATTTTGACTAGGAAGAACCCACCCGGGCGATGAACTAGTGAAAAGGATGTCATGATCGGAGAAAGCCAGCTTGACGATGATGAGCCAACATGGGGCATCAATGATGTGATAAGGGATTCTGCTCGACTTATGGGTCAGAAATGGGTGTCTACACTCAGGTCTGGTCTCAGTCCTGTGATGAACCACTCTGCACAAGCCTGCTCACTGCCTGCAACATGAGGCACATGCCTCAACAATCGGACGAACCTTTGGTGGTACTAAGAAACTGTAAGGTTGCCCTGAACCAACTCGTGGAACATGTCGCGCCTCTCACATCGAGCGTAGTCAGGGAAGTACTCGCCGTGAAAGACCTCCAAGAACCGCTGCCAAGTGATATGATCCAACTGCTGCCCCTGAAAGTGAGTCTGCCTCTGAACTCTCCACCACTCATGGGTTGCTTCCTTGAGCTGGTACACCGCCAGACGGACCTGGTCCTCCTTGGTGCACTCCATAGTCTCGAACGTGCACTCCAACTCGTGTGTCCAGCTCTCTACCTTATCTGGATCATACTCATCAGAGAACATTGGTGTCCAGAGACGCAAGAACCTCTCAAGGAGAGCGGTCCTGTCCTCTGTCGCCGTCGTCCTCCACCGACCTGTCTGAGTACTCCAAGTACCCGATGGCTGCTGACGTGCTGGCTGCTCGACCTCTGGATCTGTCTGCTGCTCCGACACCGCTGAGGGAGGTACCGAAGGATGACCCTGCTGCTGCATGCCCGGGCTGCTACGCTCCCTGGTACATGGCTCTAAAGAACTGCTCGGCTATGGGGAACCAATCTGCGTATTGCTGCGGCTAAGGCTGATACTCCTGCTGCTGCTGCCGCCTGCTGCTACACCCTGAGGCTGTGCCACTGACTCCTCTGCAGACACCTCCTTCTAGACCCGCCCCTACGCGGGCATATCAGACTCATCCTACTGCTCAATCAGCTCTTTGGCCTACCTGCGCCTACACGGAGCCATATCCTACACGACAACACAACCAACAAAGGTTGACAATACCACTCGGGCGGCTAGCAGTGTACTTGTACTACTGTTGGCACTTTATGTCGCAGTTTAAATCCACTACAAGTCCTGTTAGACTCTAGCTCTGATACCACTATAATGACCCCGGAAACCCGACCCTCGGCCCACACCGAGGACCTGATTTTCACAGTCGCCGCCCACAAATCCGGGGACCCGGAAGGGCTATAATGTAAATCTAACAGGATATGTAACAGAAGTAAACATCAACTACTAAACTAGAAGTGTACAAGCGGAAACAGGAAAGAGAGCGAGACCGCTGTGTACCGCTCTATGTACAGTCCCAACGCACTCACGCTAGTACAAGTAAAAGGCAGGGGAAGAATAAATCCCTTAGGAGCATACCCCGAGGGTGACGTACACTGAGAAAGGGGAACCACTGCTAGCTACGGGGACCTCCACTACGGCCCCATCTTGTCCGCCCGGCACGCGCCCTACCGCTGCTAAGAAGTCTCACCTGGGAAAGAAAGGGATGAACTTCACAACAGAAGCTCAGTAGGGACTACCAATCTCCTACTGGATTTAATAGGCAGAAGAATATATATAACAATAATTAACAACAGTTTATATCTTCTACCTACGAACGGAAGTGCGGAAGTGAAGCTACAACTAGCGCGGTACGGAAACACAACACGGTCGGAAACTCCTTACGACTGCTCGTCGTGACCACCACAAGGTTAGCAAACACAGACAGAGGGGACTCCACCTGGACAAGGAACACTAGCTACGGGAAGCACTACCACTAGTCAAAGGTTAGATGCACCCACCGACGTCTTACCCTCGACCCAAGTCTTGACCCTCACGTCTCGTCAGAGCGAGGTAGGACACAAAGTACACAACAGTAACCGCCATAGTCTGGCCGGACTACGGTCCCACGCCTGTCCTCTCCAAGTGGTTTCGGGGCCACAAGGAGCGAGGCAGTGAGAAACAGGACTGGCTGGCCTGCACCGGGTAGAACTCCTAACCGTTCTCGGTGTCCCAGACCAACCACGAGAGCTCTGCAAATGACTCAACGCCGTTGTCCTAACCACCATTTTCCCCTCAGCTCCAGAGTCTGCCTGCTAGGCTGCCAACTCGAGCACGCTCGTAGCCCAGAGTACTCCCTCAACAGGCTCCCAAGGACGGGGGTCCCAGACAACAGTAACAACCTCTCACATGGGACAAGCCCTCAAGTGCCGAGCACCAGGCGAACGACTAGTGTAGGACTATACTAGGGAACTAGGACAAGTGCCACAGGTACAGTAGAAGAAGCGGAAACGGCAAAGACCAAAACCTATCTCTCGGCTGTAGTCGTGATGCATCGGGCCGTCGCGACCTTGTCGCGACGCCCTTCTCTGTCGCGAAGCCCTTGCCATTGCAACCAGGTCGCGACACCCAAGAGCGTCGTGATCAGCCAGGCTGTTGCGACAAGATTGCGACCTCTATAGTGGTCGCGCCTTCAGCAAAGGCGGGGAGGGGTTCCAGAGCAGTCCCTCCGGGAACCACCCCAAAAACACGAAATAAACATTCCATAGGGGAGGGGAGCATGTGCAACATGTATGAAGCTGTAAATCCCTCCAAACCACCATTAGAGCCCCCCAAAACATGGATTCACATGAATCTACACTCGAAGGAAAACCTCACTCAATCTCGGAGCATTGATTCCTCACACTCCCAAGCCAAACCACCAGGAAAAACACGATCTAAAGGGGAAGGGAGCATGCTTAGAGCGAGAGGATCAAAAAGTCCCTACCTCCACGTGTAGAGCGACCTGTTGGGGCCTTCACGTAGGCATGACCACCTCCTCCTCGCTCCACGCAAACACGAACACGGCTACACGACCAAGGCGACACCGGCGTCAGCACGAAAACCTCGAGCACGAAGAACCACCAAGAAACACAAGGAGAGCTTGGTGGGAAGGAGTGGGGAAGAAGAAGGAGAGAAAGGGGTGAGGGGGAGAATGGGGTGCGACATTCGGTTTTAAACCGATGGCCCCCAGAATGCGACTGATCGACCCGGCGTGACAACCACTGTGTCGCGTCGCCCATAGGCATCGTGACCATGTCGCGATGGTCGCCCCCGGCACGACCCCAAAAAGGTGGTCAAACCTCGAAGATAGGAAAAGCAAACGCGACGGCTGACTAGGTCGTGTCAACGCTGCGCATGCCGGACACTTGACAAAGCCGTTTTGATAGAAAGGACAACGGTAACGTCTGTCACAAAAGCAGTCGCGACGCCATCAGACGCCGCGATAAGGACGCGACGACCACCCCCGTCACACGAGAAGGCGACGGCCGGGTGTAGACACCCATTTCTGACCCATAAGTCGAGCAAAATCCCTTGTACATCCCCGATGCCCCACGTTGGCTCATCATCGTCGTCAAGCTGGCTTCTCCGATCATGACATCCTTTCATCAGTCATCACCCTGGTGGGTTTTCCTGGTCAAAGTCAATCCTTTTCACCATGGCTCTCTAAGTCAAGAGTCTGGTGTTTCAAACCGCACGCTGAAAAGGCCCTGAAGGCGACAACACCCCCGTCGCTTTAAATTAAGACGACCACTCGATACGTCGCGTTCATAAATAGGCATTTTAATCCCTGAAAATCGCCAAAAATGCTAAAGTCCCTTTCCTTATAAGGAAGGCGACGTATCGAGGCGTCGCGTTCTTGAAGGCGACCATAAGGCCGTCACGTTCTGGACCTCATGCAGAAGATCCTTTCCGAGCCTAACTTGGACACATGCCATACATGGATATTCCCTCTTTTGATCATCCAAGTCATGTCCAAATCCTTCCAAATCTTGGGGAAACCTTCCTTAAAGCCTCCTTTCCGAGTTCCAATCGCCCATGCACGACCATACCTACCCAAACCCGGACTCTTGCCCGTTATTCCTCTCACAGCCCTTCCAGGAATAATCACCTATACTATCTCAATACTCCATCTTTTTGGGCAAGGCCGGAGTCTGCTTCTTCCTCTCCCCCGAGAGCAGCAAACTACGAAGAAGAGAGTTTTCTCTCCAGACGACCAAGAAAGCGCCCCCCAGGGCATTTTTCACCGGCTACACCTTCTCTTCCTTTTTCCTTCACTATTTCCCTTCATTCATGCATGCATTGTTCGGTTCTTTTCGTAGATTCTCATTAGAACACAACCACACACCCATCTTTAACCACCACAGGGGTTAAATACCCCACACGTGAGTTCCTGCCTGTTTGGTGCCTGTTTACACGTTTTTCATTTGAATAGATCTCACATGCACGAAGTTCTAATGGGCGTTTCTATGATTTTGTGATCTTGGCAGGTACCAGAAGACAAGGAAGGCGTGAGGCTCTTGCCCCTCGGCCGGCTGAGGAGCAGGAAGATCAGAACCCTCAATCTCCATCCACAGAAGAAGAAGGCGACGACTGAACTGTCGCGACCCAAAAGGTGCCTTCCATAACGTCGCGTTCAGGCACAAACATAGCGACGACCCTCCTATTGCGTTCACAGGTACATCTTCTCTTATCTTTTCCTTTTCCAACGTAGTCAGCCGTCCTATCTACACATCTCTAGGGTACTACTTAATGGCGATCACGGTCTTTTCTAATCTTTCATATTCATTAATTTTCAAAAGGGGAGCACAATCCGTGATTACACCTTTGGAGATCACGGTGGGACATCTAGTGCCCATCATGCTTGCTCTTGTCTTTCCCTGCGTTCTTATTCCGTCATGTGTGTGTGGTTTTTTAGTTTCCTTTTGGTTCCCTTTCTTTGAATTTCTGGAGTGCTGCGTGTTCTGGGTGAGGAAGGCGACCACTAAATAGTCACGAACAAAGTAGCAACGTCCAGCGTTGTCGCGATCAGGTTAGTACACAGTGCCTTCTTGTCCTTTTCTTGTTCTGCGGTGCGTGAGAGAAAGCGACATAGGAAGAGTCGCGATAAAGGACGCGACAGGAGACGCGTCGCGACCAGGTACGTCCCTGCCCGTACATTGATTTAGAATTCTTTAAAATTCCGTGTCTGTTGAGAACGCGACGTTGTGGCTGTCGCGATAAAAGGAGGTGACAGGGAGGTCGTCGCGACCAGGTCAGTACTCTGGTTTCGGTTCTTTGAAATTGGGTTCACTTTACATACTCCATCTATCTTCATGTCATACCATGCCTATTCCAGTTCTTGAGAGTCTGTCAGTCTTGTTGGTTATAGGATTGTTTGATTTCATGCATAATTAGGTCTAGTTTGTTCTCTGTCCACTGCGAAGAGGAACGCAACTGACTCTTCGTCGCGACCTGGTAGCGACAGGTAACCCGTCGCCTTCTGCTTCTGAGAGCAGATCAGCCTAATTGCTGTTCTGTTAGTCTTAGGTTAGAATTTTGCATGCACTCCGGTGCACATAGGATCTACATACACGTTTCATATTCGTAGTATAGGTTGTCCTCCTCAGCGACGCCGCTCTCTCGGCCACATATTCCTTGTGTCCGACTAGAGCACTCGCTTGCAGGGCCTCCATAAGTCCCCGCTAACGTGGATCCCACACGGGTCGTCGGGCTGGTTGTACCTGTCGCACCTAGATTCTAGGCTCTTCATTTGGCAAGGTAGAGAAATCCTAGTCACGCCAAAAGTTGGAAGCTTTCTCCCATTAGGAAACCTTCTCTTATGTGAGAGAACTTGCTAAAAATCAAGTCATGTAAAAGGCAAACTTGAACCAATTAAAAGAAACCATCATTGCCAACTGCTTGTCTTGGGTGAGACGTTTAATCTTTCCTTTGTTTGCATAGGATTGTCTGGTGTCTGTCTAGGTTAGGTTAGTCTTTCAAGTCTAGACAGGCTTTCCTCATTTGGCATACCCACCTGCCAAATATGGAGTCATATCTAAATCCGGTCTACGATGAGAATCAGGGACCCTGCCTTCTACACCTCCCAAGACTACGAGGACTCCCTCCTCATGATCTATTTGGGGGTCGGCCCACCCTTGGGTCGCCACAGTCCGTGCTACTGAGAACCACCATCCCGACGATGGTGGCCCATCTCAAAACCACCCCCCCCACCCCCAGTCAGACGATCAAGCCACTCAACTCCTACACTTAATTCCCCGCTTGATCAGTCCCAGATCCAAACCCTCATGACGGCCCTCAAAGGAAAGGCCGCTTCTTCACCCTCACCCAGAGCGGGAGTGTCACGCCCGTAGCAGCTACATCCGGCCCCATATTGTCATGGGACAAGCCGACAACACTACTATTGCCACGGGCCATCCGATTCACGCCATCGAGTCGAGGCCCTGGTCTCCACCATATCAGCCCTGCTATTCCCCTCATCACCCTGAGCCACGTGCAAGGCCAACCTCCCGTGCCTCTTCCATGTACGCTCAGCCATCCGCCGCCCCAGACATGATGTCCGAGTGGGCGTCCATCAAGAAGGAGCTCCAAGAGCTCCGAAAGCAAGTCGACCCTAGGCAGCACCACGATGTGCACATGCCTAATTTCAAAGGCTATGGGTCCCTTATCCATCCGAGCTGCGAAGTACCGCAATACAATGGCTCAGGCAATCCCTACATCCATATCAAAGATTCATCTATGAGTCCGCCCCTAACAGCATGATCGCCGCCTAATGGCCTATCTGTTCCGCCGGTCGCTGGAAGGGCATGCTTAGACTGGTTCTACTCCCTGCTACTTGAGGATGCAGAGGAACTTCGCTATTATGAAGGCCAAATTCCTCGAACAGTTCCAAGATAGGTTGGGCCTGAATACTCTCTCACGGATCTCATGGCCGAAAAGTGAAGTCAGATGAGGGACTTCTCCACGCATGCCGATAGGTGGAGACAATGGCCACCCGAGTTCCTGGGGTACCTTCCAGAGGGAGGAAAGGTGAAAATCATCATTGCCAATGCAACGCCTGCTATAGAAACATCCTGGCGATGATGACATCACCACCATGCATCAACTCTACAAGCCGGGCCCGGTTTATCCAGGATCAAACTCAAAGATTCTCCCATCCATTCTATGTTCGAACCCCAGAAGTCCCGTGTCCAGAGAAAGCCTCAGGGGCCAGTCACTGACGGAAGTCCAAGTGAACGAGCAAGTGAGCATGTTCAACCCTACCGGCCAGAACCAAAACCGCCAACCATACACTGCCAAAGTCAGAACCCCACCAATCCTCCACAAGGGCAACAACAACGCCAATACAACCAAGTGCCACCTCCTGATGGCTCTCAACAGAGGCGTCCCCTAGGTCCAAGGAGAACTCACTACCCGCCACTTCCGGAGACACTCTCCAACATATTCCTGGCCTTGCTCTCCACAGAAGCCATTAGCCTCTCTCCTGAGAGACCACTGAACCCTAGTGTGGACCAAACTCCGTACTGTGTCTTCCATCGGCAGCCCGGTCATACCATCGATCAATGCTTCACATTCAAGGACTTGGTGTATGACTTGCATGAGCAGAACAGAATAGACTGGACAGCCCTCCGGTAGGTGATCAGAGAAATCAAAGAGAGGCGGAGACAGCAACAGCATAGATTAGAGGCAACATCGCCAACCACCCCCTCAGCAAAAACAACAGCAGCAACAACAACAGCCGTTGCAGGACCTCGGCATCGTCCACAAACCCCTACCAAACCCCCCCCAGCTCCAACCCACCGCAGCCACCAGCCCAGGTGAAATCCCATCGTCCACCACTCTCCTCCTCAAGCAAACGGACGTATGATATGAGAAATAGACGTTCAACAGATGATGGCCATTAACCACCAATATTCCCTTCAATCCCAAACAATCAACCAGCCTACACGGCTCCCCAGTCGATCCCTCCTGTAGTTTCCATGGCCAACACCGTCATTCTGCCCATCGGTTCAACATCCGAGCCAGTCGCTAGTCCACCTATCCTCTTACCCTTTGCTCCACCTGTCTCCGTACCTCTACCACCCATCATATCTGCTCCCTCCCCCATTATCCTACCACCACCTGAGCCAGACCTACCTTCCGCTGCTACACTATCCTCCGCCAGACAACCAGCCACCCATCCAACCACCCTGCGGAGCGGGCGAGTCTTTCGCCGTCCGTACCCACCTATCTCCACCACCTCCACCAACCAGAGCAACCCCCAACAGGTCTTGCAACCGCCTCAGCAACAGCAAGCTCAGCAACAGACAGATGATGAGGGGTTAATTGAGCCGTTACGGGAACCACTATGACATCCTCAAGCACCTGGATCACGTGCCGGCCAGATCTCCATACTGAGCTGATATAAGAAAATCAAGGAGCACAGGAGGCCTTGAGGGGACTTCTTGCAGAAGGTGGTAGTAATGAGGGACATGCTGGCTGACAAATACGAGTGCACTAGCCATGGTGACTCGCAGGCCAGCAATTACCTTTGTAGAAGCGAATTAGCACCACCAAAAGCCAGGAGGCTCCCTCTCTGCGTGACTCTAGTCATCCACATGTGGCAGTGGGAGCGGCACTGGTCGACACGGGGGCATCAATAAATGTCTGCCCGCTGAGTACCCTGAGAGCTTGTGACCTGTCAGAAGGTGCTGAGGCCAACACCCACCACCATAGGCTTACGACAACTCTAGAAGATCCTGCCACGACATGGTGACGGTGCAAGCGAACTGGGACCGCTCGCCGTCACGGTGGATTTCTATGTCCTTGATATTGATCCCATGTTCAAGGCCATTCTGGGACGTCCATGGTTGGAAGCACTCGGAGCTGTGCCGTCCACTGCACATCAATGTCTGAAGTTCCCCTTTCAAGGGGCAATCATCAAAGCCAAGAGCATAGCCACCACCCACTCAGTAGAGGCCATCCATGACACCCACCTCCAGCCGTATGGCCCGCTAACAAGCCGTAGTCTCGGTGCTAGACATCAACTACCCCTGGAGCACTCGTTCCAGTCAAGCGAGTGTGTCAATCTGGCGCAAGTCCATGCAATCCAATAGAAAGGAGCCGCTAAGCACCAAGGTGGGGTGGCAGATCATGATGGAGCTGGGGGTATGAGGAAGGCAAGGGTCTAGGGACAGAACTGCAGGGCATAGTCAAGCCTATCTCGGATATTGTCATGAAAAGCCGATGGAGCTTGGGTTACAGGGAGAAGTCCAAACCATGGTCATCCAGCAACATCCACACTCAAGGCCGACCGTGAACCACTCACATGGACACTCTGGTGTCATTTCATTAGGGGCCTACCCAACCTGGATATAACACCATGGTAGTTAAGGCGGAGCTATCGCAGCACGAGGTACATGGCCGAAACTTCTCCTCGGCACATGGCCCCTCTGCTAACCTATAGAGCATTAGAAGCACTCCGTCCACCCAGAGGAGAAAGACAGGGACCCCAGGAGCTGAATGGTACCGATGGTTTGACATAGAAGACATCACCATTGCCTTCAGCCGTCTATTCTGGGAAGAAAAAGGACGTGGCCGCCAGCTGCGGTAGAGCTGTTAGATCCACCATTGCCATCACATCTAAGAGACAGCTCATGAGTGACACCACAGACATAGGAGAGCCAGACCTTCCCTATGAAGAGGGAAAGACAGTAGATGAACTCTGGAGGGGCACCTGCTTAGCCATCCACCACCCGTCCCTCTTGACTCTCTCCTTCCCAACCTTGTCCCGTCCTCTCCTCCCCTGCTCATCTAGCTAACTCCCCAGCTCCTGACGCAGCACATAGCCTCCTCACTCCCGACCTCCCACCAGCAGTCCTCTCTGCCCTGCAAACCAACCCGGGCGACCACGAGGTCGCTCTCTCCTATTGCACGCTCTCTATTGATCTCCAAAAAAAACGCCGACTTTCAAATGCACGTTGAGGTCGAGGAGCCAGCATACCTCCTTCCTTCACCCTCCTGATCAGGGGCACCCCTCGACTGGGGCTTCCCGTCCTGCTCCTTCACTAGGGCCATCCTCTTCGAGGACACCATGTCCCTCCACCAGTCCTGTAGAGTCGTCTAGTCTAGAAGAGTCTAGGTAGGTGATCTAGTCTTAGTGTAGGTAGGCCTAGGGTGGAGAATCAGGTCAACCCAGTGTCCACCAAATCCAAGCAGCCCTAGGAAGCAGCGGGGTAAGACTATTCCCGGAGATATCTTCAAGATCTAGCTCGGCGATGTCAAGCGTTGCTACTGATAGAGGAGTTCACGAATGAAGTGCTGGTGTTAGAAGAAGAATTTGGGTAGGATGGGTGTCATAGACGATGGATTTGGCATCTACGAGGTCATGAATGATGAGGACCCGATCGATGAAGAGGATAGCGAAGTAGATGATGCTGCCGAAAAATATGCCAGTGGAGTAAGAAGATTTGATGAGCCCACAATGGCAGTGGATGAACCTACTAAGGAAGTCAACCTCGGAACAGAAGAAGATCCCAGGATTGTGATAATCTCAGTAAATCTCCCCTCCGATGAAGAAGAGGAACTGGTGCAAATCTTAAGGGAGTACAAGGATACATTCGCCTGGTCATATGAAGACATGCCCGGTCTAGACCCCTCGCTAGTGAGCACCGGTTGGTACTGAAAGAAGGGGCAAAGGCCATCAAGCAAAAGCTCAGAAGATTCCACCCACTCATGGCCCTGAAAATGAAGGACGAAGTGGACAAACTCCATAAGGCTAGATTCATCAGGGTAGTGCTTTATCCGAACTGGGTGGCAAATATAGTCCCTGTCATGAAGAAGGATGGTAAAGTCAGAATCTGCATCGACTTCAGGGATTTGAATAGGGCATGTCCCAAGGACGACTTCCCGCTTCCTCATATTGATGTGCTGATTGATAACACTGCTGGGTACGAGACCCTCTCATTCATGGATGGGTATTCAGGATATAACCAAATCCGTCTAGCTCCTGAGGATCAAGAGAAAACATCCTTCACCACGCCCTGGGGAACATACTGTTATGTAGTCATGCCGTTTGGGCTAAAGAATGCCGACGCTACTTATCAGAGGGCGATGATGGCCATCTTCCACGACATGATCCATGTTTATGTAGAGGTATACGTGGATGACATTTTGGTGAAGTCGAGAACCACGAGAGAGCACCCCGAAATCCTTGCCAAGGTATTGTAGAGGTCGAGGGAGTACCAATTGAAAATGAATCCGAAGAAATGCGTGTTCGGGGTATCATCGAGGAAATTACTAGGCTTCATAGTCAGCAAGCGGGGTATTGAGATCGATCCGAACAAGGCTAAGGCTATAGCAGAAATGCCACCTCCAAAGAACATCTCACAATTAAGAGGGCTAATAGGGCATTTGCAGTTCATCAGGAGATTCATATCCCAGCATTCACAAAGGTGCCGCCCATTCTATGATCTCTTGAAAGGAGGGGCAAATTCGAATGGAATGATAAATGCCGAGCAGCCTTCGATGAGTTGAAAAATTATCTCATGAATCCCCCAGTTCTGCAGCCTCCTGTACCCGGGAAACCGCTTATCCTATACCTCTCGGTCATTGAGGACTCCCTAGGTGCTGTCCTTGCGCAACATGATGAATCTGGTAAAGAAAGGGCAGCGTACTATCTCTCTAGGCTCTTCAACACCGCTGAATCCAAGTACACCACCACGGACAAAACCTGTGCCGCACTCGTGTGGGTAGTCCAAATGTCACGCCCCGACGCGGAATATCGGAGCGCGAAGGCAGTTGCAAGTGAACGGGTATAGAGCGAGTGCTAGACATCAAATCATTGCACAACGAATAATACTAAAGCAAATTCATTTCATTAATACATTCTGATGCCTAGTTACAACCACTAATATCAGAGCCGATCTATAGGGCCCAATTACATTGAAATAAAAGCAAAAGACTAAACTTCAAACCTAACTACTACAACGCTAAATATAGCAATAGGATGCTAGGGTACTCAACATCACTCCAGGTCGTTCCCGTCCTCTTGAGTGTATGGTTCATCCTCGGTCTCACCTGAGAACACAACGACAAATAACGCAGGGTGAGCGATAACGCCCAATAGGACTTAAATCTCAGGATCAAGCATGCTTTAAGTAATTAATGTCTTATAAAGCAGGATAACTAGAGAGAATAACGAGAACGTATAGCAAGTACTGGTACATGATAACGAGAAACAATAGCACCATGCACGAGAGTATAGCATGACAAGTGTTGATATCAGATTGGCCGTATAACAAGATAACAAGTAAAGTTGCACAACAGTGCACAAGTCACGATAGCAAGTGTTTGGTCGATATTCTTTCAACCACGAGATTCAAGTAAACCAATAATTGACTTTTTGATTAATTGATTGCCATAGATCAAATCTTGCGTGTCATGCGTTAGGTGTATGCCATCACCCTGATCATTAGACCCCCGCGAGTTATAGCCTTTCAGGTGCTCCTCCCAAGGACCAGATCGGGCCCTTATAATGTTGCCTAGCATAGTCATGTTTTTATCTTAGACAATCAATCATTTAATGGCCAAGTAGAGTACCAAGAAGTAGATGAGAGTACTAGATGAATAGACGAGAAAGTAGAGTGAACGTGAATAGGAGTAGAGTATAGATGAGAGCTAAGGGACAACGCACGTAACTTTCCGAGTAACAGGCGATAGTAACAGTTGCACAACACGCGCACATGGTGTTGGCAGTCAGGTGGAACTCACGATCTTCCCGCTGGCCATGTTATGCACAAGTCCAGAGGTTGACGTGATTCAAGGTAAGAGCGAACTTCTAATAGCCGTTTGGATCATATCGATCCCTAAAAGTGTAATGGGTGTTAGGGTACAACCGGCTCGTCGACCATGTGGGAATCCATGATCAGAGGAGACTTACGGAGGCCTTGTGCAAGAGTTCACTAGTCCGGCGAAAGGAATATCCGACGGAGAGCTCACCACAAGCCAAGTAAAGTGTGTTTATAAAACAGGTGCTCGACGTTCTAGAGGAATTCTAGAACAGTGGAGCGTCGATATCGGTGTAGAAACAACGCGAGAAACGAATACAAGTCCTTTAAAATTGGGCAATTAATATTCTTTATTTCGGTAATTTACTAGAAACATTATGAGATATTTTCTGCAAGATTTCAGCCATATATGGATAGTTCATGTGTGTGCATGTGTAAGAGAAATCATAGCTAGAATAAGTCGTGAACATGTATTTTAAATCATTCAATATAGCACCATTTTTAAGTAGGGTTTTTACTGGGGGTATAACGGTAAGAAGGCGTAAGGATTATTTAGAAAGCGACAAAAATATTTTTCATGGGTTTTTCTCAAAATTCTTATGAAGGCGACATAGGGCTGTAAGGATGGCGACATGGGCCAGGCAGAACGCGACAGGGTCTTGCACAGGTCGCGACAGGGCATGCAAATCGGGTACTGAGAACGCGACGGCTCACCTGTCGCCTTCTTGGTCGCGACAGGAAGGCTGTTGCAATCAGGCCCCAGAAAGCGACATGTCGAGGCATCGCCTTCTGGTTGTCTGCGCCTGACTCTGACAGGAGTCAGACCACACATTGGATTGCGGACCAGGGATTTCAATTTTTAATAGAGGGTTGTTCAGAAATCCATAACTAATTATATACACGATGAAAAATCATGAAATCAGGGGCAAATGAAACTAGACATGCGAGAGTACTTCCAGTAAATAGGAATTCGAGAGAGAGCATGGTTTGAACACAGTTTGAGAATGAACAAGAACAAGTAACATAGAACATAATACAGGGAGCAAGATCGATTTAATTCGAGTAACATGCTCAACAGAAATTAGGGCTTTTAGGGGCAAAAGATGCCTATCATGCATCAGTATCTCCCATTAAAATTTGGAGGCAGGAGATAGAGTATTCGAAGAGATATGAATTAAGCATGAAGGTTCGGGGTCATAAGAGTTGCAGAACTTCTAAATTCAAGAAGAAAATATTGGCTCGAGGGAAAATTATGAAATTTGAGGGTTTCGTTCCTGATGTATGGAACAATCTACAGACAAAATATTAGGATTTTAGCTTGTGAGAATGCCTACCTTTGGATTTATTTGTCCTCTAGGGTTGAAACTCCCAAAAACGAGGAAGAAGCTTCAAGAACACCTTCTTCCCACGAGATCCTCTTCTCCTTGACCTCTTCCCCACGTCCAGCAACCTTTGGCAATGAGCTAGGGTCGGCCAAGAGGGTTTATGAGGTGTATTTATGCATGCATGAATTCCTATTCCTATTTCTACTCTAATTCCTCTAAATTCCGAGATTTCCTAACTCCAACCTTCCTTCTTTGCTTTCCAATCTCTATTTAGGCTAGGAAGAGATCCAAATTCGTGCTAAACCATATGGGGTAGGTTTAGGAATCCAATTCCAACTCTAACTTCCTATTTAATGCATTAAATACCCCCTTTTCTATTTAGGTAATGATTTAGTTACGAATTTAGGGTATTTTCCTATTATTCTCCCTTTGTAAATTCATATTTTTGACCCAATAAATTCTAGAGGATCCATTAAGCAAAGCCCGTTACTCTTTTCCATTTAATGGGTTTTATTTAATGCTCTTTTCATTTAAATATCCATTTAACTAGGTTTTAAATTCTTAAATTTTTATTTTTCTTAAAAATTCAGGTTGCTACATCCTCCCCCCCTTAAAAGAATTTGGTCCCCAAATTCATATGACCTTACAGGAGAGAATGACTTACCGAATAGATCCGGGTAGTTGCGTCTGATAATTCCTTCTGGTTCCCATGTGGCTTCTTCCACTCCGCAGTTATTCCATAAGACCTTCACCACGTGAATGGGACGATTTCTAAGTTGTTGTACCTTCCGGTCCAATATCTTGATCGGCTTCTCTTCATAAGTCATGTCCTTGTTTAACACTAGATCATCATGGCGAATGACATGTGTAGGATCGTACACATACTTCCTAAGCATGGAGACATGGAAGACATTGTGCACACTTGCCAAATTTGGCGGCAAGGCCAGTCTGTAAGCAACTTCACCAATCCTTTCAAGTACTTCAAAAGGACCAATGAATCTTGGACTAAGTTTTCCTTTCACTCTGAATCTTTGAATACCCCGGGTAGGAGATACCTTTAATAGCACATGATCTCCTATTTAAAATTCCAGATCCCGTCTTCTCTTATCGGCATAGCTCTTCTGTCTAGACTGAGCAATCTTGAGTCGATCTCGTATCGTCTGTATATCCCGGGTTGTACTTTGTACCATGTCAGGCCCTAACCATTGTTGTTCTCCCACTTCATTGCAGCACACAGGAGATCTACAATTCCTGCCATAAAGTGCTTCAAATGGTGCCATCTTAATACTCGCCTGGTAACTGTTGTTATAGGCGAACTCAATCAAGGGTAAGTGTTCATTCCAATAACCCTTGAAATCTATAATGCAGGCTCTTAACATGTCTTCCACAATTTGATTTGTCCTCTCAGTTTGCCCATCAGTCTGCGGGTGAAAGGCAGTACTAAAATTTAGCTTCGTACCAAGGGCAGTTTGCAGACCTTTCCAAAAATGAGAGGTGAACCTTGGATCTCGATCTGAGATGATAGATGACGGAATGCCGTGCAACTGCACGATCTCCTTAACATATAATGCAGCTAGCACTTCCACAGACCATGTACTTTTTATGGGTAAGAAGTGCGCAGATTTGGTCAACCGGTCAACGATGACCCATAGGGCGTCAAGTCCACCACGAGTTCTGGGTAAACCCATGATGAAATCCATGCCAATGCTTTCCCACTTCCATTCTGGGATATCTAGCGGTCGGAGTACACCGGCAGGGCGCAGTGTTCGCTTTTACTTGCTGACATGTGAGGCAATGAGCTACATGCTCGGCTACTTCCCTCTTCATATTCGGCCACCAAATGTTCTTTTCAGGTCTTGATACATTTTGGTACCTCCTGGATGAATAGTGTACTTAGTTTGATGAGCTTCATCCATTAGTTTCCTTTTTAGGGCTTCGTCGTCTGGGACACAAGTTCTCCCTTGGAATACTAACTTCCATCTTTAGTCATGGCAAAATCCGGTCTGTCCGCTAAGGTTTCCTTGACACGGACCAAGAATGGATCATTGTCTTGTTGCATCTTGATTTCCTCCAGCAGATCGGATTGGATCTTGAGATTGGCAATCAAAACATGATCATCCCTATGTTCAATATTTAAGTCTAGCCTCGCAAATTGTTCAAGTAATTGCATCTCGCCAAGTACTAGACTTGAGATAGATGCCATTGGCTTCCTACTAAGAGCGTCAGCCACGGCGTTTCCCTTACCTGGATGGTACTGGATGTTGAAATCGAAGTCCTTTAGATATTCTAACCATCTTCTCTGCCTCATGTTGAGTTCTTTCTGGGAGAATAGGTACTTTAGACTTTTATGGTTTGAGTAGACAGTGGATTGCTCGCCATATAGATAGTGTCTCCAAATCTTCAAGGCGAAGACCACAGCAGCCAGCTCGAGATCATGTACAGGGTAGTTGACCTCGTGTGTCTTTAGTTGTCTTGAAGAATAGGCGATGACCTTCTCCTTTTGCATAAGTACACATCCTAACCCGATTCCTGAGGCATCGGTGTAGACAGAGAAACCTTCTCCCTCTATTGGCAGAGCGAGAACGGGTGCTGAGGTAAGGCAGTTTTTGAGAGTTTGGAAGCTCTTCTCACACTCTTTACTCCAGGAGTAGGGATTCTCCTTTCGTGTCAGACGCGTGAGTGGTACGGCGATCTTAGAGAAGTCCTTTATGAACCGCCTGTAGTATCCAACCAGTCCTAAGAAGCTTCTGATTTCGGTGACGTTTGTTGGTCTCTCCCAGTTGAGTACAGCTTCGACTTTGGAGGGATCAACGGAGATGCCGTTCTTTGAAAAGACATGGCCCAAGAAGGATACTTCTTCGAGCCAGAATTCACACTTACTAAGCTTTGCGTATAGCTTGTTGTCTCGCAAAACTTGTAGTGCTGTCTTCAGGTGTTCTTCATGCTCCTCCTTGGTCTTGGAGTATATGAGGATGTCGTCGATAAAGACGACCACGAACTTGTCGAGGTATGGCCGATATATGCTGTTCATGAGTTGCATAAAGGCTGCAGAAGCATTGGTTAGACCAAAAGGTATAACGACGAATTCATAATGTCCATACCTGCTCTTGAAAGCCGTTTTGAATATATCGTCATCCTTGATCCTCATTTGGTGATAGCCGGATCGGAGATCGATCTTGGAGAAATATCGCGCTCCAGAAATTTGGTCGAATAGTTCATCGATCCTAGGCAATGGGTATTTGTTCTTGATGGAAAGTTGATTGAGTTGTCGATAGTCGATGCACAGCCTCATCGATCCATCTTTCTTCTTTACGAATAGCACAGGAGCTCCCCATGGTGATGTACTAGGTCTGATGAACCCCTTTTCTAGTAGTTCCATCAGTTGCGCTTTCAATTCCTTCAGCTCGGCAGGTGACATTCGGTACGGTTGACGCGATACCGGTGCGGCTCCAGGAATCAGCTCAATGGCGAAGTTGACATCTCGTTCAGGGGGAATCCCTGGCAGGTCTTCGGGAATACATCTGGATAGTCATATACTATATGTATGTCCTCTATCTTGGAACCCTTCTTTTCCACTACTACGGCTGCTAGGAAGGCAATACAACCTTTCCTCATCATGTTGTGGGCTTTTATGGCGGAGACTAGAGACATCCGTCTCTTATGTCTAATCCCAGAGAATGCTAATTTAGGAAAGTCACTAAACGTTACCCTTCCTTTCTTACAATAGACACTTGCCCCATATGTGGACAACCAGTCGGCTCCCAATATGACATCATACCCTTCCATGGACATACATACCAGGTCGGCCTTTAGGTTATGGTCTCCGATCATTACATCGGCAGATGGAAAGTATTGGTTTAGTTTCTCCCTCTCCCCCAAGGGTGTTGTGACAGAGAATTCACAACCCATGGATATAGGTTTAGCATTCAGAGTATCAGCAAAGTTTTGAGATATAAATAAATGGGTTGCTCCAGTATCAAATAAAACGAATGCTGATAGAGAGAAAACTTGAAGGGTACCTTCTACGATTCCACCCTCCTCGGTGGGCTCCACTTTCCGGACAGCTTGCAGTCGGCCAGGCTTCTTTTGCCCATTAGGGCGTTTCTCTTTCTCCTGCTCCTTCAGCATAGGGAATTCGGAAATGCGATGATTGTGATTCCCACAGTGTAGGCAAGCGCCTACTTTCCTCCAGCACTCAGCAGCAGTATGACCAGGTTTGTCACAGTGCTCGCACTTAGTCTTGACGGTGTTTGGGGTAGTAGGTATCTTGAACTTCCTTTCTTGGTTCGGCCCTCCCGTGATGTTGAACGGCCGCTTCTTGTCATTTGTGGGCTTTGAGGAACCCGATGCTGGTTCCTTCTTGACTAGTCTACCCTTAATCTGATCGGTAAGGTCGGTTGCATCCTCGAGCAGCTGCGCCTTCTTTACCATCTCGGCGTAAGTCTGGATGTCGAGTAGAGCAAGTTGTGTAATATATGAAGGCTTGAGTCCATTCAGAAATCTCCTCGCCTTCATTTTTTCTGTGTTGACCAGATGATTGGCATAACGCGCCAATCGGGAGAATTGCGCTTCATACTCCGCGATCGTAAGGTGCCTCTGTTTCAGTGTAGCAAACTCGGAGGCCTTCCTCTCCTGGATCCTTTCAGAGAAGTATTTAGCATTATAAGCTTCCTTAAATTCGGCCCAAGTAAATTGGTCGTTATCCCTTGTGGCTTCCACAGACTCCCACCATGCGCGGGCATCCTTCTCCAATTGGAATGTCGCTAATAGGAGTTTGTCTCCGTCCGCACATTGCATTACACGGAAGATCCTTTCCGTTTCCTTTAGCCAGTGCTCCGCTTCATCTGGATCCGTAGACCCACTAAACCTAGGCGGGTTCAAACCCCGGAAATTGCGATGCAGCTCGCCTGCACCTGGTTGGTTCCCTCCGCGGTTACCACCGCCTTGCTGGGTGGCTTGTATTATGGCACGAGTCAGTTCCTGGAGGGACTGTTGCATGCCTCTCATATGGGCACGTTCCGCAGTCATTGTAGCTGTTTAGTTCCTACAAAATAGTTGGATAGTTATAATGCTGATTAAAAAGTTTAATTTGTGCGTGTGTGAGTTTATTTTAGCTAGTTACCCTTGGCTCTAACCTCAACTCACATAGGTGGATAATTGAATCTAGTCGAGGCAGGTTAACCTATATCATCCTATACTTAAGAGTAACCTAGGCTTTGATACCACAAAACTGTCACGCCCCGACGCGGAATATCGGAGCGCGAAGGCAGTTGCAAGTGAACGGGTATAGAGCGAGTGCTAGACATCAAACCATTGCACAACGAATAATACTAAAGCAAATTCATTTCATTAATACATTCTGATGCCTAGTTACAACCACTAATATCAGAGCTGATCTATAGGGCCCAATTACATTGAAATAAAAGCAAAAGACTAAACTTCAAACCTAACTACTACAACGCTAAATATAGCAATAGGATGCTAGGGTACTCAAGACATCACTCCAGGTCTACATTCTGATGCCTAGTTACAACCACTAATATCAGAGCTGATCTATAGGGCCCAATTACATTGAAATAAAAGCAAAAGACTAAACTTCAAACCTAACTACTACAACGCTAAATATAGCAATAGGATGCTAGGGTACTCAAGACATCACTCCAGGTCGTTCCCGTCCTCTTGAGTGTATGGTTCATCCTCGGTCTCACCTGAGAACACAACGACAAATAACGCAGGGTGAGCGATAACGCCCAATAGGACTTAAATCTCAGGATCAAGCATGCTTTAAGTAATTAATGTCTTATAAAGTAGGATAACTAGAGAGAATAACGAGAACGTATAGCAAGTACTGGTACATGATAACAAGAAACAATAGCACCATGCACAAGAGTATAGCACGACAAGTGTTGATATCGGATTGGCCGTATAACAAGATAACAAGTAAAGTTGCACAACAGTGCACAAGTCACGATAGCAAGTGTTTGGTCGATATTCTTTCAACCACGAGATTCAAGTAAACCAATAATTGACTGTTTGATTAATTGATTGCCATAGATCAAATCTTGCGTGTCATGCGTTAGGTGTATGCCATCACCCTGATCATTAGACTCCCGCGAGTTATAGCCTTTCAGGTGCTCCTCCCATAGACCAGATCGGGCCCTTGTAATGTTGCCTAGCATAGTCATGTTTTTATCTTAGACAATCAATCATTTAATGGCCAAGTAGAGTACCAAGAAGTAGATGAGAGTACTAGATGAATAGACGAGAAAGTAGAGTGAACGTGAATAGATGAGTGAGTAGAGTATAGATGAGAGCTAAGGGACAACGCACGTAACTTCCGAGTAACAGGCGATAGTAACAGTTGCACAACACGCGCACATGGTGTTGGCAGTCAGGTGGAACTCACGATCTTCCCGCTGGCCATGTTATGCACAAGTCCAGAGGTCTGACGTGATTCAAGGTAAGAACGAACTTCTAATAGCCGTTTGGATCATATCGATCCCTAAAAGTGTAATGGGTGTTAGGGTACAACCGGCTCATCGACCATGTGGGAATCTATGATCAGAGGAGACTTACGGAGGCCTTGTGCAAGAGTTCACTAGTCCGGCAAAAGGAATATCTGACGGAGAGCTCACCACAAGCCAAGTAAAGTGTGTTTATAAAACAGGTGCTCGACATTCTAGAGGAATTCTAGAACAGTGGAGCGTCGATATCGGTGTAGAAACAACGCGAGAAACGAATACAAGTCCTTTAAAATAGGGCAATTAATATTCTTTATTTCGGTAAATTACCAGATACATTATGAGATATTTTCTGCAAGATTTCAGCCATATATGGATAGTTCATGTGTGTGCATGTGTAAGAGAAATCATAGCTAGAATAAGTCGTGAACATGTATTTTAAATCATTCAATATAGCACCATTTTTAAGTAGGGTTTTTACTGGGGGTATAACGGTAAGAAGGCGTAAGGATTATTTAGAAAGCGACAAAAATATTTTCATGGGTTTTTCTCAAAATTCTTATGAAGGCGACATAGGGCTGTAAGGATGGCGACATGGGCCAGGCAGAACGTGACAGGGTCTTGCACAGGTCGCGACAGGGCATGCAAATCGGGTACTGAGAACGCGACGGCTCACTGTCGCCTTCTTGGTCGCGACAGGGAGGCTGTCGCAATCAGGCCCCAGAAAGCGACATGTTGAGGAGTCGCCTTCTGGTTGTCTGCGCCTGACTCTGACAGGAGTCAGACCAGACATTGGATTGCGGACCAGGGATTTCAATTTTTGATAGAGGGTTGTTCAGAAATCCATAACTAATTATATACATGATGAAAATCATGAAATCAGGGGAAAATGAAACTAGACATGCGAGAGTACTTCCAGTAAATAGGAATTCGAGAGAGAGCATGGTTTGAACACGGTTTGAGAATGAACAAGAACAAGTAACATAGAACATAATACAGGGAGCAAGATCGATTTAATTCGAGTAACATGCTTAACAGAAATTAGGGCTTTTAGGGGCAAAAGATGCCTATCATGCATCAGTATCTCCCATTAAAATTTGGGGGCAGGAGATAGAGTATTCGAAGAGATATGAATTAAGCATGAAGGTTCGGGGTCATAAGAGTTGCAGAACTTCTAAATTCAAGAAGAAAATATTGGCTCGAGGGAAAATTATGAAATTTGAGGGTTTCGTTCCTGATGTATGAAACAATCTACAGACGAAATATTAGGATTTTAACTTGTGAGAATGCCTACCTTTGGATTTATTTGTCCTCTAGGGTTGAAACTCCCAAAAACGAGGAAGAAGCTTCAAGAACACCTTCTTCCCACGAGATCCTCTCCTCCTTGACCTCTTCCCCACATCCAGAACCTTTGGCAACGAGCTTGGGTCGGCCAAGAGGGTTTATGAGGTGTATTTATGCATGCATGAACTCCTATTCCTATTTCTACTTTAATTCCTCTAAATTCTGAGATTTCCTAACTCCAACCTTCCTTCCTTGCTTTCCAATCTCTATTTAGGCTAGGAAGAGATCCAAATTCGTGCTAAACCATATGGGGTAGGTTTAGGAATCCAATTCCAACTCTAACTTCCTATTTAATGCATTAAATACCCCTTTTCTATTTAGGTAATGATTTAGTTACGAATTTAGGGTATTTTCCTATTATTCTCCCTTTGTAAATTCATATTTTTGACCGAATAAATTCTAGAGGATCCATTAAGCAAACCCGTTACTATTTTCCATTTAATGGGTTTTATTTAATGCTCTTTTCATTTAAATATCCATTTAACTAGGTTTTAAATTCTTAAATTTTTATTTTTCTTAAAATTCGGTTGCTACACTAAAAGCTCAAGCACTACTTCCTTGCCCACGAGGTCAAGCTGATCTCAAGGATGGATCCACTCCGCCATCTTCTAGAGAAGCCCGTCCTCTCTGATCGGCTAGCACGCTGGCAGAGCTTCCTCTCACAATTCGACATCTTCTTTGTGGTCCAGAAGGCTATCAAAGGGTATGCCATCGCCGAGCATCTGACCCATCTTCCACTCCCTCACAGTGATTCCGTTCGGGAGGAATTCCCCGACGAGGAACTCTTAGTCATCATCAAAGACCCCTTCTGGTCACTTCATTTCGATGAAGCACTCAATTCTCAGGGACGGGGCATTGGAGCCGTGCTGCTTACCCCAGAAGGCATTACCATCCCCATTGCCTATCAACTCACCTTCCCCGCTACTAACAACATGTCTGAGTACGAGGCTCTCCTCGCTGGTCTAAAGCATGCTTACCTGCTGGGGGCATCACACCTCAGAATCATAGGTGACTCTCAGCTCGTTCTGCGGCAAGTGCTCTCAACTTACCGCACTCGTGACACGAAGCTCAAGCCATATCAAGACTTGGTCACACTATTGGCTAGGCAGTTCCGCAAGCTCATTTATGTCCATACTCCTCGTTCCCAGAATATCCTGGCCGATGCTCTGGCATCACTAGCTTCATCTCTATCCTTCCCTCTGAGTCGTCGGACTGAGACAATTGTTGTCCAACGGCTTGATGTTCCATCTACCCAGAACCCTTGGTTCAACGACCTTAGGACAACCTTAGAAGAAAGGGCTAGGAAGAGAGGAGCGCAACAAGTCATGCTAACTGAGCTCGAGGAGATTCTGGATGAAGAAGAACTGCCATGGTATTTTGAGATCGAGCAGTATTGTAAGGATGGAACCTATCCCGAAGGGGCAAATGCAGAAGATCGCAAGGCCATAAGAAGAGCCGCCTTAAGGTACACAGTCGTTGGAGAAGTCTTGTACATGCGGGCTCTTAATGGAGTTCTTTTAAGGTGTCTAAGTGACGTCGAGGCTTGGAGAGTGGTGGAAGGAGCCCACGCTAGTGAGTGCGGAGGGCACATCAACAGTCAAATGCTTGCAAAAAAGATCATTAGGCAGGGCTATTACTAGCCAACCCTAGAAGAAGACTGTACCATCTACGTCCGTAGGTGTGTCAAGTGTCAACTCCATGCCGATAAAATTCATGCTCCTTCCTCCTCACTTCATCCACTCTCCACACCTTGGTCATTCTCCATGTGGGCTTTCGATATTGTTGGCCCTCTTGGTGATCCTAATGCTGAAACCAAGTAGAAATCCTTTATCCTAACAGCGACTGAGTATTACACCAAGTGGGCAGAAGTAGAATCGTTTGCAGAAATCAAAGCATCCACAGTGTGCCACTTTATCATGAGGAATATCATCTCGCGGTTTGGAGTGCCAAGCAGCATCGTCACGGACAACGGACCACAGTTCATCTCGCAAGAACTTCAGGACCTCTGTAAGAAATATAACATCACTCTGCATCATTCATCTCTGTATTACCCACAAGGCAATGGCCAAGCTGAGGCAACAAATAAAACCCTCCTTAAAATCTTGAAGAAAACCTGTGAGTCGCATAAGTTCGCCGATTGGCCAGAGAAGCTAGTAGAGGCTCTATGGGCCTATCGTACCTCCGTCCGCACTCCCACAGGACAAACCCCGTACGCCCTCACTTATGGGATGGAGGCGGTAGTTCCATACGAGATTCTAATCCCTTCGCTAAGAGTCCAATTAGATAAGGAACTAAATCTTGACGAACGTCGAGAGGCGTTGCTAGTCCAATTGGAGCTATTAGATGAAAGGCGGCTTATGGCATCCAACCATGTGCTCTCATATCAAAGGCGAATCTCAAGGTCTTTCGAAAAGAAGGTAATTGAGCGAAAATTCCAAGAAGGTGATATGGTCTTGAAACACATTTTTATCAAACCCGGAGGTCCTAGGTCCAAACTGCAACCTAATTGGGAGGGTCCGTACGTTGTGACCAGAAATGCTTATCGCTTAACCAACGCTAAGGGCGTCGAATTGTCGCATCCGTGGAACGGGTTGTACCTCAAAAGATTGTATCCCTAGGCCTGTAGGTGTGAGGCCACAATGCTTAGATTGGGGGAACAACCCCGTGTCGAGAGTCTGAAGTCCCTCCTTAATCATCAAAGACCGCTCTAAGTTAGGATTAACACACACACATGGCAAGCCCGGGTAGATACGCTTGGCGGATGTCGCAACTATGTGGGTCCTACTCTAGCGATGCGTCAGTCATTCTCTTCTAATCGGTCGAAGTGTAGGGGCAAAAGGTTGTAAGGGCAAGCTCGTCAACCTAAAGCATATCCTGAGGAGAGCAAGTCTCAAACAGGGACGGTCAAAACAACAAAGGGCAAAGAAGCAAAGGAACAAAAAAAAAAAAAAATCCATGACATGATAGGGGCATGGCAAAGAGTGGCAAAGTCCCCGCGGGACGCTCATGAGCCCGGTCGTACGCATGCCCCAAATAATGGAAGTCCATAGCGAAAGACCATAAAGTCCCTCCACAACAGACCCAATCTCTGAAGGGTATAATGTAGGAAGTAGTCGAACCCAACATCCCTAAACCTACACAAGACTTTCCTTAAATAATCTTCCATTTCTCCCTATAAGACCGAGTCACCTCTTGGATATGGCTTAACTAGTCGCAGCGTCAACTAAGGGTAGTTCCCGAGGCATGGTCACCCCTTAACGCACGTCCTAGCCTAGTGAGGTCCATGGTGAGAACCAGAGGTGATCAAGACTCCAAACCGGCGGCTCGAACTGGTCTAAGTGTTGTGGCCCAAAGGGGCAAGTACCTTCCGTCTCGCACGTCTTATTTCAGGAAGGGCTAACGCCGGCTTTAGGCATCTTTTAAAACTCAAAAAAAAAATCAAATATTTCAAAACTCCAAAAAAATCAAATATTTCAAAACTAAAAAAAATATTTCAAAACTAAAAAAAATGAAATATTTCAAAACTAAAAAAAAATCAAATATTTTAAAACTAAAAAAAAAATCAAATATTTCAAAACTCCAACCACCCCACTCACCTGCTCATGCATGTTATTTATTTATGTCTTTTGCCTATTTAATAAGGCTTAGCCTCTTGACCATTTATCAAGGTTGGTCATTCGTCACATTTTAAGGCAAGGGGCTAAGCCTAAGAACGAATCTAACTTGTTTCGTGATTGTCTAAGTGTGCAGGGCGCAAAAGAAGGAAAGCGACACTCGCATCTCACCCGTCACTCTCACTCTCCAACTCACTCAGTCGCAAATCATAAAATAAGAAAGATCCATTCCATTCCATTCCATATCATACATGTACATCAGGGGCAAAAGTACAAACCCTCAGCCACTCTCCCCTGTACCCTCAGGCGGGCAAGGAGACGGAGGGTCCATGTCCCTCGGACCTATCTCGCTCCCCTCTGGCGCTCTCTCGCACCGCCATGCCTCCTCCTCATTCCTCCGTCGTATGGAGGAACCTGTCAGATAATGTACAGCGGACCCGCTCGGGATACCGCTCCTGCTAACCAACGAGTGGCTACGTCCGACCAAAGCTAGAGCCCTCTCAAGGCCCTTCATCTCGGACCGCAGCAGCTCGCAACTGTGCCTCTCCTCTCCCAGCTGAGTGCGGAGGTCCCCGGCCTCAGTGCACAGCCTGGTCGCCTCCTCGGCCTCCTGACGCCAGCGCGTCACCTCCGCTGCCTCCGGGCGTAGGCGCAGCTCCGCCATCTCCGCCTCCAGCGCGGTCGTCCACGCTAAGGAGTCTCTCAGCTCAGCCTCCTGCAACATCAAAAGGTCTTGTCAAAACACCAAAAGAAACAGAGAGTCAAGGGGGCATCTAGTTGATAACTTACCCGCTCCCGCGCCTGGGCGAGAGCATCCTCTGCTCGGGCCACTACTGCCGCTAACTGGCCCTCCAACACCAAACGGCCAGGGTCCTCTCGGGAGGAAGAAGCCCCTCCCACCATCTGCTGGGCCCGATCTAGCTCCTCTCCGCTGCAAGGGAAAACAAGAAGACTCAGTCAACCAAAGCTAGAAATAGAAGGGTCTGGGTATGTAGTACTCACCAGCTGGGTCACAACCGCCTGGAGGTCATGCCTCTACCAAATGATGGAGTGGAGGATGCCCTCGAGCGAGGCAATCCGCCCTTCAGAATCAAACTACAAACACAATGAAGGGTTGCGGAATTCCCTGTATGGTAATCTAGAAGGGGGGGTTGAATAGATTACTACCGATTAAAAACATTTATCACCTTCTTTCTTCGAAACACAGATTATCAAAACAATGTTGAATTTTAAACTACGTGTGGATGTGTGTGACTTGATAACAGATGGATAACAGATTATCAAACGTGTGTGGAGGTGCCGTGCCTATCAAACATCTAGCGTAAATTCGTGCAAACCACAAGACACGACGATTTACGTGGTTCGGAGTACACAACTTGTGTATCCTACATCCACGGGCCACACACACACGCAGAGCAATATGCTTATGAGCTAGTTCACAACTACAACTCACACACACGTGTTATCTGATGTGAAACCACGATCAGAACAACACCCACACACGTGTATCAAGCACAGGGACTGCCTGAAACACAACACACACACACGAATATGGAGAAATAGAAACAGAGAAGAGTTTAAGAATTGAAGAACAAATCCAGTTGTAAACTCTTCTTGTGAATGTTTGGCTGGGCTTCAAGCTTCGTCTTGTAGGTCACAACTTGATGGAGACACTTGAATCCACGACGTTCAGACTTCACCTTCCGCTGGAGAGACTTCTCTTCTTGGTTCTGAGCGGTAGGTTGAAGCAGAGCAGCAGAACAAAACTTCTTGTGAGAACTCTTTAGGGCTTTTGCTTGGAGGCTGCTTGTATTCATGATTTGCTTCAAAAAGATGTTTATATAGTGGTGTTTACATATGGAGAGACGTGGTTGTTGGAAACACCAACTTTGGTAACTTTCACACTTTCCGTTTCTGAAGACTCTGTACGTCTGTCGATAGGTCATACACCTGCTGTCGACAGGGATCAACAGTGTCCCAAGTTCCAGAAGTCTGGAAGTTCTGTCAAAGCTTTCACTGTGTGCATCTATCGACAGGTGCCTTGGTGCTGTCGACAGGCACATGTTTTCCAGAACACTGGTTTTCTGACTGTGTGCTTCTGTCGACAGGGAGCTTTGTTGCTATCGACAGGTCTTGTTTTCCAGAACAGATGTGTTGCTGACTGTTGGTATCTGTTGACAGGGGCTTGATGGCTGTCGACAGGTACTCTGTCTTCTGACTTTTTCTTGATCTTTCACACTTGTTGTTGGCACATGTCTTGCATAGTGTATCTCCTACATTAGTGAACATAGTTAGTGAGATATTATGAGCATATAAGGCCAAGCATTGTACCAAGTTATTGTGACAAGTCATTTGTATGAAGATCTCATGCTTTAAACTCAATTCACATTGTTCACATTAGTCATCATTGTTCATCATCAAAAACATGTTGTATTTATTATTTAGAATGTGAACCCAACATTCTCCCCCTTTTTGATGATGACAAAATTAATCAATTAAGTAAGTGCACAATTGAGTATTGAGTTTTCTCCCCCTTTTGACAACATCCAAAAGCAGACACCATATACACATGTATGAGACAAAGAGCAAGGAGTTGCATTGATATTTCATAAGTCATACACAGTACATGATATGCTAATAAAAAGGAAGGGAAAGACATTGCTGGACATTGCTAGACAATTATCTAACAACATGACTGAAGGCATAACAAGACACAGGTGAACGAGATAATAGAACTACGCTATCCTAGACACCTAAGCTAACTAAGCATCATCATCAGATGGCGGTGTAGGTACCCGACGTGCAGTAGCAATGCTATCCAGGCGGGTGTCAAGTGTGTCCATTTTGGCATTAAGTCTCTCAAAGCCTGTTGCCATTTGGATCTGGAGCTGAGCAAGTAAATCCCGAATTGAGGGCTCAGCATCAGCAGCAACATCATCTCCCGGAGCATCTAGTGGCTCATCTTGGAAGTCTTCATTTTCAGCATCTTCTTCATCTTGATCTTCTTCATCTGATCTTCTTCATCATCACCATCATCAGCAGCTGCCCCTTTACCTTTGAGATCTCTTGTGATGATGCCATCTACCATCTTGTAGCCCATTCTGTGTGCAGCAGTGAGGTCATAGGAGCTACGGGATTTGAGAACGGTCATCTCCTCCTTTGGGATTTGAATGCCAATGAAAAGGAAGAGAGAAGTGAGTTGGCAGGCATATGACATAGATCTCTTAGCACTGCGAACGCATATGCGAAAGATAGAGACCATAAGAAATGGTAGGTTGATGGGTTCAGCATTGAGGAATTTGTGAAGCAGAGACTTGTGTAGGGAGGTCACAAGTTCTCGGCTACCATCTTTGGGAACTATGAGGGTGGTGAAGATGTGATGGATGAGGCGATGAAGAGGAGGGAAGGAGTTGGCATTTAGTTGCCGACGATCAGTAGGATCGTAAGGCTGCAAAGTGATGAGAGTATGGTACTCCTCTGGAGTTGGATGATGAGTCATGATGTCTACTCCAGTATTTGGGATTTTCAGGGCAGTGGATAGAAGGTTTGGAGTAATGAAAAATGGAGTATCCTTCACCTTTGTGTACAACTTTCCATTTCTTGATAGGCGGAGGTTGCTGTAGAAATCGGTCACGACGGTTGGGGAATACCGCATGTGATCACTGTTGGGTTGAATGCCTAATTCATATCATTTCCCTCCTATTTTGATGATGACAAGAAGTGTTCTTAAAGCAATTTAATTGGAACATGTCAAAAGCATCATACCTGAAAGTCATGCTCAAAAAGCATTTTTCAAACCACATTTATCATTTATGGTAATGATAAATCATTTAACTAATGATATATGTGTTTATTTTTCAGGTACAAACTTTTTATGCAAAAGATGTGTCGACACACCCATCAATGGTGTCGACACATCAACACAGACTCAAAGAGAAATTGTGCAAAAATGTCAAGAGTGTGTCGACACATGTCAAGAGTGTGTCGACACGAGTGGCAGTTTTCCAGAGATCAAGGGTACCCAGGTCGACACACTCCCAGAGCAGGTCGACACTAGACCCAGTTCCCAGAACAGCCAGTTTGAGGAATTGGGACAGCAGGTCGACACACTCCCAGAGCAGGTCGACACTAGACCCAGTTCCCAGAACAGCCAGTTTGAGGAATTGGGACAGCAGGTCGACACACTCAAGAGCAGGTCGACACGGGACCTTCCTCCCAGAACAGGTTTTTCCATCTTTGGGACAGTGTGTCGACACAACCACCAGGGCAGGTCGACACACTACGGAAACTTTTCATCTTAAAAGTTGATGGCTGCCACGTGTCCTTCTAGGGCGATCAGAATCTTCCTAGGAAAGCGTGCCCTTGTACCCCAAAAGGGTATCTTTGGAATCCTAAGGGTATAAAAGGTTCTTTTCGGCCTGTTTTCAAGTGTGAGAAGAAACCAACTCTCTCAGAGCCTCCAAGAAGCTCCTGGCGGCCAGAAGAGCTCGTGTCTCCTCCTCTGCTCTCCAATTGCTTCCAGAAGACTAATTCCCACCCATTCAAGGTGTGGGAATTGGAATTTGATTCCTGTAGATTCCTTCGAAGCATTCCAAGGAAGCAGATCCTGTAGAAGACTCCTTTGGTGAAGAACTCGAGGAAGATCCAACTTCTCAGATTGCAGAGCATCGACTTGGACTTCAAGCTTCACATTCTTCTTCCCAATTCAAGTCTCTACAAGGGAGTACACTGAAGAACGAAGACTTTCAATTCAATTTTACATTTCTTCTGTTCTTCTGAGATATCTCTTGAGATTATGCAAGTACTTCTGCATAATTCTCTTTAGAGTTCTCAAACTTCGACTAGATCTGTTGCTAGAGGATCTATGTCTTAAGTTGGTGTCTAGCAAGTTTAAGTGTGAGCATTGTGCTCAGGTTGTTGTGAGCCGTCGAGCTCAGTTTGAGTTGTCAAACTCAAGGTTAGTTTGAGTAGTCTTGCTCAGTGTATTTCTAGAGTAGTCTTGCTCTAGAAGTGGTGTGAGTTGTAAGCTCTCCAGTGTTGGAGTTGTCAGGCTCCCTTGGGTGTGTAACCCAGTTGTGTTAGTGAAGCCTCACAGGTTGTGAGGGGTGGATGTAGGAATCACATGGGTGATTTCCGAACCACCTAAAAAATCCTTGTGCACTTGTCTTCTGTGTTTTGATTGATTCATCCGATAGATGTTTGCATAGGATTCGTTTTAATTCACTTAATCAACTTGTTATTCATCTAAGTTTTTCAACTCACTCAATTCTAATCAGATCTGTAGTTCTTTCACTGATTATATTACCTCTGACTCTAGATAATTTTCAAATTAATTAAGCTTCCGTAAAAAGTGGTAAAGATCTATTCATCCCCCCCCTTCTAGATCTTTTCCATTCATTAATATCGATCCTTCAATTGGTATCAGAGCGGGTTTACATCGATCTGATTTGAACTGAGCAGTTTTTGTTTCTGAGTGTGGTGTGTTTAATTGTTTGCTTGTTTGTTTGTTTGCTTACTTAGTTCTTTCATTGTGCAATTTCTTTAGAGTCATGGATTCAAAGGGTTTCATGGCTGAGGGCCATTCCATAAATAGGCCACCATTCTTTAATGGTTTGGACTATTCTTATTGGAAGAATAGAATGCAAGTATTTCTAAGAGCCCAGAACTATGAGATCTGGAAAGTTGTAGAGGTGGGTCCCTATGAAAACCAGGGAGAAGAAGACACCTGGACAAGGGAACAAATAAGGAAAGCTACACTGAATTATAGTGCAATGAACATGATTCAGTGTGCTGTCCATCCCAAGGAGTATTCGAGAATCTCTATGTGCAAATCTGCCAAAGAGATGTGGGATAAACTCGAATTACTCTATGAGGGAACATCTCAGGTCAAAGAGACCAAGGCAAATATTTTAGTTTCAGAATATGAACTTTTCATGATGAAATCTAATGAATCTATTTCTGAAATGTTTGCCAGATTCATGGTGATTGTCAATGGACTCAAGGCTTTGGGTAAGAGTATACTGATGCAGACTTGGTAAGAAAGATTCTGCGTTCACTTTCTTCACTTTGGCATACTAAGGCCACTGTTATTGAAGATTCAAAAGATCTGTCCAAAATTTCTTTGGATGAATTGATTGGATCTTTAATGACATATGAAATAAACTTAAAAAGAAATGAAGAACACATCATTAAGACCAAGCCTATGGCACTCAAAGCCTCTTCAAGCAACAAAGATAAAAATCAGGATAAAACAAGTTCAGAAGAATCTGAGTCGAATGAGGATGAGATTGCCCTCATGACCAGACAATTCAGGAAATTTTTGAAATACAGGAAAGGGAAAATGACTGGGAAAAAGAAATTTCCCTCAGGTAAGAAGAACATTTCCTCTTCCAATTTCAATAAGAATCATAAACCTGATGAGAATATTATCTGTTACAGGTGCAACAAGCCAGGACACATGAAGGGAGAGTGTCCTGAGAACAAAAAGGAAAAACACAAAAGATTCCAGAAATACAAGAAGCCCAAGGCCATGGTAGCCACTTGGTCTGATGAAGACACAAGTGAGGAAGAAGAAGAGAAGAAGTCCTCAAGCTCAGAGAGTGAGGAAGTTTGCTTCATGGCCAACACACAGATGGAAAGGTAAATACTTCCTTTGAAGATTATAGTGTTGAAGATTGGCAGGATGTGTATGCAGAATTGGTAGAAAGATACTCTGAAATGAGAAAAGAAAACAAACACATCAAAAAGAAAATTGAAAATCTTTACCATAACCAATCTTCAAACAATAGAACCTGTGAACTGGAATCTGAAGTAACAGAATTGCTTGAAGAAAAAGAAAATTTACTGAATCAAATTGATAATTTAAAACTTGCCTCTCAGAAGGCCTCCCAAGAATTCAAAAATTTAAATGAAAAGCTGGAAATTGAAAAACAAGAAAAACAACAGAAAATTGAAGAAATTGAAATTCTTAAAAACCAGCTAAAGGAAAAGGAGGAGGTTATCCAAACCTTCACAAAAGGCCAAGATAACCTAGAGGCATTGCTAGGATCCAACATGACAACCACATCTCATGGATTGAGATTCAATAAAAAGAAATCAACAAAAGATAAATCTGGTGAGAAAAAGGGAAAAACACCATTAATTAAATTTGTTAAGGGTCCCAATCTGGAAAATACAGAAATTCAACAAAAAGCAAACAAAACCTTAAACAAAACACCAAACAAAGCAAAAACTCAAAAACAAAAGAAGACTATCAGGTCGACACAGTCCCCTGACAGGTCGACACTAGTCCACAAGAAGAAGACTTTTGTGGCTGATGTGTCGACACCAGTACAGGAGAGGTCGACCTGCTCAACACCAAAAACCATAAACAACTCAACCAAAAATTCAAATAAAAATTTGAAAAATAAGAAAAAGGAAAAAGAAATAATCCATGAAAAACCTTGGACTTCCAAGACAACACTTCAAGAAAATTGGATTAATCCTTGGAACCAATGGTATGAAAATCCCTGTTGGTATTATCCTCAATACCCCTATCTCAATTTCTGGATGTACCAACATAATCCATGGATTCCACCTCCTCCTCTGAACTCAAATTTTCAAAAGAAAAAATCCCCTCCTATAAAAAACAAAGATCTTGGTGCTTTCATTCCTAAAAGAAAGAACAAACAGAAAAAGGCTGAAAACACCAAAGTAACAAAACAAAAATCTAAAACAAATCAAATTTGGGTGAGAAAGGATTTGATATCTGTGATCAATCATTCTGATGGACCCAACTCTGTTTGGGTACCAAAATCTTCTCTCCACTGATCTTGTTGCAGGAAGGTCGTGCACCCAACACAAATGTATGGTTTCTTGATAGTGGGTGTTCACGACATATGACTGGAGATAGAGCCAAATTCTCATTCCTGCTTGAAAAGGAGGGAGGGTCAGTGACTTTCGGAGGTAAAAATAAAGGAAAGATCATAGGATCTGGAAAGGTTGGTCAAACTTCTTCAAACTCAGTAGATAATGTCTTGTTAGTTGATGGACTTAATTATAATTTGCTCAGTATTAGCCAACTATGTGACAAAGGTCACAAAGTTGTGTTTGAATCTGATTTGTGCAAAATAATTGATTCATCAACTGACAAAATCAAATTCTGTGGAAAAAGAGAAAACAATGTCTACATGATCAACCTTAATAAAAACTTTTCTGAAAATCTTTGCTTTGTTGCAAACAAAGATGAAATTGCATGGACTTGGCATAAAAGACTTGGCCATGCAAGTTTCAGAACAATGGATAAGTTATTAAGACTGAATCTGGTTAAAGGTCTTCCTGAATCATTCTCTAAAGTTGAAAATCAACTTTGTGGGATCTGTGCTAAAGGAAAACAAACAAGAAAATCTTTTAAAACCTTCAATGAGGTACTTACTTCCAGGCCACTAGAACTTCTTCACATGGACCTCTTTGGGCCAACAAGAGTTCTAAGCTTAAGTGGCAAGAGATATGGATTTGTAATCATTGATGATTTTACCAGATTTACTTGGGTTATTTTTCTGTCCCACAAAAGTGATTCTTGCCTTGAATTCAGGAATTTCTGTACCACTATCTTAACAACTTATCCATATAAAATCAAAAACATTTTAACTGATCATGGGGGTGAATTTGATAACACATCTTTCTCTGATCTATGTGCTGAATTTCAAATCTTTCACAAGTTTTCTTCACCCAGAACTCCAGAACAAAATGGAGTTGTGGAAAGAAAGAATAGAACTCTTGTGGAAATGGCTAGATCCATGCTCTTAGGAAGTAATCTGCCCAAATCCTTCTGGGCTGAAGCTGTTAACACAGCCAATCACATCCTAAACAGAGCTTTGGTCAGACCAAAGATCAGAAAAACCCCCTATGAATTGTTGAAAAAAAAAAGCCAACTGTTGCTTACTTCAAAACTTTTGGGTGCAAGTGTTTTGTACACAATAACAACAAAGAAAACCTTGACAAGTTTGATGCTAAGAGTCAGGAAGCTATCTTCCTTGGCTATTCAGAAGTGTCAAGGGCTTTCAAAGTGTACATATTGAAAACCAAAACTGTTGAAGAATCACCACATGTTATTTTTGATGAAAATTCCTTTTCCACTAATGATTCTAAATCTTGCAGGGAAAAACAAGACAGTGAAGAGGATGACCTCATTGTGGATTCTTCACCAACCGTTGAGGAGATTAATAACATTGAAGAGAACCTGAACAACAACTCACCATCTTCTAGTGGTTCAGGTAATATTGCTCCAGAAGTGGGCACTTCTCAACAGGTAATTTCTGAACCTCGTTTTCTAAGAGACCACCCATTAGACAGTGTAGTTGGCAACCTAAATGATAGAGTTAGGACCAGATCATCCTTTTTGCAAAACTTTGAAGAAGACTCACTAGCTCTAATTTCCCAAATTGAACCCAAGTCAATTGATGAAGCCTTATCCAGTTCTGATTGGATTGATGCTATGCATGATGAGCTTCATCAATTCGAAAGAAATCAAGTATGGGAATTAGTACCTAGACCTAGTAACCAAGCAGTGATTGGTACTAGATGGGTTTTCAGAAATAAATTGAATGAATCTGGTCAGGTAATTAGAAACAAAGCTAGGCTAGTTGCAAAGGGGTATAACCAAGAATTTGGAATTGACTTTGAAGAATCTTATGCCCCTGTAGCTAGACTAGAAGCTGTGAGAATTTTCCTTGCTTTTGCATCCTCCATGAAATTTAAGGTCTATCAAATGGATGTCAAAAGTGCTTTTCTAAATGGATATATAAAGGAAAACGTTTTTGTTGAACAACCTCCTGGATATGAAAATGAAAAATATCCTAACCATGTTTTCAAGCTTAATAAGGCACTCTATGGTCTAAAACAAGCTCCAAGAGCTTGGTATGATCGGTTGAGTTCCTTTTTACTTGAGAAAGGATATTCTAGAGGTAATGTTGATCAAACTTTGTTCACAAAAACAGTAAAAAATCAAATAATTGTAGTCCAAATTTATGTTGATGACATAATTTTTGGCTCCACCAATAAAGGCCTTTGCACTGAATTTTCAAATCAAATGAAGAATGAATTTGAGATGAGCTTAATGGGAGATTTAACATTCTTTTTGGGATTGCAGGTTAACCAAACAAATGAAGGAATCTTCATCAGTCAAACCAAATATGTCAAGGAGCTACTGAAAAGGTTTGACTATCAGAACCTTAAACATTCAAGTACACCCATTGCAATAAATGCTAAGCTAGAAGAAGACCCATCTGGTAAGTCAGTAGATCCAAAGACCTACAGAGGTATGATTGGCTCTCTGCTCTACCTTACTACTTCTAGACCTGACATTCAGTTTTGTGTGTGCTTATGTGCTAGATTCCAATCTAATCCTAAAGAAAGTCATATGCTTGCTGTGAAAAGAATTTTTAAATATCTTGTTGGAACATGTGACTTAGGAATTTGGTATCCTGCTGGTTGCAAGTTAGAATTGTTTGCCTACTGTGATGCTGATTATGCTGGGTGTAAGTTAGATAGAAAAGTACAAGTGGCTTGTGTCTATTTCTAGGTGGGTGCCTTATCTCTTGGGCTTCTAAGAAGCAACATTCAGTGGCTCTGTCAACAGCAGAAGCTGAATATGTTGCAGCAGGTAGATGTGGAACTCAGATTCTCTGGGTGAAACATCAACTTCTTGATTATAACCAAGATTTAGGGTGTGTACCCATCCTATGTGATAATACAAGTGCAATCAATCTTTCTAAAAACCCCATTCAGCATTCTAGAACAAAACACATTGAAATCAGGCATCATTTCTTGAGAGATGAGGTTGCAAAGAAATCTTTTGAACTCCATTTTATTGAAACTGAAAAACAAATTGCAGACATATTCACAAAACCCCTTCCTGAAAATAGATTCTCATCTTTAAGGAGAGAACTTGGTCTTTGTAAATGTCCATCCTTCTGATCTCTCTTAAGGTTTGGGTTGAGTGCTATGCATTGTCTAAGGGGGAGTTCTTTGTATTTCATAACTCCTTGCTTCCTCAAGCTACATTGCTCATATCTCTCTCTTTTTCAATTCCATTTCCCTTTTTTACAATAAATTCTTCACTTCTGATTGTGTTGAAACTTCTTGGTATATCAAATAGTGATTTGGAGAAGGACAGGTTATGCTTGTCTGGACACTTTCACTATGCGTGAGAACATATCTCCGCCAAGTACTAAGAAGTCAATATGCAATAGTTGAGGGGGAGCTTTTATTGTTCAAAGAGAATTTCTTTTCTGATTTCACAACTTGCACAGTTTTAACCTTCATTTCTTTTTGATAATAAATTCTTCAACTCTTATTGTATTGAAATCTCTTGGTATATCAAATGGTGACTTGGAGAAGGAAATGTTATGCTTGTCTGGACACTTTCACTATGCGAGAGTATGTGTCTCCGCCAAGTACCAAGAAATGAATATACAATTGTTGAGAAGAAATCTTTGTTATCCAAGAAGAAACCTTCTTTCTGATTTCAAAAATGCATATCTTTATTTTGATGAATAATGGTTGAAATCATCATCTCAGGGGGAGCTAGAAAATTCACAAGTCATCTTTTTGCAAATTTCAAAACCCTTCTTGCATTTCATCAATTCCTTGCATGATGTCCTCATTCTAAAGTCTAGAGTCTCAAAATGAACCTTGAGTGATACATTATATTTTTACTAATCAACTTTCCACTATGTCTCTCAATCCACAGAAATTCAGATCTCTTCCTAAACTAAATTACAATTTGTGTCTTGAACTTAAAACATTTCCTTGTTTGCAACTGATGACTGGATGTATTTGAATTCTATCTCACAAACTCTCCAAAATCTTGTAAAATCCAACAGAGCAATGACATCTGTGCTGAGAAACTGCACACCTTCACAATGAATGAAGTGCTATGCATGTCATGAGGCATTATTGTTAACTCTGTTCAAAGGGGATCCAAATTGAAAATAACCTCAAAATTTAAGCAATTATGTGCTATGCTTTTTGATGATGACTGAGTAACTGGAAATATTGGCGTCTACAAAACGTATATTTTCATGTCAAAAGGTCATCATTTACCCCCCCTTTGAGACTTGACAATGACTAAATCTTAAGTATCCAGGGACTATGGTGTGTAAAAAGCACTAGCACTTGAGTGAAAGAGATTTATATCATTTGATAGTTTGTTAAAAGAATAAAAATATGAAAATTATTGGAGATTTGTTTAGAAAGAATCATCTTCCTCCTTCATCAAGTTGTTCTTAAAGTTTATGTTTTACTTTCAACACAATTGTATTTAGTCTAGATGATATCTTTAATTCTTGAAAATTGAGAACCATGGTAGTTTTTGGTTGATTGTTAGATACATTATATCCCTCAATTTATCATTTTGTTGATTCAAGTCTTGGAATGCTAATATCCTGTTGGAAATTGTGTGAAATACTTGAACTGTAATGAATTTTTGCAAAATACAACAAATGAATTTTTAGGCCTCTTAAAAATCCTTGAAATGATAATTCCTCTCATTATTTATCATTATAAAGATGTCCCCAAATATCTCAAAAATTTCCTCTCAAAAATTCACATTTCTCTCAAAGGCTGTGTCGACACAATTCTCTCTCGTGTCGACACACAATCCCAGTCAGGTCGACACACCCTTCCTCATGTGTCGACACTGCCTTCTTGCCAGAACCTTTTCAAATCTTTCGGGTTCACCTTAAACCCTTGTTGTTCCTGCGGGGCAGTGTACCACTGCATCCCTTTTTGGGCATCAGGTCGACCCGACGGCCAAACTCTCACCATTCCGGCAAGAAATTTTCACCATCTCTCTCTAATCTTCAATCACCTCTCCAATCTTCCATCTCCTCTCTGAAATTCCACTCCTCCTGCACCATGGTCCGCAAGCTTGGTCCCCGCCGTGGCGCAAGGTCTCAGGCCTCTTCAAGGCCGGTTCCGGCACAGGTTCCAGTTGAACAGATGGAAAGAAGGACCAAGCGGAGAAATGATCCTGCAGAGCTTCCAGGATCCTCTTCTGCACCTCTCAGAGCTTCAAAGAGAGGTAGGACCTCCACTACTGGCAGAGGTAGACAAGTTTCAAACCCTAGACCAGAGATTTCGGGGGATTCCTCTGACCATCCTGAGGAATCATCTACCTCCTCCTCTTCTGACTCTCAAGAGGACATTCCCTCAGAATCCGTGAGTGCTGCCAAACTGATTTTGAAGCCAAGAATTCTAGACCTTACAGACACCCAATTAGCAGACTCTCTCCCCGAAATTCAAACCTACTTTTCCTTCCAATCTTGGATACCCTTTATATCTGAATTTCAAGTCTGCTATCCAAGGTTAGTTAGAGAGTTCTACAAGAACCTCACCTGCACAGAAGAAGGTTTTGAATCCAAAGTCAAGGGGATAGATATAGACATGCCAACTGCAGTAGCTGCCTCTATTTTCAAAGTACCAGATGAAGGGGCTGACTACCATGAATTTGAATTTGACTTACATGAAGCCTACTCAATCTTGACAGGCCATCCTGCAGATCCATCAGATCCCAAACAAACCTATGTGACAAGGTTTAATGCCAACTCATTTCCACCTGTATTAAGGGTAATTCACCACATCTTGACAACCATAGTTACCCCTCAAGGTGGTGGGAGGGATAGATTGACAGATATCCAGAGATTCATACTCTATTGCATGGTCAAAGATATCAAGGTCAACCTTCATGTGATTCTTTATCAAATCATTTCTGAAACTACAAGAGCAGACCTCAAGAGATCTCTACCTTATGGAGCACATCTGACCTCAGTGTTCAAGCACTTTGGTGTGCCATTGGAAAATGAAAAATCCCAATCCATTCCCAAGTCAAACATCTACACTTTCAAGAATATCCAGAAGTTTATGGGATTTAGATTGGAGGGAAATCAAATTAGAAGAGGACCAGCTGTGGTTGAGGCTCCTCCAGTTCAAGAGGAACAGCCTCAAGACCAAGGGGAACAGCCCCAACCTCAGGAGGACCAGCCTCAGGCTCAAGGGGATCAGCCCCAAGCACAAGAGGAACAGCCTCCAGCTGAAGGGGACCAGCCCCTAAGTCAAGAGGATCAGCCTCCTATGCATGAGGATCAGCCTCCTATGCATCAGGATCATGCTCCTAATGAAAATGTCAGTCCTTTTCATGATCCTCTGTCACCTCAGCTTCCTCATTTTTCTCCACAACCCTCATTCCAACCATCCACATCTTCTGGTGGGCCTCCTGTTCCACCAGAATTGATATCTTTCCTCAATGACAAATTTGAATCCTTCAACTCCTCACTTCAATCCATGTCCACATCTTTTGAGCTACGGATTCAAAGACTGGAAAACACAGTTTCTGCCAAATTTATTGAACAGAAGGCAGCTTCAGATTATGCAGCTCAAAGGTTCAATAGGTTGATTGGCACATTGGCAGATGCCTCTCTACAGCTAAAAGAGCATCAAGACAAGTTGGAGATAGTTATGAAGGGAATATTGGCAAATTCCCAAGCAGATGTCTTCAACACCAACCAAACATTGCATGAGATTTCCAGCACCAGATTGTCATTTGCTCATTTTGTGGATGATTTGGAAAGTATGAGGAATTTCAATGAGCACATAGACAAACAGCTCACAGACTTGACCAAGGAGTTCAAAATCATGCAAAGACCTGGTTGGTCAGCTGGCTCATCAAGTTCTCAACTTGCTTCAGATGAATTGAAAAGAACTCAGAGCACCTTGATAGAACATTCTGATAGAATGGAGCATTATCTTCACACTCGGCTGACAACTATCCATGAACAGATAAAGTCAAGCATGAAGTCAATGGATAAAAGATTGTCAGATATTGAGATGCTTCTAGCTCCAATTCCTCCTCCTCCTCCATCTTCTACCTAATGTACATTTTTTTTGATAATGTCAAAGGGGGAGAAGAATGAATGAAATGTAATGATCTTTTGAATGAAATGAATGAAATGAAATGGTTGTTTGGCTTCAATACAAATTTTTGTCTTTGTGTGTGAATACTTGCTCAGTTGTTGACTTGTGTGCACAAAACTTCTAATTTCAAGTAACATTGTATCTCACAAAATATCATCAATTGTTACTGAACAATATCAAAAGGACATTGACAAGTATGAACAAAAAGGAAAACAAAAACTCAAACAATTAAAATTGCTTAAAAAATCACACTTCATCAAAACCACATTCAAATATGGATTTAATGTTGCCATCATCAAAAAGGGGGAGATTGTTGGGTTGAATGCCTAATTCATATCATTTCCCTCCTATTTTGATGATGACAAGAAGTGTTCTTAAAGCAATTTAATTGGAACATGTCAAAAGCATCATACCTGAAAGTCATGCTCAAAAAGCATTTTTCAAACCACATTTATCATTTATGGTAATGATAAATCATTTAACTAATGATATATGTGTTTATTTTTCAGGTACAAACTTTTTATGCAAAAGATGTGTCGACACACCCATCAATGGTGTCGACACATCAACACAGACTCAAAGAGAAATTGTGCAAAAATGTCAAGAGTGTGTCGACACATGTCAAGAGTGTGTCGACACGAGTGGCAGTTTTCCAGAGATCAAGGGTACCCAGGTCGACACACTCCCAGAGCAGGTCGACACTAGACCCAGTTCCCAGAACAGCCAGTTTGAGGAATTGGGACAGCAGGTCGACACACTCCCAGAGCAGGTCGACACTAGACCCAGTTCCCAGAACAGCCAGTTTGAGGAATTGGGACAGCAGGTCGACACACTCAAGAGCAGGTCGACACGGGACCTTCCTCCCAGAACAGGTTTTTCCATCTTTGGGACAGTGTGTCGACACAACCACCAGGGCAGGTCGACACACTACGGAAACTTTTCATCTTAAAAGTTGATGGCTGCCACGTGTCCTTCTAGGGCGATCAGAATCTTCCTAGGAAAGCGTGCCCTTGTACCCCAAAAGGGTATCTTTGGAATCCTAAGGGTATAAAAGGTTCTTTTCGGCCTGTTTTCAAGTGTGAGAAGAAACCAACTCTCTCAGAGCCTCCAAGAAGCTCCTGGCGGCCAGAAGAGCTCGTGTCTCCTCCTCTGCTCTCCAATTGCTTCCAGAAGACTAATTCCCACCCATTCAAGGTGTGGGAATTGGAATTTGATTCCTGTAGATTCCTTCGAAGCATTCCAAGGAAGCAGATCCTGTAGAAGACTCCTTTGGTGAAGAACTCGAGGAAGATCCAACTTCTCAGATTGCAGAGCATCGACTTGGACTTCAAGCTTCACATTCTTCTTCCCAATTCAAGTCTCTACAAGGGAGTACACTGAAGAACGAAGACTTTCAATTCAATTTTACATTTCTTCTGTTCTTCTGAGATATCTCTTGAGATTATGCAAGTACTTCTGCATAATTCTCTTTAGAGTTCTCAAACTTCGACTAGATCTGTTGCTAGAGGATCTATGTCTTAAGTTGGTGTCTAGCAAGTTTAAGTGTGAGCATTGTGCTCAGGTTGTTGTGAGCCGTCGAGCTCAGTTTGAGTTGTCAAACTCAAGGTTAGTTTGAGTAGTCTTGCTCAGTGTATTTCTAGAGTAGTCTTGCTCTAGAAGTGGTGTGAGTTGTAAGCTCTCCAGTGTTGGAGTTGTCAGGCTCCCTTGGGTGTGTAACCCAGTTGTGTTAGTGAAGCCTCACAGGTTGTGAGGGGTGGATGTAGGAATCACATGGGTGATTTCCGAACCACCTAAAAAATCCTTGTGCACTTGTCTTCTGTGTTTTGATTGATTCATCCGATAGATGTTTGCATAGGATTCGTTTTAATTCACTTAATCAACTTGTTATTCATATAAGTTTTTCAACTCACTCAATTCTAATCAGATCTGTAGTTCTTTCACTGATTATATTACCTCTGACTCTAGATAATTTTCAAATTAATTAAGCTTCCGTAAAAAGTGGTAAAGATCTATTCATCCCCCCCCTTCTAGATCTTTTCCATTCATTAATATCGATCCTTCAATCACAGCAAAAGGGTGCCCAACCCTGGACATCAAAGAGAGGTTGGAGTTCTGGAAACATATCCTCCAAGGAAAGAAAGTCGATGTAGCGAGGCTGCACGACCTTGGTGAAGGTACCATGGACATCAAGGAGGGAAAGAGTAGACGGGATGACGAGCTCCGGCAGGCGATCTTCCCGGTGTTTCGTCCGACGCTCGGCGGGTGCCCTGGAGCCCTGGCCGAGTTCGGGAGACCGTGGACGACGACGAGATGCCAGCTTCTTTGCCGGTGGAGCCATCAGTAGTGGAAGCTTGATGTGGATGGAGAGGGTAGAGAAGAAAGAGACATAGGAGGGAGGAAGATGAAAGGGAGAGGAGAGGTCTTCCGGTGCCCTGGAGTAGGAGATTTTGAAGAGAGGGAGGGAAAGGAGGGTTTTTGGAAGTGGAAAAGAATGGAAAGGGGGGTGGGGTCCTCTTATAGAAGGCTTGAGGGTATTTGAATAGGCGGATCCCACCAAATCCGTTTTCGGATTGAGCCCGTTTGACTTCCAAAAACAGGTCTGCCACCGGCTGTCGACAGGGCCTATGGTGCCTGTCGACAGGGACAGACAAATATTTGAATTTTTGGTATTTTTGAGTGGTTTGAGAGATGGAACTTTGAGCATGGGTTCCTAAAAGTTTATTTAGGGTGTATAATAGGTGAACACATACTTTAACCAACCATATTCAAAGATATAAAAAACCATTTCATTTTCCATAATGGTTTAAGCATAATACCCAAGGGATTTTAAGTTAGAGCATTAGGAAAACACTCATGTAAGGTAAGAAAAACACACACTCACCCCTTTTTAAATATATGACAGTGTAGGACAACACAATTTCCAATTTGTTGATAGTCAAATGATGTAGGAAAAGAATATCTATTTGATTAGACCATCATAAACATCACTGACCCTGGGATTTATTACTCAGTGGAGGTTTCACACTATTTCATTTTTATTCTCTATTTGCAATTCTGAAATACAATGGGAAAAAGTGGTAATTAAGTGAACTTCACACCTTTTGACGTGAGGATAGACATTACACTTGCCAATACCCCCAGTTACTCAGTGGAAGTGTCTAGCATACTGTTGTATAGAGTTGATGAGTGAGCCTTTTGACGCGAGGGCAGACATTTGGGATGCCCATCTCCCCGGTTACTCAGCAAATCTCATCATTGCTCTATATTTATCTCAATAATTTAATTGACTTTTGGTTATTGAATTGTATTGTTCAGAAATAGATAGCTTTTCTCCAAGTATTGTTCTAAAAACTCAAGATCAATGAATGTATGACAAGCTATCAGATGAGACATAAAGTTCCATAATCAAAAGACTACGCATTTTGAGTGAGAACTATGTTGTCCTACTTAGAAAATCTTTAGAGGAGTGAGGTGTGTTGCCCAGTAGACGAGCCCAGAGGGGGGTGAATGGGTCTTTAAAAAATAATCTAGAAGATACCTGTAACTAGAAATATTCACACAAACGTTCTTCGAAGTAGGTTAGTGACAGTTAGTTGAAATAACAAACACACAAAGAAGACAATCACACAACACAAGGTTTATCCTGGTTCGGACCTCCTTTCCTTAGGAGTCCTACGTCCAGTCCCTGAGCAACAACTCAGGATTTCACTAACTAGGGTACAGTCCCCCTAAGGACGCTACAACACCCAGCTCAGCTGGTCTTCCTTCACACCCGAAGGGAACAACACCCTGGATACCACTAGGTCTTCCTTCTCAACCGAAGGGAACAACACCCTGGATACCACCAGGTCTTCCTTCACAACCGAAGGGAACAACACCAAGAGAGTGAATGAAATCCAAGCCCCTAGATCAAGCTTTTGATAAGCAAGGATTTGAAGCAACTAGAACTGAGAGCAAAGAGATTTTAAACAAGGCACACTCTCAGAACTATACAGGCTCTCTCAAGATTTTCACAAACTAGTGGAGAGAAAAAGAGCAAAAGCTAAGTGGAATGAAGGTTCTTGGCTCTAGACTATCTTCAGAAGAATTTGAATGCTTGAATACTCTATTCTTCTGTTCTTCTGACTTGAATTTATATCTTCAGTTTGAAATGTAGACGTTGAGGTGTCCGTTGTCTCTCTTTTGAGTAGTCGTTAGACTGAATGACATCTGGAGTCTTGGAAGCTTCCAGTCAACAGTCTTTTGATTACTTGAGCACGCAAAGAGATAGATCTTCAGAAATATCCGTTGGTTTCTATTTGTTTAACGTTGTACTATGAAGCTGGTTCAGAGGTCTGCACAAATGTCAAACTCAAATAGCAGACAGCTAAGCTGTCTTGATGTCAGTCAACGTTAGTAGCAATAGACATGGAAATAGTAATGCCAAATAGCTTAAGTCTAAAGGACATTATCAGAGTAGGCACGATAAAGAGATATGATGTCTGCATCATATGCAGAGATATGTTCAGATCTCATAAATGCAAAAGCGTCAGAGAGATGTCTACGTGAACTTTGACTAGTCAACGCTTTTAAGATGAATAAGATATCAAGATATGAAATCGATGACTATATGACTTACGAAATCGTTATGAGTCATAGCAAATCGTTATGAGAGAGAATATATCATGAACACTTAATGAATCGTTGCACAAAGCAAATTGATGTGTTTCTGAAGAAATCGATGTGAAATACTTAACAAATCATTATACAAAGCAAGTCGTTGTGATTCTAAAGAAATCGTTATGAATACTTGTCAAGTCGTTATGAACTCTAAAGAAATTGTTATGGTAACTTTGAAGTCGTTACAATAAGCAAGTCGTTGCGAGTTCTAAAGAAGTCGTTATGGTAACTTATGAAATCGTTACACCAAGCAAGTCGTTGCGCTTTCTAAAGGAGTCGTTACGAGTTTCTAAAGAAATCGTTATGAGTTTCTAAAGAAATCGTTACTACAACTTATAGAGTCGTTGCGACAGGCAAGTCGTTATGGGCTCTAAAGAAATCGTTACGGTAACTTATAGAGTCGTTGCGACGAGCAAGTCGTTACGAGCTCTAAAGAAAATCTTGCGACAACTTATAGAGTCGTTGCGACAACTTATAAAGTTGTTGCGACAGGCAAGTCGTTATGGGCTCTAAAGAAATCGTTACGGTAACTTATAGAGTCGTTGTGACATCGACTTGTTTGAAATAACATGACTTTCAGTTTTAAGAGAAATCGTTGCGATCACTTATAGAATCGTTACGACATCGATTTGTTTGAAACAATCATGACTTTTCAGCCAGAAAGAAATCGTTATGATAATTCTATTGAAATCGATATGCTTATAAAGAAATCGTTATGGCCTTCAATAGAAGTCGATATGGACTTAGAAATATCATGTTGAAAAGATTAAGGCTTCAGAAAAGTAATGCATACCTTTATGGCTTGTTTGACCTTGGTATTTTTCTGTGCTTAAGACTTATGAAATAATCATTAGATATAATTGATAAACTTTTTTTTGGTTTTGTTAATCATTAAAATATATATGTAATTAATTAAAATTACATGGGGACAGACTGGTCATCAATCTCCCCTTTTTGGTGATGACAAAACTGAACAATAAGAAAAATGCATATAGATGTTTCAGACATAAGTTTTTCTCCCCTTTTTGTCATTAAGCAAAAGACAATCTTCGACAAAGAAAGAGAGAGAGAAGAGAACAGGAGTATACAAAGAAGGCATTTCATTAACTTTGTGGAGGTACTGGTAAATAGAAGGCAGGAGACAGAAGAGAGGCAAATGGGAGATGGTTTCCCATGCCTGTGCTTCCTGCTCTTCAAAAAGGGTTTTGAAGACTCCAAAGGATACAGAGTAGGAGGGTCCCATGGTGGAAGCCATCCTTTTGAGATGAAGATCTAGGTGTTGATAGAGAAGGTCAGCATATGCATTCTTGTCCATGTTCATCTTGAGAAATCGACGAGTCCCAAAGCTGGCACAGGTGAGGAATTGGTCCATGGTGACAGGATAATGGTTGTGGTTATCTCTGAGAGCTTTGTGCATAGCCACATACACTTTGTATCTTTCCTCCCAGACCTTGAAGGGGTCATCAACAAGATGAATGGAGTTCATATCTAGGAAAGTAGCTGGAGAAATGGCTGGTTTGCCTTCTCTGGCCTGAACTTCATTGATTTCAAATAGTTGCTGAGCTGACAGGGGGTAGAACTTGGACCATTCAGAGATGTCAGCCTTTCACATTCAGACAGAATAGGGCTAGAACTTCAGCACTGACATGCCCCTGGTGATATTCCCTAAACAGGAATCTAGAAAAAGCAACCAGGCAGCCTTTCTGTACTTTAATCTGCCCATTACTCTGGCAAAACGTTCAAGATGATGGATCCTACAGAGGACTCCATAACTAGAAAGTGAATTTGAGGAAGAGCTATCTCTTCAGGTACTTGGAGGGTAGCAAAATCTACCTGAACATCTGAAGTTGAGAGATATCCGGAGTGAGAGCTGAAATGCCCTTTGAACTGACTGAGCTGAACTTCTGGAAGTCTATGAATATATCTGTAGTTGTTGAATAGCATGAAATGCCTGATCATTTTGATTTCCTTTTGAATATAGGGTGCCCAAAGTTCCTATGATAGATCCTGAACCACTCTGATAGGGTCAGGGAGTGGTCCCTTGGAGGGAATCTAGCAGATTTGGCAAGAATGAATTTCTTTAGGAGATCCTTGTGACCTTTGCCCCACTGCTCTTCAGATTTGGAGTGGGCAAGAGAGAATATTTTGGATTTTTCGGATTTGGAAAGAGAAGTGTAGGGTAGAATAGTGTGCAAATGATCTGTGAGATCAAGAAATGGAAGGTTAATGATGGTTGCAAAAACAACCTTTGAGAGATATTCTCTGTACAGTGAGGGATGTTTGTTGTCCACTGTGAGAGAAACCACAAAGGGGTATTTGGGTTCAGAGGAGAGGGAGGAAGTAGAAGTAAGCTTCCTCTTCTTGGGGGCAGGACTAGAAGGGTCTGCCCTATGAACATGTTCCCAACCTTCAACACAGACCTGAGGATCCCTTCCTCAAACTCATCCTTTATTTGTTCCATAAAGGGAGAGTTAAGTTGGGCTCTTTCAGGTATGATAGTGATGAAGAGGGTGGAGGAGTAGGATGAAGAAAAGAGTGGGAAGTAGTAGGAAGGTCATCAATTGGTCCAAGGGAGGGACCAGAGGAGGAGGAGGATGCTCCAGCTGAGGATGCTGGAGGGGCCTCATGTATAGGAGAAGGAGAAGGAATGGAAGTAGAGGAGGCAGGAGATGAGGTGGACTGAAATGGTGTAGGAGAAGAAATTTGTCTGGATTGAGGCTTCTTGAATGTTTGAGGAGCAGGTGGTGCTGTAGGAGCTGAGGGTGGAGTTGGAGGAATAGGTGTGTGAGAGGGGGAAGAGGGAGCTGGGGGCTTGGGTGCCAAGAACTCTTCTGACTCTATCTGCACAGACTCACTCTCCAAAGGCCCTGATGGCCCTGACCCTTGCTCAGATGGCCCTGTTGGCCCTTCAACCTGATCAGCTGGCCCTGTTGGCTCTACCTCTTTTGGTGCTGCTGTTGCTTCTAGTGCTGCTGCTGCTTCTGGAGGAGGAGGAGCTTGAACTCCAACTGCCTTGATAATATCTGAGAGCATGCCTTTCATGCTGCTCATTTCCTTGTTAAACCATTTCATAGCATTTCTGATTTGTCCCAATTCTTTGTTGGCTGAAGCTTGGCTAAAAAATATAGAGTTTACATCTGACTGGAGAGTACATAAGAGCTCACCTTGCACATTCAGCCTTTCAATCACTGGTTTCAAATTTATGACAATTTTTGCTTGACCTGCCTCTCAAAAGGTATCATCAGGAGAGGAACTTCAGAGGCAACTTCTTTTCCTTTCTTCTTGCCTTCTTTTGCTGGAGGAGGTTGATCATCATCTGAGCTTGAAGAGCTTGCAATCTCTCCTTCTCTGTCATCCAAATTTTGAGAATCTCTATGCCTTTCCTCCTGACCATCAACAACTGGAGTTGTTTCTGCTGAACCTTCTTTGATAGCCCCCTCAATAGGAGCATCTTCTTCATTTGATACTTGCTCCCCTGAATGGGAGCACCTTCCATCACAGAGTCACCTTGAGCAGCTGGGTGCTCTACCTCTACTTGAACATCTTCCATTGGTTCATCAATGTGGCCTGATGCCACAGTCTCTTCTGCAACTCTGCCACTGGTTTCTGGAGCACTAGAGGTGAAAGGAATTGAATCAATAATGTCTGAAAGAATGGACGCAACCACAGTTGAGGGTAGTGGGTCCTCAACTGAAATAATATCCTCTGGGAGAATATCCTCAATTCTCCTTTCTGCAAAATTGACAGCTAATTCTTCTGGAAATTCTGAAGCTGGTGCTGATACTCTTTCTTCTTCCACTGCAATTTCAGACTGAACTTCTGCTAAAGAGGGGCCTGATGATTCTGCTGCTCCAACTACTGGCACTGAAACTGACTCCACTGGCAATTCTGGAATCATATCCGCTGATCCCATCTCCTGATGAACAACTGAGGTGTCGTCAATGATGGCTTCGCCTTCAGCAACTGAAGCCTTGAACCAGACACCACTTTCCACAGAGAAGCCACTCTTCTTCAGGTTCCTGGACCTGATTGCTTGGCCCATTTTCTCTACAACTGCCCCAGAAAGATCAACACCGAAGTGTTTGAAGATCTTGGTAAGTAGGTGGGCATATGGCAGGGACACATTTAACTTACTCTTGGTGTCCCAAATCTGATCTCTGGCAAATTTCATTCTTTCCATCATCACTGCGGCCATATTTATCTCCTTATTTTGAATGGCCCAGTACATCATGTCTGAGTCGGCCTTTGTGCAAGAAGAAAATGTTGCACTTCTGGGAACTAAGATTTGACAGACAATAAAATGAAGGAGGCGGTTGAAAGCAGATAGTTGATTTATATCAAGCTTGCCGTCCCTTAGCTTGAAGCCCGGCCCTAATTCCCAAACCTTTCACTTGGGCGTCCACGGTGTGAACCCCACTAAACGGAAGTCTTCACATCAACAAACATCTTCAGCAACTCAGGGTCTATTCTAATCAGGGTTCCCTTTACTGAAGAGACTAGGGACCCATCTTCCTCTGTTCTCATACATACGAAGAAAGCTTTTACCAAGTCCGGATAACTGACCTCTGAAAAGGTGGAGACTCCTGTCCACTGCATCTGATTGATCAAATCTACCACACTGCTCATTCCATTTTTCCTCAGATTAGCAACATCGACTTCTTTATTTCCACAGAGCTTCGTCTTCACAAAGGTAAACCTCTCCTGCTGCTCAGGAGTGAGAAACTCGGCGCTGTAGCCACCCAAACTGCCGGCGATGACTGGTGCGGCCATGGATTCAGGTGGGAAAGTCTCTGGAGGTTGAAACGGAAGGAGAAGAGAAGGAATCCTCAAGAAATTTTGCGGGAAGGAGGAGGAAGGTTCAAATTTGCAGAGGGTTGAGATATGAGTTGTTAGGGCATCGGCTCATGCGACAGGATGAAAGGGGAAAAGGTAGACGATGAGATACGAATCGTTCTGCCATTGATTTTATGAATAAATTAATGCGATGTGGAAAGTGAGGCGCAAAAAGGCGGTGGAAAACGACAAAAGGTGTTGACTATTCAAACCGACTTCAATGAGAGAGCGGTTACAAAGATAATTTGAATTTCTTTTGCTTAAATCCATGGAGAAAAAAAATTACTTAATTCTGAAATTAATGTGCCATTTGTAAGCAAACTTTTATCACAAATTGCACATGCCTAATTCCCTTCTAAGAGATGTGAATCTCTCTTCAGGTAAGGCTTTTGTGAAAATGTCTGCTAATTGGCCATTTGTATCAATAAAGGATATTTCAATATTTCCATTTGCAACATGATCACGAATAAAATGATATCTAACCTCAATATGTTTGGTCCTTGAGTGCTGAACTGGATTCTTGGTGAGATTAATGGCACTGGTGTTGTCACACAGCAGTGGGATGGATTTGATGTTTAATCCGAAATCTTCAAGTTGTTGCTTTATCCATAAGAGTTGTGTACAACAATTTCCAGCAGCTACGTACTCAGCTTCAGCAGTGGATAGTGCTACTGAATTTGTTTCTTTGAAGACCAAGATATTAAACATCCTGCAAGAAATTGACAACCACCACTGGTGCTTTTTCTATCTAATTTGCATCCAGCATAGTCAGCATCAGAGTAACCTACTAAGTTAATTTCACAGTGTTTTGGATACCATAGACCTAAGTCATGAGATCTTGCTAAATATCTAAATATTTTTCACCGAAATTAAATGTGATTCTTTAGGATCAGCTTGATATCTAGCACACATGCATACACTAAATAGTATATCTGGTCTACTAGCTGTTAAATAAAGTAGTGAACCAATCATACCTCTGTAGATCTTTTGATCTACTTTCTTACCATCTTTGTCACTGTCCATCCTTGTTGATGTGCTCATTGGTGTTGACAGTGGCTTGGTATTTTCGAATCCAAATTTCTTTAAGAGTTCTTTTGTGTACTTTGCTTGACAGATGTGAGTTCCTTCCTTTCCTTGTTTGATTTGTAATCCAAGGAAGTAATTAAGTTCTCCCATCATGCTCATTTCAAATTCTCCCTGCATCAACTTTTCAAAGTACTTGCAAAGGGATTCATCAGTAGATCCAAAGATAATATCATCTACATAAATTTGGACTAATAGAATGTGTTTGACCTTTGACTTTATGAAAAGAGTACTATCTACTTGACCTCTACTGAAACCATGGTTTAAAAGAAAAGAGCTAAGCCTTTCATACCAGGCTCTAGGTGCCTGTTTTAAACCATATAATGCCTTATGAAGTTTGAAAACATGATTGGGAATTCTGTGTCATCAAAACCCGGAGGTTGTTCCACATAAACTTCCTCTTTTATAAAACCATTTAAAAATGCGGATTTAACATCCATTTGAAATAATGTCAAGTTCAAAGCAGATGCATATGCAAGTAATATTCTAATGGCCTCAAGTCTAGCTACAGGTGCATAGGTTTCATCGAAATCTATGCCTTCTCTTGAGAATAGCCTTGAGCTACCAATCTGGCCTTGTTTCTTAAGATTGCACCAGTTTCATCCAGTTTATTTCTGAACACCCTTGGTGCCAATGACTGGATGGTCTGATGGTCTAGGAACAAGTGACCATACTTGGTTTCTCTTGAATTGATTTAATTCATCTTGCATGGCTACTATCCAAGATTCATCAGAGAGAGCTTCATTGACTGTCCTAGGCTCTATTTGAGAAACAAAAGCTAGGTAATCACAAGGAATAACATTACCTCTTGTTCTTACCCCTATGGATGGATCACCAATAATATTCTCAAGTGGGTGATCTTTCTTGTATCTCCATTCCTTTGGAAGGTTTTCATGAGTAACTTCTTCTTGTTGCAATTCTTCCAGAGGTGGATCATCCTTGTCCTCAATTGATGTATCTTTTAGTTTCTTGGACAGTTCATCTGCATCATCATTGTCACTATCTACTTCCTTTCTCAAGGAAGGGTTAGTTTCATCAAAAATAATATGTACAGACTGTTCAATCAATAAAGTACGTTTGTTAAATACTCTATAGCCTTGGGTTTAGAGGTGTACCCCATAAAGATGCCTTCATCTGATTTGGCATCCAACTTACCAATGTCCCTTTTTCCATTGTTGTGAATGAAGCAAGGACATCCAAAGTCCTGAAATGGCTGATCTTTGGCTTCTTCCCTTTGAACAGTTCATATGCAGTCTTCTTCAGGATTGGCCTGATCATCACTCGGTTGACAATATAGCTTGCTGTGTTGACTGCTTCAGCCCAAAATATCTTGGCAGATCATATTCTGAGAGCATAGTTCTTGCCATATCCAATAGGGTTCTGTTCTTCCTCTCAGCAATACCATTTTGCTGTGGTGTCCTTGGTGCTGAGAAATTATGCTCAATTCCCTGATCATCACAGAATCTAGCAAACCTTTCATTTTGAAATTCACCACCATGATCTGATCGGATAGACACAATGCTGAACTTCTGATCTTTCTGCACCTTCTTGCTGAAACTAACAAAGTTTTCAAAAGTGTCATCTTTATGCTCTAGGAATGATACCCATGTATATCTTGAATAGTCATCAACTATGACAAATCCAAAGTTCTTTCCTCCAAGACTGGTAGTCCTCATTGGCCCAAATAGATCCATATGTAGGAGCTCTAAGGGTTTGAGGTGGTCACCACCGTCTTTGACTTGAAGGAGCTTTTATGTGCTTCCCTTAGCACAGGTCTACATACACCTTCCAACTTTACTAACTTTTGGTAGACCTTCACAAGACTTTTCTTCAGCAATTTCTCATGCCATCTAAACTGCAATGTCCAAGTCGTCTGTGCCATAATTCAGTAGATTTGTCTTTACTTGCTGCCAAACAAACATTTTGCTCTTTGAGTTCTTCAAGATAGAGCACATACAAATTCTTTTCTCTATTTGCTTCAAAGATGACTGCTCCATCCTTCACTATGCTGCACTTTGATTCTTGAAACTTGATCTGATGGCCTCTGTCACACAGCTGGCTGATGCTAATGAGATTGTGCTTCAATCCCTTGACTAATAACACATCTTCTATGACTGTTTTTCCTTTGTTATTACAGAGCCACTGCCTATACTGTTCCTTTCCATTATCTCCATAAGTGACTGTTCCTTCTTCAGCTTGGAGATGCGAGAATAACTTCTGGTTACCTGACATGTGTCTTGAGCACCCACTATCTAAGTACCATTTGGATGCTCGAGGGTTAACCTGAAATAAAAACATCAAGCTTTAGGTACCCAAATTCTTTTGGGTCCTGATTGGTTAGTATCATTGATTTTGCCTTTTATTATCCATTTCTTGTGTCTTGTTGGGCATGTAGTTATAATATGTCCTAACTTATTGCAGTGACTACAGCAGGATAACTTAGTTACTTTTTCTATATATTTGAAATCAGCTTTGTATGCTATATCTTGTTCAGGTACAAATTTTGGTGTTGGATATGTTTTAGGATAAACTATGGTTTCTTCATTATCTGGGGTGTATATCCTAATCCATTTTTCTTCTTACCTGATCTTCTAGCACCTTTTAATATTAGAGTTTTTACCATTAGTAAATTTCTCTAGTGTGCTTGATAGTTTATCATTTTCTTTGTTAAGTTTTAATTTCTTTTCTTAATTCATCTAACTTCCTGTTTTTCCAATTTTGTTATTTGTTCATTCTTAGCTTTTAGGTCTTCACATAACAAGTCATTTCTTCTTTTAAGTTCAGTTATTTGTTTTTCTAATTCTTCATTTTCTGTTTTTAATCAGAATAGTGATATTTTCTAAACAGGTGTATTTTTCTTACTGCTTTTAATAGTTTAGTTCTTTGTACTTATTATACAATTCATGAATGCTCCTCTAAGTTATCTGAATCAGAATCATTACATGAATCGAAGGAGGAGTCAGAGTTACCTTTTCATCAACATTTGCCATGAAGGCCAAGTTGGCTTCTTTCATCGCTGCATGAGCTTGATTCACTGTCTGAGTCACTATTGTTCTCCCACGCTGCTGCCATTGCCTTCTTCTTATACTTCTGAACTTCTTGAAGCTCCTTTCTTCTGAATTCTGGTTTCTTAATTTTGGACAATCAGCTTTGATGTGTCCAGGCTTCTTACATTCGTAGCAGATGGTTTCTCCTTTCTTCATTTCTTTACCATCTGATCTTTTCAAGTCCTTGTTTTCTTAAAGTGCCTTCTGCCGGATTGAAACTTTTTCTTTTTGGCCAAGATCGTTGCAATTTCCTAGAGAGCATTGCTTCTCATTCTCACTATCCTCATCGCTTTCACTTTCATTTGAGCTGATTTCTGGTGAGTCTTCTTCTGCTTTCAAGGCATTTGAGTGCTTCTTTCTGCTAGATGACTCTCCTAGCCTTTCCATGTTGATCTCATGGGCCATGAGGGACCCGATGAGCTTTTCTACTGACATTCTTTTCAGGTCATTAGCTTCTTCTATAGCTGTGACCTTGGGTGTCGATGATGGCAAGGATCTAAGAATTTCCTTACCATATCTGCAATCTCATAGTCTTCCCTAGACTGGCTAACCATTGGTGATATCAGTGAATCTGCTAAACATTTGAGTGATTGACTCACTGACTGCATCTGAAATCTTTCATACTGAGTGACAAGAATGTCATTCTTGTCTCCTTTACTTTGTCTGTACCCTCATAAGTAATCCTGAGCTTTTCCCACATTTCCATCGAGGATTTGCAGGCTGAAACTCGGTTGAATTCCTTCTTACAAGGCACAGCAAAGGATGCTCTTAGCTTTGCAATTCAAGGAGATTTTCTTCCTGTCATCATCTGTCCATTGAGCTTTCTCATTTGTGACAACCAGGTCACCTTCTTCTACTATTGACCAAATTTGATAGTCGTGGCCTTGTAGAAAGTATTCCATTCTGGTCTTCCAGTAAGGATAATCTTCACCATCGAAGAGAGGGGGTCGGTTGACAGACTGACCTTCAAAGTTACCTTGGGCTGCCATGGATCTTACTCTTCAGATCGTTGGATCCTTTCTTTGTCGAAGAGACTCGCTCTGATACCACTTGTTGCCCAGTTGACGAGCCCAGAGGGGGGTGAATGGGTCTTTAAAAAATAATCTAGAAGATACCTGTAACTAAAAACATTCACACAAACGTCTTCGAAGTAGGTTAGTGACAGTTAGTTGAAATAACAAACACACAAAGAAGACAATCACACAACACAAGGTTTATCCTGGTTCGGACCTCCTTTCCTTAGGAGTCCTACGTCCAGTCCCTGAGCAACAACTCAGGATTTCACTAACTAGGGTACAGTCCCCCTAAGGATGCTACAACACCCAGCTCAGCTGGTCTTCCTTCACACCGAAGGGAACAACACCCTGGATACCACCAGGTCTTCCTTCACAACCGAAGGGAACAACACCCTGGATACCACCAGGTTCCTTCACAACCGAAGGGAACAACACCAGAGAGTGAATGAAATTCAAGCCCTAGATCAAGCTTTTGATAAGCAAGGATCTGAAGCAACTAGAACTGAGAGCAAAGAGATTTTAAACAAGGCACACTCTCAGAACTATACAGGCTCTCTCAAGATTTTCACAAACTAGTGGAGAGCAAAAGAGCAAAAGCTAAGTGGAATGAAGGTTCTTGGCTCTAGACTTTCTTCAGAAGAATTTGAATGCTTGAATAATCTATCTTCTGTTCTTCTGACTTGAATTTATATCTTCAATTTGAAATGTAGACGTTGAAGTGTCCGTTGTCTCTCTTTTGAGTAGTCGTTAGACTGAATGACATCTGGAGTCTTGGAAGCTTCCAGTCAACAGTCTTTTGATTACTTGAGCACGCAAAGAGATAGATCTTCAGAAATATCCGTTGGTTTCTATTTGTTAACGTTGTACTATGAAGCTGGTTCAGAGGTCTGCACAAATGTCAAACTCAAATAGCAGACAGCTAAGCTGTCTCTGATGTCAGTCAACGTTAGTAGCAATAGACATGGAAATAGTAATGCCAAATAGCTTAAGTCTAAAGGACGTTATCAGAGTAGGCACGATAAGGATGATATGGTCTGCATGCATGCAGAGATATGTTCAGATCTCATAAATGCAAAAGCGTCAGAGAGATGTCTACGTGGACTTTGACTAGTCAACGCTTTTAAGATGAATAAGATATCAAGATATGAAATCGATGACTATATGACTTATGAAATCGTTATGAGTCATAGCAAATCGTTATGAGACAGAGAATATATCATGAACACTTAATGAATCGTTGCACAAAGCAAATTGATGTGTTTCTGAAGAAATCGATGTGAAATACTTAACAAATCATTATACAAAGCAAGTCGTTGTAGATTCTAAAAATCATTATGAATACTTATCAAGTCGTTATGAACTCTAAAGAAATCGTTATGGTAACTTTGAAGTCGTTACAATAAGCAAGTCGTTGCGAGTTCTAAAGAAGTCGTTATGGTAACTTATGAAATCGTTACACCAAGCAAGTCGTTGCGCTTTCTAAAGAAGTCGTTACGAGTTTCTAAAGAAATCGTTACGAGTTTCTAAGAAATCGTTACGACAACTTATAGAGTCGTTGCGACAGCAAGTCGTTACGGGCTCTAAAGAAATCGTTACGGTAACTTATAGAGTCGTTGCGACGAGCAAGTCGTTACGGGCTCTAAAGAAAATCTTGCGACAACTTATAGAGTCGTTGCGACAGGCAAGTCGTTACGGGCTCTAAAGAAGTCGGTGCGAACTTATAAGTCGTTGCGACAGGCAAGTCGTTATGGGCTCTAAAGAAATCGTTACGGTAACTTATAGAGTCGTTGTGACATCGACTTGTTTGAAATAACATGACTTTTCAGTTTTATAGAGAATCGTTGCGATCACTTATAGAATCGTTACGGCATCGATTTGTTTGAAACAACATGACTTTTCAGCCAGAAAGGAAATCGTTATGATAATTCTATTGAAATCGATATGCTTATAAAGAAATCGTTATGGCCTTCAATAGAAGTCGATATGGACTTAGAAAATATCATGTTGAAAAGACTAAGGCTTCAGAAAAGTAATGCATACCTTTATTGGCTTGTTTGACCTTGGTATTTTTCCTGTGCTTAAGACTTATGAAATAATCATTAGATATAATTGATAAATTTGTTGGTTTTGTTAATCATCAAAATATATATGTAATTAATAAAATTACATGGGGACAGACGGTCATCAATTCTCCCCCTTTGGTGATGACAAAATTGAACAATAAGTAAAATACATATAGAGGTTCAGACATAAGTTTTTCTCCCCCTTTTTGTCATTAAGCAAAAAGACAATCTTCGACAAAGAAAGAAGAGAGAGAGAGAACAGAATATACAAAGAAGGGCATCTTCCATTAACTTTATGGAGTACTGGTAAATAGAAGGCGGAGACGAGAGAGGTTAAAATGGGAGATGGTTTCCATGCCTGTGCTTCCTGCTCTCCAAAAAGGGTTTTGAAGACTCCAAAGGATAAAGAGTAGGAGGGCCATGGTGGAAGCCATCCTTGAGATGAAGTCTAGATGTTGATAGAGAAGGTCAACATATGCATTCTTGTCCATGTTCATCTTGAGAAATCGCGAGTCCCAAAGCTGGCACAGGTGAGGAATTGGTCCATGGTGACAGGATAATGGTTGTGGTTATCTCTGAGAGATTTGTGCATAGCTACATACACTTTGTATCTCCTCCCAGACCTTGAATGGGTCATTAACAAGATGAATGAGTTCATATCTAGGAAAGTAGCTGGAGAAATGGCAGGTTTGCCTTCTCTGGCCTGAACTTCATTGATTTCAATAGTTGCTGAGCTGACAGGGGGTAGAACTTGGACCTTCAGAAGATGTCAGCCTTTCACATTCAGACAGAATAGGGCCTAGGACATCAGCACTAACATGTCCTTGATATTCCCTAAACAAGAATCTGGGAAAAGCTACCAGGCAACCTTCTGTACTTTAATCCTGCCCATGATTCTGGCATAACGCTCAAATATGATGGAACCAACAGAGGACTCTAGAACAGAAAGTGAATTGTGGAAGAGCTATCTCTTCAGGTACTTGAAGGGTAGCAAAATCTACCTGAACATCGGAAGTATGGGAGCTACCCGGAGTGAGAGCAAAATTGCCTTTTGAACTGGCTGAGCTGGACTTCAGGGAGTCTATGAACATATTGTAGTTGTTGAATAGCACAAAATGCCAGATCATTTTGATTTCCTTTTGAACATAGGGTGCCCAAAGTTCCTATGATAGATCCTGAACCACTCTGATAGGGTCAGGGAGTGGTCCCTTGGAGGGAATCTAGCAGATTTGGTAAGAATGATTTCTTTAGGAGATCCTTGTGACCTTTGCCCCACTGCTCTTAGATTTGGAGTGGGCAAGAGAGAATATTTGGATTTCGGATTTGGAAAGAGAAGTGTAGGTAGAATAGTATGCAAATGATCTGTGAGATCAAGAAATGGAAGGTAATGATGTTGCAAAAACAACCTTTGAGAGATATTCTCTGTACAGTGAGGGATGTTTGTTGTCCACTGTGAGAGAAAACCACAAAGGTGGGTATTTGGGTTTAGAGGAGAGGGAGGAAGTAGAAGTAAGCTTCCTCTTCTTGGTGGCAGGACTAGAAGGGTCTGCCCTATGAACATGTTCCCAACCTTCAACACAGACCTGAGGATCCCTTCTCAAACTCATCCTTTATTTGTTCCATAAAGGGAGAGTTAAGTGGGCTCTTTCAGGTATGATAGTGATGAAGAGGGTGGAGGAGTAGGATGAAGAAAAGAGGGGAAGTGGTAGGAAGGTCATCAATTGGTCCAAGGGAGGGACCAGAGGAGGAGGAGGATGCTCAGCTGAGGATGCTGGAGGGGCCTCATGAATAGGAGAAGGAGGAAGGAATGGAGTAGAGGAGGCAGGAGATGAGGTGGATTGAAATGGTGTAGGAGAAGAAATTGTCTGGATTGAGGCTTCTTGAATGTTTGAGGAGCAGGTGGTGCTGTAGGAGGAGGGTGGAGTTGGAGGAATAGGTGTGTGAGAGGGGGAAGAGGGGAGCTGGGGGCTTGGGTGCCAAGAACTCTTCTGACTCTATCTGCACAGACTCACTCTCCAAAGGCCCTGATGGCCTGACCCTGCTCAGATGGCCCTGTTGGCCCTCAACCTGATCAGCTGGCCCTGTTGGCTCTACCTTTTTGGTGCTGCTGTGCTTCTAGTGCTGCTGCTGCTTCTGGAGGAGGAGGAGCTTGAACTCCAACTGCCTTGATAATATCTGAGAGCATGCCTTCATGCTGCTCATTTCCTTGTTAAACCATTTCATAGCATTCTGATTTGTCCCAATTCTTGTTGGCTGAAGCTTGGCTCAAAAATATAGAGTTTACATCTGACTGGAGAGTACATAAGAGCTCACCTTGCATATTCAGCCTTTCAATCACTGGTTTCAAATTTATGACAATTTTCTGCTTGACCTGCCTCTCAAAGGTGTCAGCCAGGAGAGGAACTTCAGAGGCAACTTCTTTTCCTTTCTTCTTGCTTCTTTTGCTGGAGGAGGTTGATCATCATCTGAGCTTGAGGAGCTTGCAATCTCTCCTTCTCTGTCATCGAAATTTGAGAATCTCTATGCTTTTCCTCCTGACCATCAACAACTGGAGTTGTTTCTGCTGAAC